>JARHVA010000419.1:600000-965000 GCA_037957365.1 Torreya grandis
TGAGATCTACCATGTCTTTTTGGCACCAACTAGGCATCCATCAAAAAAGTTGTAGACAAAAATGTAATGGTTAAAAATGTAGTGGTAAAAATGTAGTATGATAAAATATAGTAAGGAAAAAATATAGTAAGGAAAAAACATTGTAGGAATAAAACATAGTAAAGGATGAGCTCACACAGAAGATGGCACAACTTTCAAATAAAGTTCCAAACTTATGAAATCAAATTTTCCTCTGTTATTTTGCTTATAAATTTGGTGCATTAATTTTCCACCATGAAATGTTAACTACTATCACTAAAATTAACTAGACATCAAATAAACAATGTGATAATCACTAAAATGTCCCAATTATACTTTTTGTAACATTTTTGTGACATTACCAATACCACTACATTTTTCCTTGCTATGTTTTATCCTCATGACGTTTTTGTCATACTATATTTTTCCACTATGTTTTTGTCCACTCATTATCACATAGAGCTGATAATTAATCTACAATCACCATTGGTATGTAAAGTGTGAATTCAATAGTCTACATTTGGATCTCCATTAGATTAAATCTAACATAGCTACAATTTTTTCTTCAAACTTGGAAAAGGCTTTATCCTTGTTTACATCCATGTGGATAAGGAATCATCTTCATCGACCTTGACTTTATGTGCATAGTTCACAGATCTAATCAAGTCAAATATAAAGTGGATATCCTATCAATTATGGGATGTATGTTGTAAAGTTGGCCATTGTGGATGCATCATTATATTAAATCATCTCATGTGGATCTAATTCTTAGTTAAATTTATTACATACAACTTGACTTCTAACCTATCAAATATTTTGATTAGACCACATCAAACTTGACATATAAATATATTAATGACATTCTAATTGGTGATCCATATTAGTTAATTTTAGCCTCTTCATCAAGCATGAACTCCCGATAACAATTCAGTGAGCTCAACCAACACATTGAACAACCAAAGTTTTATTTTGTCATCATTGAGTATAGGTATGTCACTAGTTGTTTTGAATAACAAACTTTTGATTTTAATTTATGTCTTGGTCTAAAATAAATTTAGGATTGGTTAAGTCATTTTATTATTGAGTGAAGATTTAGTTATTTAAGTCATTAGTTTTTATTTAGGTAGTTTAGATCTATTTTATAGATCATTCCTATTTAAAAAGTCTAGATTTATTTCGAGTGCCTTTTTTTAAGTTTGGTCTATAGATTTAAATAAATAGATTTGCAATTAAATTGTTATTAAAAATCTAATTTTGTTTATAGTCATTTTCAATCTTATTGATGATGTAGTGTCAATAATATATATTTGTGTCTTTTATTTAATAAAGTCAATATAGAGTCTAGAGTCAAAATTATTTGGGTCCATTATCAAAAATATGTCAAAAAATCCTAGTGTCTTTCTAGAGAGTCATTTTGTCATTGAGTTAATGTTTTTGATAAGGTAAGGTGGAAAACCAGGGGCTGAACCCTTTATAGAGAAAAAAGGACAAGAAGGCAATCAAATAAAATATGCCTTCAGAGAGACGACGACACTAGCCGAGAAACAATAGACACAGAAACAAAACACAAGAAATAGAAAGACCAGAGTTAGAGAGGACTCTCTTCACATAACCATTTATTTGAGAAGATCATTAAGTTTCTCAGTATTCTCTATGTTGTCAGCATGCCCAGTATTACCCACCTCTTTTAACATAGACATGTTCAGAAGAATTGTATTCCAGAGTCCCTTGGAAAAATTCTATTCCAACCTCTAAATATGATCCTTCAGGGCCCCAATTTCATCTTTCCAATTAGTCTCATTCTCAATATCCTTACCAGCTTCCTCGACATACCTTTTCCCCTTATTATCAATAGTTTCCAAAGTGTCAACACCATGCTCCTCAGTGACCTCAAAATCCCTAGTCTCCTGCTTCCCTCTAGTGTCCTCAAAAATTTCTTGGATTTCTAGCTCCTTAGACTCTTCCTCCTAGGTTGCTTCTTTCGAAGCACTTTCTGAGTAATTAATTAGTCTGGCCTTCAGGTTGGGTTTACTAGGAATCAGTCATTGAGTTAATGTTAAGAATGCCAAATAAAATTAATATTTTGAAGGATGCATCACCACTTGTACATGAAATCCAAATTATAGGGGGGAATTCTCCTCAAAAAATTAAATATGAGCTTCATCAACATTTTTGTTGAGTGAGCAACTTTACCTAGTGAAGGATGGAGTAAATAGATGTTGGAGGTTTCAGAGCCTCTCGTTAGTCACCAACGATGGGGCCAAGATGATTTGGTGACATATGTTGTGTGGTGTTTTTTTTTTATAATTTCTATTGTATGTTTGAAATAAGAATAGAAATACATTCCCATTCAAGTATTATAATTACTGAACAATTCCAAATATACTTTCCTGATGTAAAAACATAGTGAAAGGATAAACAACACCAATGTAAGATAGTTTATAGATCTTGAAAAGGTTTATGGTAGATCCTAAAAACCATCGAAGGTGGATAGTTGATGGGGTTCCTATTCATGTCAAGGTTTGTGGTAAAATTGTTTAAAACCATGGAAGGAATGAGTCTTTATTTGTATCAAGGTCATGAGCCAAATAGTTGGACATGCCATAGGGGTGAGCATACTGTAGGTGAGAGTGTGAATGTTTTTTCACCATGTAAAAAATAAGGGGGGGGGAAATGTTAGGAATTAATTATTACATTAGTATTTACATTTGGATATTTACAAAGAGGTAAATACAATATTATGTGATTTAGTTATTAGAATATATTATTTGGTTAGTCGATTGTGATATATTATTATATGTTATAACAATATTACTCATATAAGATATTGAGAGACTATAGGGATATGAGAGATATATATGGAGATATGATCTCCCTAATTATAAGATAAACTTTTCTTATATAATTTTGCAATATATTGTATGAAGATATATGGAATAAACAATATTATTGTGTGTTAAAATATTTCTCTATATTTTATCTATTCGACTCTATTATTTTTAGATTAATTATGTGAAAAATCTGAAAAATCCCATTATTTTCAATGTTATTAAAGTTATCTTGGTCAATTTTATAATATGGTATCAGATCTAATTTGATTCATGAGCTTGTGTAGATCTTGGTGGAAAATCAAGTTTTTTGGACACCTTTGGTGACAATAAACTAACCATTTTCAGCTAAATTTGAATGCATAAGAAATATTGAATTAATAATGCAATGATATTTTTTTATCTTAATATAATAATAAAATTACATTCTAAATCTAATCTTTGTATTTGTTGATTCAAAATTCAATTTATTTGCATTCTAATGGGTTTTATTGGTTTTTTAAGGAGGTTTTCAAGATGTTTTGGTTTTATAATAGTGCATTTTTATCATCTTTATTCATTTACCTAAATTTTAACTAGTTTATCCTCTCTCCAGTTGCACAATTGTGTTCCTTTCCTCCATCATTTTATTTTTCATATGCTTGTGCTTTTGGAATTTCAATCTATCTTGTATTATTTTTTTAACAATTTTTCTATCTGATTAGTGATGTGTCTTACCTTTATTTTTTGTATTTCCTTTTGACATTTAGCATAGCCTTATATTACTTAGCATAGATTTTGGTTAATTCTATTATCTTAGCATTAGTTTCTTATTTTTTTGTCTTTTAGTTGGGCCTCTATGGAATTTTGATAAAACTTGTATTTATTTTATTTCTCCATGTTGTTTGTTTTACCTTCTCCATCTCTATCTCTAATTGGATGTTATTTCAAGACCATTTTGAGTATTGAATTCAAGTTATCATACCTTCTCTTTGTGCCTTTCTAAATTATCTTTCTTTTTAGCTTGTACCCTATTCTAAAATTATTTTATACTATGATATTTCAATGTCTCTCTTACTTAAGGTGTTTTCCTTATTTTTTGTGTAAGGCACTCTTAACTACAACAAGGAATTTTGGTCTTATGTATGACATTTTTATTTTAGATGTGGCATTTCAGTTTTTCTTAATTTATGCAGAGTTAATGTTTTTTCTCTTGGATGTCAACATGTTAAATTTTTATTTATTTATCACTTGGACACTTGGCATTTCCTTTAATTTTTTGGTGTTTAACTTTTGATGGTAGTGGCACCTTCATATTTATCTCTTTATGTATTTCTTAAAATTTATTCATTTTCTCTTGTCATTTTTATAGGCATTTTATTTTTTATTGTACTTTCTATTTTGGCAAGTGGAACTACACTTATCAAAAAACTTTTGATTTTTCTCTATCCATATTATTATTGTCATTAATAATAATCTTCTTCAAATATTCCTTTTTCAAATCCAAAATCAAAAATATTAAAAACTAAATCAATTAAGCTTATAAGTGGCACAATAAATGAGTAAATAAAGTTTTATTGGGTTTCAAGTATTAAAACTTTTTGAAATTATTTCATCTTTTGTCTCTTATGACAACTTAAACTAAGTTTTGTAATAATCTTAAAATAATTATTTCTTTGGAATTTTAATTATTTTGGTGGTTTATATCTTACTAATCTTATTTAAACATTTATTCAAAACATTAAAGGATAATTATTGGTTTTTAATGAGGTTGAATTTTTATTAAGATTTAATTCATGTGCTTAAAAGTTTTTTTTATAGATCAAAGTAAATTTATCACTTGGAGTGATGTGATAATAAATGTTAACAAAATAATATGTTAGATAAATCAAACCTTGGTTAGGACACATGAGCATTAGCAGTGGGATAGATAACTTTTCCAAGGCAAAGGCAAGGGTAAGTTGGGTGGCACTAATAAAGTGAACAAAAGGGACCTCTAGTAGGAGATTCAAGATGCCCAAAGAGGGAAATGTGGAGAGGATTGGATAGTAAGAAATAAAGGATGATTCTATGGTTTATCAACTGGACCAAAACACACTAAGAGAAGGTGATCAAGCACTTGGATCACCAAATCATTCAATAGGAAGAGAAGTGGCTAGATAATTCCCTCTAATAGAAGTTGGTGACATTATAGATTAAGATAAATATGGGTTGATAGGTATGTGGATGGTGTCCTTCAAATATAGAATTTTAGTAGAATATTTAGGTGTTGAGGAGTAGAGGACTGATTTATAAGTTAGTTGGGAGATGGCCAACTATTGGAGAAGTTAAAAAATAGGTGAAAGTAAAATAGGGTTAGGGTTGCATCATTCGATTCTTTCTCAAAGGTTTATTTATTTTCACCTATCTATATGAATAAAAAATTCTAATATATTCAAAGGAGGACCCTAGATTTTGGATAGAGCATCACTTTGACTACAAAATTAGAGCCCTAACGTTAACCCATTAACTAAAAAGAATGGGAAATTCCCCATCTAGATTAGAATGTATGGGCTTCCAGTTTAATATTAGAGTGAGAAATTCCTCAAACAAATTAGATCCTTGATGGGGAATTTATTAAAATGGGCCCAAAATACTTTAAGGGAGTGTTGGTATGCTGTGCACAAGTTTGCATCATCTTGATCTAGAGGATATTATCCTCAAATCCATCTATATTAAAACTAGGGATGGGATTTGGAATCATAAAATTAACATGGAAAAATTCCATTTTAGTTGTTATAAGTGTATAGAAGTCATACATTTTCATTGAGAGTGCCCAAGATTGAATGGGAGAAAAAACCAAAGTTTGTCATGGCAATCTAAGCTAAAACCACTATCAAACAAAATGGGGGACCTCTTTCTCTCATTTCAAAGGTGAAAAATGAATAGTGTGTGTATGCTCTCCTCCCACTTGCTATAGGGAACTTGGGTGACTAAAAGTGCCTTTTCACTTGAAATTTGTGCCTAGTCTAAGGCATAGACAAAATTTTGTCTTGTCTTTCCCCATAACTTGTATGGTTTTGGTGATCTAAAAGTAAATTCTAAAGTCTTTTCATTTAATTTAATTTTTATGAAATTTGGCTTATAGAGGGGAGGTCATAGCTTCTTCATAAGTTCTTTATGGAAGCTTTGACCCAGGGTTTCATTTCCTAACATTATTTTAGCCCCATTTCATAATGGGGTATACAAATTAAGGTATGTATACTATAAGAGCCAGGGGGTTGAACAACTAACCTCTCCTTTCATAATGAAAACTCAAGTCAGGTCTAGTTAACCAAGGGATTTCACTAAGTAATACATGGATAGAATTATTATGTAAAAGAATAGACCCTTACATAGTAAGTTAATTGATATGAATTCAATTGATG
Organism: Torreya grandis; assembly: GCA_037957365.1. Lineage (NCBI taxonomy): Eukaryota > Viridiplantae > Streptophyta > Pinopsida > Cupressales > Taxaceae > Torreya > Torreya grandis. The sequence continues at coordinate 606,233 of JARHVA010000419.1, forward strand.
TGAGGCATATATAGTGTTATCCACACTTGGGACCATCTAGATGGTCAAAATTTTTAAGTTTTAGATAAACCCCACTTGTTGTGGAAATATTGTTAATGCACAACGAGTAGTCTTAAGGTCCTTATCACCGTATAATATCTTGGAATAAGGGGGTATAAAAACCCTACAACTTCATGAGATTTTATTTTTGGATTAATACTTAAAATCCTCCCAAGAGAATGTATATAGATGGATTTCAACAATATAATGCAACCTTGAAAATTTAGGGATTAGGATGATTTACTTAGTTGTATTTTGTCATCTATTCATTTATTGCTTGATATTTTGAGTCTAAAACCATTTGTGTGTGTTTATTACATGCCAAAATGAGTCTTGTGTTCACATTAATCCATTATTTGAGGAAATGTTATGTTGTCCATTAGATGTCATGCTCTTACCTTAGAACTTTGTGTTAAAAACATTGTGAGTATCACTTGATTGAAATGGGTAACGTTATGCTACCCAAATCATTTCAAGTTTTGTGCCTTTGAATCTTTGAAACAAACCATTGATCATAACTTTAGAGAGTAATAACACCATTACATTACTCAAATTATTTCATAGACTCATCTTGTTTTGTGTCCAAGTTTTTAATCTTTTAAACCAATCCATGTATGCCTTTGTGATCTTTATTTAGTACCATTATGTCCTTCAAATTTTCTTAGCTTATTTGGTCAAAAATCTTAGTTTTCCTAAGTTGAGTTTTTAATTAGATTTAACAAGGATGAATCCAAACATTAATTAATTTATATTTATGCCTTGTCTAATTGGGGCTTATATATAGATCTTTCTCCTTTGGGTTGTGTAACTTAGGTTAATTATTTACCCAAATTTGAAAACTATTTGTTTGTGCCTTTATTTGGGAGAAAACAGTCTACTCCAAGTGCCTTTTATTTCATGCCTTATACCAATTTGATCAAGTTCATGTCTAAAGTCAAGTGTCTATTCTATGCCAAAGTGTTCCAAATTTGTTAGATTAAATACCCCTTTATTTTAAGTCTAGATTTTGACACCACATTTGGCCAAAAATCCTATCACATGCTTTTTATTGAGCCTAGATTTTGACATCACATTTGACCAAAAGACCTAGAAACCTTCATTTTTTTAGATTAGACGTATTTGGAACACTTTGAACCTAGAGTTTAGCATTTTATTTTTATTTTGACATTGTTTTTTTAGAGTTTGTAGAAACCTAAACCTTTTTCCATGAAGCATTCACCATTGATTTGACCATGTCTCGCTATACACATAGTGGCATCATGTATAATCTAGGGTATAGTAATGTTATCACACAAAAAGACTTTATTCATGACCCCTATGGTGATGTCATTTATGAGATGGATATTTATCCACCTTACAATGCTCAATTGTGAGAATAAAGCCAATATTTTATGGCTCATTATTTAGTCAACACACCTCCATACTCAAATTAAAACTAAGAACAAATGTCACAATACCTTGATAGCATACTTACAGTTGTAGAACAAGTCCAACAACAACCATACTATGTTACAATGTCATCAGCCTATGACCCCTAGTTATTTGATCATCAATTGCTTGCGAATAAGAATGAAGTCTTAATCAGATCCATGGAGGTAGGGGATATGTTTCTATCAGACTTTCCCCATGAAAACTTACCAAGTCTAATAAGAGGGCTTTACAACATGTATTATTATCAAAATATTAAATATACCTCTTTTATCAATCCTCATGCTATTGTGCCAATGTCATATTAGGACCCTCATTTGCTTATCATAGGAAAAGGCCTCATGGAGGATCATTTCATATAGATGCAGACATCATACTAGACTTATTTTAACTTAGCACATAACTTCAATAACATGACCATGTCAAATGTTCCTCTTATTGAGCTAGCTCCTTCAACATGAGTCTTAATTGAAATGACAAGCTAAGAAAATCATGGTATAGACCCATTTGTGCAAAGTACTTTAGTTAGAGACATGTTCAATGCCCTTGCCATTGAAGAAGTATCTTCTAATTTTATGTAGAATAATGAGCTAAACCTAGTGGATAATATGCAAGTATCATGCAATCTAAACTAAAGTGGTGTAAATACACAAATAACTAGTCCAAAAAAAAATGTGCATTTAGTTAATTCCATGAGTGGTTCATAAATACAAGGGGTAGGAATTTCTACTTCCCAACCTCAAACAACTGCCTCTAATCCTTAATCGGCTACTTTTTCTAGCACATAATAAGGATTAACTAGTTAAGTAATAACTAGTGTCATGCCTCAACAAAATGTGATAAATGTTACTCCACCACAATAGGTGATGACTAACATTCAAAAATAATAGGCACAATCCAATGTACTCATACAATAAATGAAAAACATTCTACCACCTCAACAAAGGGCAACCAATGTTCCACCTCACCAAGTAGTGATGAACATACCTTTTTAATAATAGACCAACATACCAATACAATAAAAAATAACATCTAATAAATAATGTACAAGTATTGGCCAATGAAAAATATCAAAACTTTAATATGCATCTACTTCCCAGCAAGTATTCATACAACTAATAGGTTCCAATGTTCCATAAGTTTTGATTAGGCAAAAATTGTCTTTCATGCCAAAGATGTCACAAGTTCAATGATAGGGCCTTGGTTTACAAGTTCCCCTTAATCAATAAGGTTTGAACAGTTAGTAACAAGTCTCTATTCAACCTTAGCAAGCACAATACAACCATATCCTTCCATCTCAGCCCCAATTCCCCCAAAAACAGGCTCATATACCCAATCCTAACTAGAATATCACACCACATCACATAAAATTTCAACAATTACATCCTAATTTTCACATGTATATTCTTGGTCCATTCTCAAACCAAACCAACATCTCCCAACAAATGCCTCTACTATACCCCAATCAAATTAATCCACTTGTGACCACCCAACCTCCTTAATAAGTAAATGTTCCCACTAGTTTCCTAGTCCAAGAACTATAACAAATTAAGGATACAATCACCACTATCCAAGATAGAAAGTAAACCAAGAATTTTAAGCTAGATGACATGTGTTCTTACCCCTTTAACATGGAGTATTTGCAAATACCATTTTGTCCAGGGTATTAACCACCAAAGTTTGACAAATACAAGGGGAAAGGAGACCCCAAGACCCATTTGATGAAATTATTTATTGTGTGCCATCCAGTGGCCTATAGCCACATAAACATTTTACTATTGTTCCCAAGGAGTCTAGTAGGACAAGTATTGGAGTGGTTCCTAAAATTACCAAAGAATTTAGTTTCTAATTTTGATGATCTTTCAAACAAGTTCATGTAACACTTCTATAATCTCAAGCATGATATTTCATTGGTATATTTGATGTAAACCAAAAAAAAGGTTGATGAATTTTTTTCAAGTTATCTATAGTGATGGGTATCCCTTTCTAGTCAATTCACCCATAGTTTACTAGACAAGAAACTAATCGTTATGTTCACCAAAAATTTACATAATGATATATGTTACCATCTGGAGATATAGTGCACACACACTTTTAAGGAAATAATTAATAAAGGTTTTTTGATCAAAAGATCCCTTATTAATAAAAGGATCATTAAATTTACTTCATCAAATTAAAACCATAATCAAAACCAGAACAATGGCCAAAATCATAACCAAGTGCAAGTGCAAACATCACAACCATCTGAGGAAAATAATTATGACAAACTCAAACTATTCAATCACAATAAGAATGTTGTGGGGAATGGAATAAATAAGTAATTACATGTCCAAATGATCTAAACATCATCTACTTAGACTACATCATATATGTAAATTACTCCTAACTAATAACCTCTTCAGTAAATTCATCAAATTAGAACCATAATCAAAACCAAAACAAATGTAGTAATTACATGTCCAAATGATCTAAACATCATCTACTTAGACTACATCATATATGTAAATTACTCATAACTTACAACCTCTTCATTAAATTTACCTCATCAAATTAGAACCATAATCAAAACTAGAATAATGGCCAAAATCATAACCAAGTCCAAGCGCAAACATCACAACCATCCTAAGAAAATAATTATGACAAACCCAAACTATTCAATCAAAATAAGAATGTTGTGGGGAATGGAGTAACTAAGTAATTACATGTCCAAATGATCTAAACATCATCTACTTAGACTACATCATATATGTAAATTACTACTAACTAACAACCTCTTCAGTAAATCCATCAAACATAATAGGCTAGACTAATGCAACAAATGTAGCAACCATTGCCTTTGTAAACCCCTCCTCTAAGAATAAATGTGCCTACTCATCATGTATTTAGTGACTTTCGAGATCCCATTAAATTTGTGTTTCAAAAGCTCATAACCACTAATATAATTAACTAGCCTATTCTAAATCACTATCCTAAGGGCCTTGACTATCTAGATTGGTAAAAGCAAAATGAATTATGTGAGTATCGTCGGGTCAATGGACATAATTTGTACCATTGTGTGAAAATTAAACATTAATCAAGAATATGTTATAAAATGGAGATATAATATTGGATATAGAGCTTCCACATCTAATTAGAACCTTGATATTTATCAAAACCCCTTTTCACAACGTAATAACCAATAGTAATAGCAACATCAACCAGTAAAACAACAATAAAAATATCAACCAAGATAGAACCAATAAAATAAATAGTAAAACCAACAACATCAAATGAATAGATGTAACTAAGGTTAAAATGATGCCAATAACCAATATACCTACCATGAAGTTACACATGACTACAATAAAGTTATAGGCCATATCATAGGAGGTCATGTTTCCACCATTTACATTAATCTGAGACCAAGTACCAATCAAATAAGACTATTTCTAATTGATTATAATAAACTAAAGAATGCCAATGATCCTTCCTTGACCTAGGACCACATACAAACATACCATCAAGTACGGATTTTTGCTTTTAGACCTTATATTGATAACTCATCATTGGCCTATGACCATGCATAAGTACACCAATAATTAAGACTTATGTTATCTAGTCCCCCACTATCATCATTTATTAGCAACAATGGTCCTATATCAAATCTCGATTGTGCAATCGTAACTCAGTGATCAAAGATTACCATACCAGGCCCACATCCATTTGCCGCTTCACCCACCTAACCATTATAGCTAGAAATAAGACATTTACCATTGTGCAAGAAAAGACATTTGATATCATGGAATAATTACAGAAGATGCCTGCACAAATCTCCATTTTGGATTTTTTATGTACATATACAACCCATAAAAACATCGTGATAGTGTTCCTTGGTCAATCTCAAGTTCTTAATGACATATCTCTAAACAAATTTCAAGATTTGGCTGGACATCTAAATCCAAGCTAATATTTAACCTTCAAACAAAATGATATATCATCCCTTGGTCTATTGCATAATAATCCATTGTACATCAAAGTTGACATAATGTGGCACAAAGTGAAACATATCTTCATAGACAATGGATCAGGTCTAAATATTATGTCTCTAAAGCTCATCAAGATTCTTGAGTAAACTATGACCAATCTTCAACTAGAAATGATCACCATCAAGCCCTATGATAATGAAGAATGAGAATCACAGGGCATCATCAACTTATTAGTTATCATTGGGCCCTTGACCCATAGTACACTATGCCATGTGTTAGATCTTGATTTGTCATATAATATGCTTTAGGGTAGACCTTTGATACATAAGATTCATGAAATCCCATCAACATTGCACCAGTGTATCAATTTCTCCCATTCAAGTATGGAGGTAACTATTCATGGAAATTTACAACCATATGAACATTTCAAACATTTAGAGGCTAAGTACTAGATCTATAATTACCATTTTGGCTTAAATCTAATTGTCAAGAAGGATAAGGGAAAATAAATACTTGTTTATTCACTAGAGGCCAACTACATTGACCCTAATACCCTTGATTCACTTTCCCACATGCTACCTCCTAAAATATCCAATCATTATACCATCTTAGCTAATGGCCTAGGGGAATATTTGACCCATGATACATTCCACATTGCCAAGCTACTATAGAAAACCAAGTCCTATGGAAAAACTAAAGCTAAACTACCTTGCATGAAATGGAAAAGAAAGAGAAAAACCAAACTTTATGATCTAACACCTATCATTTTCATACTAGCCATTAGCCAAAAATAGAACCTACTTGTAGATGATGAATCTTGATTGTATAATGATAAACTAGATGACTGTTATATCAATGCCAAGTATCCCATTTCAAACATAATAAAGGAAAAGCATGAATATGAAGGGGGAGGCCTTGGGCTAAATTAATAAGGTCCACTTGAGCCAATTTATACCACTTAGTATAAAGGAACCTATGGACTCAGATTTAAACTGCTTGTGGGTGACGCCATGTATCTTATTTATGTTCCAATGCTAATGACTAGTGATGATGATGTCAAAGTGAAGTAGAGTCTAATCATAGCCTTTTCAATGACTTGGATAATACTAATTTATTTGGTACCAATTCCATTTTTACCCTTAGGCTAGTTATACGCCATAATCCACTTACATTATATTATCCTCAATTGATAGACTGGGACCAACAATAATCCACAGTGTCAGTTGATGAGTTTTAAAATGATGAGGCATTATATGATTTTCTAGGCCTTATTAACAATATTCCATTGGGAGATCACAAAAAAAGGTTATCAATTAAGTTGGATCCTGAAGCCTATTTTGGTGAGTGGGTGAACACCCTTAGCTAAAAACAAAAAAACAAAATATTGAGGTCCCAAATTGAAAAAATCTTTGAGGCACTTTTAGACTAGGGAAATAGTAAAGAGAAAGGCCAGTCTAGTGGTGAAAATGTATTTTAGGCACCATTAGATGGGGGTGTTTAACCTTCCTCAAACATGTCTTAGGAGAACACCAATGATGAACTATGGGTCTGAGTTAAGTCTTGAAGAACATCAGGCTTTTGATCAAATCATCCAAGAGTTTGCAACTATATTTGTCACATGGCCATTCGTACCCTTCAGGGATTCTAATTCATCATGCCCAAGAGAACTTAAATAGTTAGTCATAATAGAGGAATCTATTATTTCAGGCTAATTTTAATCTTTGCCAACCATTATAGAATATGGTTTAACACTTTTTGTAGAGGACACCACAAAAGTTAACATTGGGTCTCTAGATGACCTGAAATGGATCAAATTAGGTATGTCCCTCACTAAAAAGGAACATGAAGTCTTTATAACCCTTTTGAGGGAGTTTGTTGATATATTTCCTTGGACCTATTCTAACATGCCTAGTTTGGACCTCACCTTGTTTGTACACCACCTTATGGTGCATCTTGATGCCAAACCTATGAATTTTTTTTTGTAAGATGCATCCTTACATTGATGTATTAATCAAGAAAGAGTTATAAAAACTCTTGTAAGTGAGATATATTTAGCTAATCGACTACTTAGAGTGGATTTTGAACATTATGCCAGTCAGAAAAAGGCCAGAGGGAATCAAAATCTACACTAATTTTAGAGACATAAATAATCTCTACCCAAAGGATAAATTTCATTTACTAAACATTGACATGATTGTTGAATCCATAATGGGTTATGAAATGATTTAACTGATGGATGGATTTTCATGTTACAACTAGATTTGAATTGTGTTAGAAGACCAACATAAAATAACCTTCACCACTCCATGGGGAACATTCTATTATCAAGTTATTCCATTTGGTCTCAAAAATTCTGGGACCACCTACCAAATATCCATGACCATCATATTTCATGATATTGTTGAAGACTACATTGACAACATACTAGGAAAATCAAAGACTAGGGCTAATCATCTAGTAATACTATAAAGGATATTTGAGAGACTGCATGAATAAAAAGTCAAGCTTAATCCTAAAAAGTGTGTTTTTGGAGTTATTTTAAGTAAATTTCTTGGCTTCATTATGTCTCATCAAGGCATTGAAGTGAACCCAAACAAAGTATAAACCATAACATAGATGCCACCACTGACTAATTTAAAATAACTCCATAATTTATAGGGCAAGATATAATCTATTAGATGCTTCATCTCTTAATTATCTGATAAATGTCACCTATTTTCACACTTATTGAAGAAAGGTGTAACATTTCATTGAGATGATGAATGCTAGAAAGCTTTCCAACAACTGAAGGACTATCTTTCAAGTCCACTTATTTTGATGCATCCTTTACTAGGAAAGCCATTCTTACTCTATCTATCTAATATAGACAAATCCATAGGGGAAATTATAGCTCAACATGATGATAATGTAAAGGATATTTCTATGTATTATCTAATTCATAGACCAATCACATATGAACATAATTATATGCCCATTAAAAAATCATGTTTAACTATGGTCTCAAAACTCAAAAACTATGACACTACATGTTAAATAACAAAACCATGGTCATTTCAAAAGTAGATCCACTCAAGTATCTACTATCTAAAATATATTTACAAGGCCACATGGCCAAATGGATCATGCTTATTAGTGAGTTTGAGAGAGAATATGTCAACCAAAAATCCATTAAGGGGCAAGTTCTTATAGATTAGCTTGTAGAAGTACCCCTTTTAGATATAAAGCCATCAACATTCTAATTCCTAGATGAATCCATTATGACTATTATTAAAACACCTCTTGAGAAGAAAAACTAAAAGCTACATTTTGATGGATAATTCATAACACATGGATTAGGGGTAGGCCTTTTATTTATTACTCCATAGGGGGATTTAATCCCTAAATCATTCAGGATCAACTTTCCTTATACCAACAACATGGTCAAATATGAAGCACTTATTGTAGGGTTTTGATAGGTAGTACAACAAAATATACATCATCTAAAGGTTTATGGTGATTCTTAGTTAATCATCAACTAGGTTACAAACTATTTTTAGACCAAGGATGATAAGATGGTACCATAAAAGGCCATGGTTGACACTCTCAAATAGTAGATTATTGATGTCTAGTTTGAACATATACCAAGGGCCAATAATAGAATAATAGATTCCATGTCCACCATTGGGTCTTTGATTAGACATATAGATACAAAAAAATACCAATTTCTCATTGCAATTCTACTAGTGCCAGCTCAAGAACCTTCAAACATCATAATGATCTATGATATTGTTGGTCCTAGCTCTATTTGGTTTTCTAACCTTTACACTTATCTTCATGACCAAATAATGCCACCATACCTATCTTGTAAACAATCCAAAGCCTTTGTCCACCATGCTGCATATTATACCTTACTTAGATCAACCCTATACCATAGAAATTTTGATGGAACTTTGATTCATTATTTAACTTTTGTAGAATCTACACTAGCATTATGGAGAGTTCATGAAGGATTATGTGGAGCCACACTAGTGGGGCCATCCTATCCAAAAATCTTTTCCATATTGGGTACTATTGGCCAATGATGGTAGATGTAGCTATGTATGTGAAAAAGTGTGATAAATGTCAATAACATGCTAATATAATTCATGCCTCAGTCTAGACTCTAAAATTAATACTTATACCATGGTCATTTACTACATGGAGCCTTGATCTTATTGGGAATATAAACCCCACCTCATTTGATGGCCGCAAACATATCCTTACTGCCACTGAATACTTCACTAAGTAGGTTGAAGTGATACCCCTCATGTGATTGGAAAGTAAATTTCCAAATTCATATTTAACCATCTCATTTACCATTATGGTATCCCCTCTAACATTATATCTTATAATGATAGATCATTCAAGAATAAGGATCTCAAATCACTATGTGCTAAGTTTAAGATTACTTAACACTTTTCCATGGCATATTACCATCAAGGTAGTGGCTAAGCTAAAACATTTAATAAAACCATTATCAACATCCTCAAAAATATTATCAATGATGCCAGACATGATTGGTACCTTTAAATATTTTGTGCCCTTTGGGCATACCACACCAATCACTATACTCTAATAGGATCCACTACGTAGTCACTTATCTATGGCACTAAGTCCATTATTCACATTGAGGTCGAGTTACCTTCTTTACACATCTCTTTGAAGCATATCCTAGATGATAAAGACTTTGAGTAGCTCACTTATAAGAGATGGAGTTACTTGATGAGACATGCATGGCTATAGTCAATAATCTTTAAGTATACTAGAACTGACTCCATGGACACTATAATTGGTATGTCAAACATAGAGAATTTGAGTGTGGTGATCTTGTCATTAAATAAAACTAGTAAAATAACATGATTAATATTAATTATAAATGTAAGTTTAAACCTAACCAAGTATGACCTTTCATCATTATTTCAAACTATGGTGCTAGAGCATACATGTTTGATACAACAAATATGGATAAACTAAATGAGTCGATGAACATTATACACATCAAGCGTTACTTCACTTGAGAGACTTGGTGTATTTTCTATGAGGCCTATTTCAATTGTACCATAATATCAAATTTCTTATTTATATCATACCATACTACCATATTCCATTTTACCATACATTTTCTATTAACCGAGTTATTTTTTCACTACCCTACCCAACCCTTTGACCTTGGTTCCATTCCATTAGTTCTATGGCTACTTTCAACAAGAAGATTTAGATAAAGTTTCAGTATTTATTATAAGTATTCCAGATAGAGGCCATATTTTTGGAGTAGTATGATAGTGGCTTAGCAATTGCATCCTTCATTTCTTGTTCCATTCTATACCAAGTGTGTCTAATTCTAATCTCCTTTGGAAAAATCAGTGTCTCATCGTCATGCTACTAATTATAACTGCTTATGGGCAAATTAATATCATTGACTTATGTCATTATTTCCTATGAAAAAATTAAGGGAAATAAATTATTTAACATGTTTTGAAGTACCACCTTGACATTTATATGCCATAATGTACCATTTTGCCAACTTTATCTATTTTGTTTTAATTGCTTTCTACACTAGTTAGATTCCTCCATTGAAAGGAAAAACTATAGTGACTTAAGGTCCCATCTCAAGACTATGTAGGGAGTGCTCAATTCACATTGAGGTTAGATTAGTCACCCCTAAGTCACACTCTCACCATTTTATAATAAATTTTTAAGTCTAAATGCTCTCATCATTTTGTGAGCTTGGACCATTTAGTATCTCATCATTTTCAATTGAGTTGAGACACACAGAAAATTACAAAAACATTTGTAAAACTAATTTAGAAAATCCAAACACATTGACCACTTCTTTGCCTTAAGGATTATGGGAAACCTCACTAAGTCACAAGAAACTGTATGCAATCAAAAAGGCATCATGTCTATAAATCAATCCTAACTCAAAGAAAATAGATCATACCATACACTTTTGATTGGGGACACATTTGTTAAGCAAGAATGTGACCAATATGAGGATCTACTAAAATTGATTAAGGTATCTCTTACTACAATACACCATGCTAGGGAGGGTTCCAAAGCCTCCAGCCAAACATAATCATGTAAATAAACCTAAGGGAGTCCTGTGTTTTTATATCTCACTAAACTAATAACAAGTAAAGTAAATCTAATCAAGCTTGTGGAATAATATGAGGGGTTATTAAATAATCAAAACATGTATAAGAGAATATTGTATGCAATAAAAAATGCATCATGTCTATAAATCAATCTTGGCTCAAAGAAGATAGAACATACCTACACTTTAAACTGAGGATACACTTGTTAAGAGGGAGCATGACCAAATATGGGGATCTATTAGACCTGATTAGGGGATCACTTCTCACAACACATCATGCTAGGAAGGGTTCCAAAGCCTACAGTCTAACATAATTACACAATAAACCTAATGTATTCCTAAGGTATAAAAGATTCACTTATTCTAATAACAAGAAAATAAAACTAATCTAGTGCACACCAAAGCTTGAGGCACAAAGTGGGGGTTAGAAACAAATAAAACAACAACTAAACTAAACATGTATTAGAATACATATACTCACATCAATGTATACAAAATTCTAATATATAGGATAATAATACAAATACATTATCTATCTACTCTTATAAAGGAGAAATAAAGTTAGGAAAACTTACCTTTGAATACGAACTTGCCAAGCCTTAATCTCTCTTTTGGACAAGGTGCTTTGCAAGAGATTGTTGTGGTATGTAAGGATAACCAAGATAAATAATCTCTAGGCTACACAACCTATCTAAGTATCCAAAATACTTCTCCATAAGACAAGATCCATATCTCCAAAGAAATTATGGAACCCTAAGCTTTATTCCTCAAGTAGAATGGTCAATAAGTAGATGTCCATTTGCACTTATTTTATAATAATTTCTATATTATTAAATGGTGGGAAATGAACTTGTATATATAAGTAGATCTTGCCCAAAATATTCCAAGAACATCAGCTATATAGGGTTGACCCAATTGGCCCAGTGTGTTTTCAAAGACAAATCACTAGGTCTGAGCTAGGTTGGTCGAAAGGTTAACAAGCCAAGAAAGAAAAAAATAACCCTAAAGTATACTAATTCAACCCAATTGACCCAGTACGATTGACTATCCAAAAGGAGTTTAAGACAAGAAAAAGAGGATAGAAAGTGGAAAAATACTAGAGGAGGTAGGACTAAGAATAAAAATCATAGGGTTAATGTTTTTAGGAGATAAGTGTATAGATGGTAAGTGGACAAAGTAACAACAATCTTATGAAGCATCGATGGTGTGGCCACCCCTTTCCCATTACGCCTCTTAAGGCATGTGCTCAGAGAGATTGAGACTCGATAGGTTCCTGCAAGATATAAAGTGTCAGTAATCAATAAAAGTTTGAAAATATTATGTATATAAAAATCTCAATTAAGATATGTATGAGTAAGACCTTAATACATGGAATATGAAGAGTAATATTATTTAAAGCCAATACGTATGTTACTTCTATCTACTAAAGAGAGGAGCAAAGTTAGAGAATACTTACTTTAATGATGAACTTGTCGAGACTCAATGTCTCCCTTGTCCAAATAGGCTTTGCAAGAGGTTGTTATGGTTTGTAAGGATCACTAAGAAAGAACAAATCATCCAAGACTTATCCATAAGACTAGATTCTCCAAGTATAAAACCTAAGCTAAGACTCCTCAAGTAGAATGGTGGAAGAGTAGATTGTAAAGAAGCATAAGCGAAGAATAAATCTTTAATGCATATTGAAATAATGATAAAATTATCTTTTATATATAGGTGTATTTGAACCTAAACCCTTTCAAAAATTCTAGCCAACAGGGTCGACCTAGTTGACCTAGCGTAATTTTGAATGATTATTCACTAGGTCATGAGCTAGGTCGACCAAAGGCCAAACTAGTTCCTAAGTGAAAATCACCCAAAATTATACAGGGTCAGCCTAGTTGATCTGGTATAAATAAATGAAAAAAAAGGATTAAGGTAAGGAAAAGAAGGATGGAAAGTGGGAAAAGACTAGAGGAGTGTGTAACAGATGAGTAATATCTTAGGCAATGGTTTTTAAGATCTGGTTAGATTGGTAATAAGTGGCAATAAAGGACAATAATCTTATGAAGCACTAATGGCCTGCCCACCCCTTTCTCGATGCACCATTTAAGACAGTTATTTAGAGAGATTGAGTCTCAATAGGTTCTTGCAAGATGTAAAACATCAGTATTTGATAAAAGTGGAAAATATTGTGTGTATACATATGCCCCACTCGAGTCTCATCACATGTCACTAGTAATAGGGGATGGTGCTTTGAGAAAAAAACATAAGAACATATAAAGCTAATGCTAAAAAAAATTATAGTATTTTAAATCATAAAATAATTGAAACTAAATGACTAAAAAGTTAATGTATGTGTACCTTAACTTACCTTTATCACTAGATGGTTGTCTACTATGTTGTTAATTTTGATTGTGTAGGGCACAAAGACTACATTTGACAAACCTAAGAATACAAAACTAAAGATAAAAAATAAACAAATAAAGGAAAGCCCAGATAACTAGTGTTATGAGGATGGGATGTACCTAGAAATTTGGCAAACTAGGGTGACAAGTGCTATGTTAGACCAAATGACCAAGTCAAAATAAGAGAAAATCAAGTAATTGAAAAGCCAAGGCTAATGAAGATCAAAAAACTTAAACAAGTAAACCTCGAGTAAGAAAGACAATCTCACTAAGTCCAACCAAGGATACATGTCAAAAAAGATGGTAATCATACATTGATGTAAAAATAGTAACAATCGTTACTTAAACAAAGATAGACAAGTGAAAAATAAAATGGTAAAACAATATTGATGAGTGAGCAGTAACAATCCTTATCTCACTCAACAATGGAAAAAGGGATGGACTTAGGTGCCCATAATAAAATGGTAGTACAATAATGACAAATGGAAAAAAGAAAGCAAAACAAGTATAGGAATGTAATTTGATGGTGTAAAAAAAGTAATCCAAATTTGCTCAAACATGTTTTTCTTTAAGGATAAATAAAACTAAAATAAAATAGTGCTATCATGTTTTTTTTAATGATTCAAATATTCAATATATGCATAAATACCCTTAAGGTAAGGAAACACCATATAATACTCCTTTAAGAAGGAATAACTCCACAATGTCTCTTTGAGGGGACAACCTCCAATATCCTCTTACAATAGAAGACTCAATGGTTACTTGATATCTTTACCATGATATTCATCTCCTATATATATACATCTATCAAACCCATGGATGGGTAACCTCTTAATCCAATGTAGGCCGACCATTACCCAATGTACTACTTCCATAAGTTACTCTATTATCCTAATATATTGTACCCATATAACTAACTAAGGGGATGTGTGCCACATGTCAGCATCTCCATCAACCCATATACATCAATATATCATATCCCTAAGTACATAACATTCCTTCCCTCCTTGACATGTTTAGTCCCCAAAACATAGGAAGAAACCAAAGAATTAGTGTGCTTCAAATCATTGCACACTTGTCTCCAATCTCGATCATCTAGCCATCCATATGTGATCTTGGAAGGTGATATCTCTCCAAGCTTGTTTTCAAATTCCCTTGTGCTCCTCTATTTTCATTTATGATCATAATTATATTGCTTTGGTGTCTAAGCATAATTATTCCTCTTTTTATTCCATGTACCATATTCTGCTGCGC
The DNA here is from genome assembly GCA_037957365.1 of Torreya grandis. NCBI lineage: Eukaryota > Viridiplantae > Streptophyta > Pinopsida > Cupressales > Taxaceae > Torreya > Torreya grandis. The sequence goes on from JARHVA010000419.1 coordinate 621,415, forward strand.
TACTCTGATTCCAACCATGACCATAGTAGGTATTCTTCCATGCATAGTCATAGTGTTTTCCCCATTTATTCCATGTGCCATAGTATTTTTTTTTAGATTCCATGCATATCCATAATGATTGGAAATTTTATTTCCTGTATAGACAAAATGATTATTGTTATGACACTTCCTCACCTGGTTCCATGATTGTTTCCTCTCATGATGATGTGGGTGTCTATATACCTCAACATTTTCCAATACTTTGACTTTATCCACCTTTGCTTCTACCTCTTCCACCTTTTCCTTCTTTGTCTCTTGAGTAATTGAAGTGCTCATTTGTAGTGTGTCTTTATCTATATCATCTGAATCTTCATCATGTTCTTCATCACCTGTTTCCATCTTATCCTCATGATCTACCTAGATTGTTATTGGTGCCTTTTTCACTATGATATCTTGTAAAGTGATCTTATTTTTCCTATACCAAAACTTCATGAACCTTTTCTGAATATTAATATTCATTATTCCCAAAGTCTTTAACCATGGATATCCAAGAACTATATCTATATCATCCATATCCAAAGCATAAAAATCTGAATGCAAAACATATTTTTCCATAATGAGCTTCAAATCTTCAAACATTGGAATATTCTTACCATCTATTTGAACCTCTTTGATATTCTTTGCTTGAACATGTCGATGCTTTGGACACATTCATGTTGATGAAGTTATACTTACTAGTAGGGTTTATGGATATTATAACCCTTTTCTTTTGAATGCATCCATGAAATTGAAAAATTGACTCAAATTTCTTTGGAGCCAAATAATTTGAACCTTCTTCTTGTTCTTTTGATGATTTTTCTATTTCTTCTTCTTCTTTTTTTGCTTCTTCTTCTTCTACTGATTCTTCTTTTTCTTCTTCTTGTTTAATAGCCCATCGATCTAAAAAAATTTGTTCCATTTCTTTCCATGAAGAAAACCTTTCTGTACAGCTCAACTGATCAAACCAATCTAGTGCAGGCCCAGACAAAAAAGGAGTTAATCATCTTTGCCTGAAATTTTTTGTAAAATGATTCTCCAAAAGGAGCCACCATTCTCTAGCATCAATATAATCTTCCCCTGAAAATATTTGCAACTCCATGATCCACAAAAAAAATTAAGGTTCATGAAACCCTAAAATGTCAAAATTGATCCATAAAATCGCAAAAAATAACTCCAAACAACTTAAAAAATTTTGAATTTTTTACTGTACTTTTATTATATTTGCTTACATCTCTAGAAAAAATTTTGAATAAAAATTCCTTATATTTCGAAAGATATAGTGAAATTATTATAAACCCTAAAATATAAATAAATCCCTCAAAATGAATCAAAAAATCTCAAATTTTTTACTGTGACTTATTTGAAATACTTTCCATATCCATTAAAAAATTTGTGCAAAAATTCACAACCAATCAAAATTTACTGATGATTCAAAAAAAATTAGGGTTTCACTCCACAAATTGCCCAAATCGAAGCTCTGATACCACTTGTAATGATTCAAATATTCAATATACACATAAATACCCTTAAGGTAAGGAAACACCATATAATACTCCTTTAGGAAGGAATAACTCCACAATTTCTCTTTGAGGGGACAACCTCCAATATTCTCTTACAATAGAAGACTCAATGCTTACTTGATATCTTTACCATGATATTCATCCCCTATATATATACATCTATCAAACCCATGGATGGGTAACCTCCTAATCCAATGTAGGCTGACTATTACCCAATGTACTAATTCCATAAGTTACTCTATTATCCTAATATATTGTACCCATATAACTAACTAAGGGGATGTGTGCCACATGTCGGCATCTCCATCAACCCATATACATCAATATATCATATCCCTAGGTACATAGCATTTTTAAGAGGTGAAGAAGGGAATATAGAAGAAGGGAAAATAGATTTAGAATAAAAATTTCCCTGTCAAGGGGGGAAATGAAATGGGTGTAGGGGAGAATGAAGGAAAAATGAAGGTAGAGGAATTCTTTATCAAAGTCAAGATACTCGAATTAAGTTTATCAAAATAAGCAGAATTTTGACCTTAATAACTACTCTTAGCCACACAAATCTTAGGTCAAAAAGTGTAGTATGTAGATCATCCCATGAAGGCTATATACATGAAAATTAAAATGGACTTACCTTCCCACAATGTGTTCCTTATTCTTCAAAACCCCTTAAATAGCCATCAGTCTATTGTGAAGATTGGGTACTTGCATGAGAAAATAGGTAATACTAAAAGTTTTTTTTTTCTCTTTTTATAATATATTAGCCTACCACACGCCAATGGACCTTAGCTCTAATGTGAGGCCAAATTTGGAGTTTGAGATTTGATTAGAAAAAGGAGATGTTCTTATAATCACATCTTTTAGTGTGATTTTAACTTTTGAAATTATTATGTTGCCTTTTATATATCAATGCCTTTTGTTTCAAATTATTTAGAGTTTAAATTTATTGATGGATTTTTCTATTCCTCTTCCATACAGATTTGGAAAACCAAACATGGGTGCTAAATATGATTTTCATTTGAATACTTGGGACTTGGTTTCTAAGAGAGAGAATTTTAAAGAGCATAAGGTCTAAGAGTCATAAATTTGGGTAAAATAAGAGGCTATCTTGACTTTGACCTTATTTTATGCAATGTGAATTGAAAGGAAAGGAAATCAAGAGGAATGCCACATGAAACAATTTGAATTACTTAAAATCACAAAAATATGACAAAGGGTGAAAAAGGGATATAATGATAGTAAAGTGTGATTACTTATCATAAGAATGAGGGAAATGGAGGAAAACATGCTAACATAGATTGTTGTGTAAATTATATCTATCGAAAGAAGCAAAAGCTAAAGTTAAGAACAAATATTAAGAACTTGTAACTATTATAAAACACATTCTAGAAAAGTAATGACGGGATGGTAATTTTATGAGGAAGGCCAAGTCCTATCAATGGTTTTACACTACAACTCATAAAAGAGGAAACCATGAGGGTGTAAAAAAAACATGTGAAAAATAAATGGGATAAGAAAATATGGTATTTTGTGAGGAAGGCCAAGTCATATCCATGGTCTTACACTAAAACTCACAAAATATAAATCCAAAGGATGCCAAAAAGTGTGTAAAAATAATATGAAAATAAATAAAACTATGGTACATTATGAGGAAGTATAGACACTATAAAATAACACACCATAGTTCTAGATGTCAAAATGCTTTGAGACCCTAAGTCAAATTAGTTAAATAATATAAATAACTCACTAACCCACTAACCTTTAACCTACTTTTACCTCTTCATATTCAGACACTCGACTACCAATGGTCAGTATGACCACCAATGCTTAGGCTGACTGTCGATGGTCAAATCCCTTCCCCACCACATGAATAAAGTTTGTTAACATGACATAATTTAATATGTTTACCATACCCAATGCTAACACATCATGATGCATTGAAATCAAAAGGCTAACCTCCTATAAAATTTTTTACCTCCATCTCTCTTTGCCTATAAAAGGTTGGGAGTAGGAGGTGAATAGGGATCCATAATCAAGCATTATTTCACATAGGTGATCAAGCCATCAACCAACAGGTCTTCCTTCCATCAATTCAGTAAATAAAATAGAGATCCAAACCTCTACCAAAATTTATTTTGAGACAAAGTATCGTTACTCTATCAAAATTTCCCCAAGATCAACCATCAACCTTCAAGCAATAAAATTAGTACAATTTGTAATTCTTGTTTTGTTATTTTTGTTTCTGACCTCCTTATACCAATCAAGACTATCTACATCTTAATCCTAAACCATTTTTTGACCCATTCTACAACTCATTTTTTAAACATCTTCAAAATCTACATGAACTATTGATGGTCACTTCGAACGCTGACAATCACCCTCAACCACTAATGGTCACTCAATCATCTACAATCAGCTTAATCTCCAATATTCACCCCAACCATTGATGATTAATATGGTAAAAAATAACAATAAGTTATTTCCAACCCTTAACCCCAACTAAATTTGACTTCTTGTGCCCCTACCTATTCACAAACCCATGTTTGATTTATTGAACCTGACCTGACGTACTTTAGCACTAGTATTGATCTATTATTGCTATATTTAGTTTATTTTTCTTTATCAAGAATCTATTTCTTCTTGTATTCTATTTTAGTTCTTTCTATTATTTGATTCAAGTACTTCTTTTTAATCTCTTTCAACCTTCTTGTCATCAAAGAGTGGATTAACATCCTCCTAGCAAGCTCAGGCTTCTTAGATCTAGGTCACACTAAGTATTCCACCTTATTATCTTTATAAAAACCTATTTTGTTAGTGATTTTTTATATACAGGTCATTCTTCCCAGGACAAAGAGGATCTCTTCATGATAATTTTGATCACACATGTATAAACAAATAGGTTCTTCTACCACACCCTTATTACTAGTTTCTTACTTCTTTCTTAATTAAAAAATGAGCTAAAATTGAGAGAAACATTTTGGCACGGTTAGTGGGACCTAGTAGCATCTAGGTGACCTTTTATTCCTTTATTCTATGATCATACAATGAAATTCAAAATTTATTTTGGGTATAAAAAGAACCTTACATATATTTTTTGCTCGCACATTTAGCTCAACTAGTTAAAATTAAAGGCAAAGCAAATAAATCATAGTTTTACTCTTATTCTCACACACTATACCAAACCACATAATAAATCAACACATCAAAAAAATTGACATAAGGCCCAACTAGGATTTCATCACCTAGCAGTAAACTTTACCCTTTGGCTATCTTACTTGGAGGTCATTACCAATAAGAGAAACCAAAACTCAACTCTTTGGTTGAGTCTAAACTCTGAAATTCATTATATCTTGGCTAAACACCCAATACCCTTATCATTATGGTGTGTGAAGTGAAGGGTAGGCCCCAATATCAAACCATGTACTACATTTCAATATATATTTTTGAGAGCCTTTAACTCTTGAAACCAACCTTAGATTTCCTTTCTAGTACCTGATCTACAAACCAAAGTTTTTCTTCACACTTTTTAAGGCATAAGCCAAAAGAGATATAAAAATAATCTTAAGTTTTTAAACACACTCTAGTGTCTGTTTTGAGATCCTTGAGATACTTTACTTTTGCTTGTTTTATGTTTGAGTTGTGATCTTTTCATTATTTCCTTTCTATTCCTCACATGGTCTTTACTAGACACAATTGAGGAATCAAACCAACCAAGAATCACCTTCTCTTATTCTTCCTCTATGGAGTACACTTTGGATGTTTAGGGTTCTCCCCATCATTCTTCCCCTCCTACCATGCCATGGATAGTTGTTGAAGGTGATGCATATTTCTCTACCTTCCTTGATAACAACCCTGTGGTCCTTTAACATTACCTCAACACCTTATCTCACTGCACCCCTACTAATTCAGTTCCTCCTATGGATCCACCTTATGGGATGCCACCCCATATTATGATTGGAACTACCTCCACCCAAACTATGATCATCCAAGTATCTTCTTCTACCAATATCCCATCCAATACCTCCACACAAACTTAATCAAACATCCCAACCAAAAACCAAAAACCCCCTACACCAACCAACAACTCCTCTAACATAGGGGAAACCTTACCTTTAGTTACCCAAACCACATCCATGATGGGGATACCTTTTTCCCATATTTACACTATTCCCCTCATCACTGCCAAGCCAGCAATTTCCTCCCCACTTCAAAATGTGGTGCTTTTCATACCTTCTACTCTTCCACCTATCAGTACTAGGGTTACCACTCACCCTCAAACAAATAACCATACCATACCTCTAACCTAATCCATTTTAATTACACAATCTACCAATTAAGTCATACCTCCCAACTGAACAACATCAACCCATAAACAAATACCTATGCCACCCTACCCACACTATATTCCTAATCCATAAGGATACATAACTGCACCTTCTACCCAATCTTTTATGCCCATTAACCATTATGTGTAATCATCCCAAAACTTAATGACCACATACCAATATGTGGCATCTTATTAACCTTATCCTATATATCAATACATTTCATCCACACAACCCAAACAAAACTTAACATATAATTATGGAGCTATCCAACCCCAAAGAGATTTGGTCAAAATGACCAACCTAGAGTCATCTATCTCTAAGGCTCATAACCTCTTGTCTTATGATAAAAATCTATAATTAAATTATTCATCCATACATTCCTATCCAAACTTATACTCCCCAATAGGAACTACATAAATCATCTAAGTTCCAAAGTAAGGAGGACCCCTAAAAACACTTAACAACATTTCACCATTATTGCTATTGGATTGCATATGATGATGCCCTTCTCCTCTGCATCTTCCTGATGTCTTTATTTGGACCAGCCTTGGATTGGTATAGTGCTCTCACCAAGCACTCCATATTTTTTTATGAACTTTCCCAAACCTTTTTAGACCACTTTTTGATCAATATATCTATGAAGGTCTCTATCACCGACCTCTACTCCATTAGGTAGTTTGATGATGAGTCAATTGTTGATTTCATAGCATGTTGGAGAGGTCTTATCAACCATCTCTCTTTTTCCTTAACCCAACCCAATTTTATTGAAATTTTATCTAGATCTTGTGACAAACATATTTATCCCACTCTATAGATTCAAAATTTTAGAACCTTTAATGAGGTTTTCACTATGTGACACAAACTAGAAATCAGAGCTATTGACGAGGGGAAGTTGAAACTAAGAAATAAAAATATAGATTTAAATCTAATGACCTTTCCTCATCTAAAACCACCAAATAATATAACTATAATAACATAAAACCAAAGGTATTTTCAAACATGGTTGTCCTCAAAATAGACCCACCTCCTATTGTCAACCAACCTAACTAAACCAACTCCTCTAACACCTCTAAGTAATAAACCCAAAATCAAAACTGAGCTCCCCCAAAATAATACACTCTACTAGGGGAGTCATATGCTTCAATTTTATAAAAGTTTCTGAAATCCAACATCATAAAACTTCCCATATCAAACCTCCTCTATAATTCGATGCTTCTCACCTTGTGCTTGGTTGGTACATTAAGAATGATCAGTGCGCTTTCCATCATGTCATTGTCTAAATTATCAAAACACCTTATACCTCTCTAATCAAACCTATATATAGCCTAGGGGTACTTACTAATCCTACCCTTACCCATCCATTTTTAAATTTAGATTTAAACCCATCTATTCCATCAAATAAAACTTTAATCAAACCAACCAAGAGGTGGAACCACCCAAACTCCCACCTAGAACTAGAACCATACCACCACCTTCCCTCTTACTGTATATTTTAAGGCCCCATCCTTATACCATCCTAGGAGCTCATACTTATATAATTAAGGTGAATCCTCCCAAAAACACCAAAAAAAAACCTCCTTATTTTATTTTACCTTTACCTACCCCCTCTAAAAAATCAAACTCCCCATCATTTTTAACCTAGCTATCTACCTCTACCTACCTGCCTATATTCAAACCTTCATCATCTCAATCATCTAACTCAATTTATTTCACATTAAAAGCCTCCACCTTGAAACCATCTAATACCAAAAAACCCTAATCAAACCCACATACCAAAACCATCTTATCACCCATAACTCCCATGGTGAAGCTTACTTTTAAGCAGGTTCCCACCCACAAAACCAAAAACCAATCACCCTCAACACCTTTAATCAAATTTTATTCAACCATTTTATAAAGGTTATCTAAAACCTATTATATAATCTTGCCACTTATCATACCCTTTGACCCTTCAAAACCAAAACCATCTTGGTTCAATGACAGTTTAATATGATTATACCATAGGACACCTGGGCATGGCATAGAGAACTGTAAATCTCTCCAAGCACTTGTCCATAAATTATGGGAGGAGGATGCTCTATTATTATATGAACCTATTTTGAGACCATTATCAACCCAACCACCAAACCAACCTACCCAACACATACCTACTCCCACACTCTCACCCAAGAGTGAGGAGGAACCAAAGTAACCCTCTAGCCTAACACTTCCCCTCATCCACACTATCCATATGGTTACCCAATCTCCAGCCCAATAAAAAGATAAATTGAAGGACAAAGTTCCCATTCCATGGACATATCCTTACACCCCTCAACATATAAATGAAACTGAAACACCTTGACCTTCACCTTCACCTTCACCTTCATCGCAACCCAAAATATCCTTTTTGGATGCCCCTACCTCCAACCCTTCTAAATATATCAAATGAGTAGTTATAAAATAGATTCACTAGACATCAATGAAGATGAGCCTATATAAAATAATCAACACCTCACCCCACCAATACCAAGCATTGATAGAGGCCCTACAATCTATAGAGGTCTAACCTAAAGACCCTCAACCTCTTACAACCTTTGTTAGAGCTCTTCATCTTTCCACCCTTGTCACATTTAAGGATTCAAAAATATATTTTATTCATCTTGAAGATCCTAATCCTCCTCTCTTCATCACTACATACATCAATCAAACCCACATCAAAAGGGTGATGATTGATGGAGAAGATAGTATTAACATTATCTCCTCTCATGCTTATGACCAACTCTAGCTGCCAAATAATATCATGTAAAAAACCTCAATGGTCCTCCATTCCTTTAATGAGACCATGATGAAAACCTTGAAAAATGTCATCCTCCACATTTTCTTGGGGCTTCTCATAGTTCTAGATATATTTTACATTGTAGAAGGTGAGTTCTAATAGAATGTCTTACTTGGATGACCTTATATCGATTACATGAGTTATGTCCCTTGTACCTTACATCAATGTGTCAAGTTTGAATGTGAGGGTCAGGTCACCACCATACAAGTTGAACCTAGTCCTTTTATATCTTAAAACATGACATACTAACCTAGCGATGCTCTTCTTCCTTGCTCATCCACCTCACCACCAAACAACAAAAATACCACCTTACCACCAACCAATAACAACTCCACCCCTACCATCAATGAAAATTTAACTAGCTCATCTATCCCTTCTTCTCAGATCCCCATAAAGGACCCCTTAGAACCTAAATTTCAATGTCTCTCATTGGGAGAGTATCATATTTTTGCCTTGGATGCCTTCCCTACTCCTCAAGAGTATGGGAACCTTGACTAAGATCCTTATTATGACCCCAATATCAGAACTACCATTCCTTTTAGGCCTCCCAACCATCAAACCAAATTCATTTATGGGGGACTTGATCATCCACTTTTTACTTCCTCTACCACCTCTTCTATTTGACCATTCACCTCTAATTTATCTTATTTGGATAAATCAACATTTGCCAAATTATACCTCCATAGGTGTGCCTTCCTTCCCAAATCCCATCTCATCATTTTAATTCTAAACTCTTAATCACCATTCATCATTTTATCACACCTTATTATATCCAATCTGACCTCCCTACCATTTATAGTGTGGAAGAATCTCCCTCAAACATTTAGTATGAGCAAACCTTTGGTTACCTAAACCTTGACATCAATCTTCTCAACATCTCTCAAAATCTGTGATGTCCCTTACTTAGGGCCTCTTTTTGTCTCTACACAACTCTAATATATAGAAAATAAAGCTCTGATACCACTGTGATATCCCCTTCAAACAGGGAATATAGCAACACAAAAACTCTGAACAAAGATACAATTTTGAGAATAAATTCAAATAAACAAATAAACCACAGTATAGTCTCTTAACTGGCAAATCAATGATCATATTATTCATCCAGATGATTACAATAAAAATCCTCTGTCATACATATAAAGTAATACAAATATCATCTCAAAACCCTGGTCTTTTGCAAATCTGGAAATAAACCTAAATCTGGAACGGCTTGGGTTGCTGTGTAAAAACACAGTCACCGTCGTCGGTAATACTGCCGCTGTCAGTGGCTAATACTGCCGTCATCGGTAATACTACCGTCGTCGGTAGAAAATATTGTCATCGTCGGTAATACTACCGTCATCGGTAGATAATACTACCGTCGTCGGTAATACTACCATCGTCGGTAGCTAGTGGATCTGTACGGACCTGTACGGACTTCGTACGGCCTCCAATAAATCACAACCTGTCTGTTGGACCCCTGATCTGAAGGTATATGGCTCTAATATAGAAGATCTCTATCTGTATAAATTATTGAATCAAAACATAAAGAAATATATACCTAGAATATCTGTAATAACTTTTGTGTGAAGTTATCTCTCAACCCTGTAAATTTTGTGATAACTTTTGTGTGAAGTTATCTCTCAAATCTGTACCTCTGTGATAACTTCTGTATGAAGCTATCTCTCAATTTGGCAATAAATCAGCTGATATCTCACAGCCTCTAAATCACACACAATGAAGAGTTGACGTTCTCCACTGCAATGGAATCCTGGAACCCTTGGCTCAGTCTTTACAGAAGAATTTCTTCAAAATCAATATCAATAATCAATGCATAATCAATAATGGCCTCCATGAGAAACCCTTATACCCTCAAAAATATATGCTTGCCCTAATTAGGGTTTCTTAAATTAGAATTAGGGTTTCTCAAATGTAGAAATTCTGCAAATCAAAGTCAAGCCAAGCTCCATTATGACCCTCTATCCATCCTATTAGCCTACAAAGGTCGTATAATAGGCTAATCATCAAGTCTGTCAATGTCCATGAAAAAGGGGACATGACAATCCACCCCTCTGAAAATTGCTTGTCCCCAAGCAATGTCAGAACAAGGGACCACTCGATCCACCTGGATCCCAAGGAAAAATTTGTGTAACATCCATCATGTCACAAATCAATCCCTGTGAAGAAATCATCAACATCAACATCATCAACAGTATCAAAATCAGCAACTAAAAAACTGCACTCGACACCCAAACAACTATCTGAAGACCAACTATAGATGCCAGTAGATGAAACCACTCTGTGGAACTCAAGCCAACTAAAACATCCACTCTGTCAAAATTCAAGTCCCTGTCTAACTGATACCCACACCCAACTGGACCGTGGATATGACAATCATTGGTACCTGAGTCAATGACACCAAAACTAATCTCTGGATGCAAAGAAAAATAAGGAGCATACCTCACCGTATGATGCTGGTAAGAACCCCCAAACTCTGCTACTGGCTCACTATTGCCAAACTGGGACCCAATGGATGGCTCCAATCTCAGCTCAATGAACCCCACCTCAACATCCCTGTAAGGTAACATAGTAGAAAGGGTCACTAAAATCTCCTCACCCAATTTGCTAATAACACTAGTACCTCGGACAAGAACACCTTCTGTCATCTTATGTGAGTCCAGACGAACACCTACACTATCCAGCAAATACTCCATGAATGGTTTAGTGCAATAAAAATTATATGTGGAAGCATCAACATACTCCCCCACACACCCCAACTGATCTCTCTGTAAAGGTGGCACAACCAATTGTACCACACTGTCATCCGTGTGAGAATAATCAATCTGGAGACTCGACTCCATTGGTATCCCAAACTCATCAAGACCAGATACTCCCAAATCTTGAACATGTGTGTCAGCCTCAACAACATGTTCCTTAGTAACAATTGCAGGAATGTAGTCACCACCAACCACCTCAATATACAAATGATCATCCATACTCTGTAAATCAACTCCAAAGCTCATATCAACATACAGAGTATCAATAACTATAGCATCACTATCTAACTCTTCCATATGGAAAGAAACAACCGGTGAAACTAAGTCCTCAAAGCTGTCCACTGCATTCTCCTGGGTGTCATCTGCAATAATCAGATCCTGGGACTCTTCTACGATCTCTGCCATAGCTGAGAGATTATCAACCCTCAGTGCACTAACATCTGAGCACACCTCTACACTCTGAGTGCAAGCATCTAACTCATCCTCATCTTCACTATCTCCTATCTCATAATAATCATAATAATTATGGGACATGCTGCTCTCTCGTCTAAGTGATCTATAGTGCTCTCTCCTCAGCTTAACAAAGTGATCAAAAGACAACCTCCCCTGAGCTTGTGGAGTTAATAACTCCCACTCATCCTTTGCTATCATATACCGTGAGGGTTTGTTTTTGGATGTAGGATATGAAAGAGATTCATGTGATGTGGAACTTTTACGAGTGGATGCCATATACCGTACTAATTTGTCTTCAAATGTAGGATCTGAAAGAGTTTCATTCATCCTCCTTTGGGTTTTAACCAACTGGTTCAAACTTTGTTTCAGCTTCTTCATATCCTTGTCCCACTGTTTCTGAGTACTTGAAGTCATCATGATACTTCACTGATTCAATCTACCCAAACTACCCAACAGGATGGCAAGACATTAGCTCTAATACCATTGTGATATCCCCTTCAAACAGGGAATATAGCAACACAAAAACTCTAAACAAAGATACAATTTTGAGAATAAATTCAAATAAACAAATAAACCACAGTATAGTCTCTTAACTGGCAAATCAATGATCATATTATTCATCCAGATGATTACAATAAAAATCCTCTGTCATACATATAAAGTAATACAAATATCATCTCAAAACCTTGGTCTTTTGCAAATCTGGAAATAAACCTAACTCTGGAACAGCTCGGGTTGCTGTGTAAAAACACAGTCACCGTCGTCGGTAATACTGCCGCTGTCGGTGGCTAATACTGCCGTCATTGGTAATACTACTATTATCGGTAGAAAATATTTCTGTCATCGGTAATATTGTTGTCGTTGGTAATATTGCCGTCGTCGGTAGATAATACTGCCATCGTCGGTAATACTACTGTCGTCGGTAGCTAGTGGATCTGTACGGACCTGTACGGACTTCGTACAACCTCTAATAAATCACAACCTATCTGTTGGACCCCTGATCTGAAGGTATATGGCTCTAATATAGAAGATCTCTATCTGTATAAATTATTGAATCAAAACATAAAGAAATATATACCTGGAATATTTGTAATAACTTCTTTGTGAAGTTATCTCTCAACCCTGTAAATTTTGTGATAACTTCTGTGTGAAGTTATCTCTCAAATCTGTACCTCTGTGATAACTTTTGTATGAAGCTATCTCTCAATTTGGCAATAAATCAGCTGATATCTCATAGCCTCTAAATCACACACAATGAAGAGTTGACGTTCTCCACTGCGATGGAATCCTGGAACCCTTGGCTCAGTCTTCACAGAAGAATTTCTTCAAAATCAATATCAATAATCAATGCATAATCAATAATGGCCTCCATGAGAAACCCTTATACCCTCAAAAAGATATGCTTGCCCTAATTAGGGTTTCTTAAATTAGAATTAGGGTTTCTAATTAAAAATAGGCTAAATAATTAATATTTGATTAAATCAATCAAATATTAATATCTCCCTCAATACATGTCGGATCCTTGAACCGTTTGAAGCTGGTGAACCAGGGAGTGATTCCACACATGACCATACCAAAATAAAGGCACTCTACTGCATGTCAAATATCCCTAAATAATAGGAGCTTAGGCCCAATGTGTTTGTAATAACCTAAATGAAAACCAAATGTAGAAATTCTGCGAATCAAAGTCAAGCCAAGCTCCATTATGACCCTCTATCCATCCTATTAGTCTACAAAGGTCGTATAATAGGCTAATCATCAAGTCTGTCAATGTCCATGAAAAAGGGGACATGAAAAAATGCTTGAAGAGCCTTGGTTCAAAGTACTTCTCGTTATACCATAATATGGGGAATCATTAACAAACATAGTTTCGATGGCATCCTTTTCCATTATCTATGTAATCATGAAGTTTCCCATACTATCAAGGAAATGCATGATAAAATATATGGGGGACAATTTAGTGGTTTAGATATCGCTAAACATATCCTTTGCCTTGGCTAATATTATCCCACCCTCAACAAAGACTATTGTGATTATGTCAAGAAATACATTAAATGCCAATAACATGCTAATTTACATCATGCACTAGCCTATAGCCTTCAAGTATCTAAGACCTTTTGTCTCTTCTCACAACCTCATTATAGAAATCAATCCTCATTCCTTATAGTGGCACCACTCCATCATCACCACCAATGAGTATTTCACCAAGTGGGTAGAGGCTATTCCTCTCTTATTGACCAAAGCTAATAAGATAGTTGACTTTATCAATCATCTATCATTTTTGTGTTCCCTATAAGATCATCATCGATAATGGTAAATCTTTCAAAAATAAACAAGTCTAAGGTATTTATGATGTATTTGGCATCAAGTTAAGATTTTCCTCACCTTACCATCCATAAGTCAATGGATAAGGAGAAGCTTATAACAAAACCCTCAACAAGATTCTAACCAAAGTAGTTAATACTTCTAGTCAGGATTGGCACTTGCAAACCCCTTTCAATTTATGGGCCTATCACACTAGCATTTTAACCTCTATAGGTTCTACCCCTTTCTCTCTAGTCTTCAAAGTAGAGGCCATTTTACCTCTCAAAGTATATATTCCCTCTCTTTGAATATCCTTATAAGACATCATTTTTGAGACTGACTATCATCAAGAGCATCTAGCATGACTTGAGATAGTTGATGAATTCTACGTAGTACTGGTTAACCAACTTCATGTATACCAAGAGCAAACCAAGCATGCTTATAATAAGCACTTGAAAGAATGAGAATTCAACATCAGAGACCTCATCTTAAAGGAAAATCAACATGTGACCAAATGGAGAAAAATAAGAGAGGTAAGTTTTATTTCAATTAGATTGGACCCTACATCATAACCCAAAAGTATGGATCAAAAGCTTACCATTTATCCTCTCTTGAAGGCAAACCAGAGCCAGAGCCTCTCAATGCTTCAAATCTACATCCTTTCTTTTTTTAAATAAGGATCAAACTCATCCTTTGTCTAACTTAAGCTCATCCCTTGATTTATAAATATTTTCACCCTCCTCATACCCTCATCTTATCACTTTGAGGATAATCGATTACAACATAGAACCATGTGATTTACCATCATAGTCATATCCTAATCATAAATATGGGTACCAAAATTCTACCCATGGCATGGTTCTCATGGATACTTTTCATCCCTAATTAGATGGAATCCTATGGTTATTATCTCTCAAAACCACCCCTTTCACCTATCATTAACCTTGTGTGCTCTAAGTTTTCCCATCATAAAGGTAAACCTCTAAACCTAAATAGACTTATCCATGTCTAACCTAGAATCAAAATAATTTAGGATACCTAAATATCACTTGGGTCAAACATCTCTAACATGTAGACAGCTCCCTTGAAGGACAACTGCCCAAAACCTAAATTTCTTGAAAGATAGACTAATCCCTTGAAAGATAGCTACCAAAATGAACAAATCCAAACCTAGACCACTCTTTGGAAGGATGGATAAGTTAAACTTATCCAAGAAATAATTTGAATCTTCTCACATTGATTAGCTTCACAAACCTATTAAAATAAAGTAAAAAATGACCCTATATCAAAATCAAAACAAGCTATCTCAAGAACGCTGCATTTAGCTTTCACATATAACATTAGAAGACTTCCCACATCGATCAGTATACACCTTGTATATGATATGGAATTGTCTATTATGGTTATTAGGTCACCTATAGAAGGGGTAAACAAACCCACATATGGTTACCTTACCTATCACCCATTTTCCCTTCATATCACCTACCACCCATCTCCCCTTTGTACCATCTTCAAATCAAGGGACTTTGAGCTTACTTGACACAATGTGATCAAGACACCTTTTTATCAATCAACACATGCTAATGTAAATCATTTGAAGGGATTATGTTCATTAGGCTAATCTAACTTTGGTTTTGTTTAGTCCTTACCAATGAAGGAACGTCATGCCTTTTTCTTATCTTCTCATAATTGGTTCATGTACTCACTTGGACATATGTCTCATTTTTTTTCTCTTTCACCACATCTAGTTTGTTATCTAACTTAATTTATGTGCTATCATCAAACAATATAAACCAAATCACATATCTATATCCATGAGTATCATCCTATCCCTACTCACAAATTACCTCATATCATAACCATATATAACCATAATCATATCATCATATCTATGATCATAACTACCTTAATTAACATCATACCATCACATAATTATAACATCATAAACCACATGAATAACCATAATAAAACCATCTATAATCATAAACATCATGAACCACATCACATCTATAATCATAAACCATAACCATGTCACATATCCATGATCATAACCATTTATCAAAACCATCATAATCTAAACACCATAAACATCATAACCCTATATGGAACTATAAATCATAAACATCATATCCATCAACAAAATAAAACATCATAATAATCACTTAAAATCATAAACATCATCTATAATCATCACATGCCTAAGCTATTGAGTCCACATCTCATAAGCATAAGCATAAACATCAAAACCAAAACCATGAACCATGAAACATGAAATCACATCTATATATCATCATAAACATCATAAACATCATTCCATCAAATAAATAACACATTTATTCATGTAAATCTCTCTCACTCTAAAAAATATATATCTCACTATATCAACACATAGGTTGATATCAAAATCATGTACATATACATCTACGTCTATCATATCATATAAACTATGCCCCAGGGGCACCACTACCATTGGCCCCTCCTACACTACCACTACTATTTGGTTCTTGTCCTCCTGAGGTGCCCACTTTGTTACTCGTTAAATTAGCCTAATAGCTTAGATTTTTTACCCCTACACCACCACCAAGTTGGCTCTATACTCACCCCATCAGGGCTCTTATGGACACTGTATCAAAACTATGGCCTCATAATATCACAAATCCTCAACTATGTAAAAGTATCATGCCATAGGGATACTAACAAGTGGTCCTACTCATGTTAAAATTGATCCTCCTCTCTACCTCAAAGTGTCCCTCTCTTGGGTCACCAAGCCTAGTGAAGTCCTAGCGTAGTCTCTCTCCCCTATCATAGTGTAACTTGACCCTATAATGTCACAATCTAGCCCTGAAATGTGGCCACCTATCCCTATAAAACTATGATCTATGTCTTTACAGTGGCTAATTCCACTCCTACCTATCTATCAGGGCCACCTCCCTTTACATATACCTATGAAATCCCACTAGTTGGGTCCATATACATGGGTTGTATACCCCTATCATCCCACCCAAAATCTATAGTTGTATATTTATCATAATACCATGCTATGTACCCATCAACAAAACTAACACCATCAATCTCTACTCTGATTGACAGTTCCTCATGATCAAGAACCACCTCCTCTAGTTGTTCAAGAATTAAAAACTCAACATGCTCCCTCTTATTCCTTAATAATGGACTTGGGATTCCTTATACTAGGTTAAACTACTTGAAAACTCTGTCAAATGGGATGAACTTTATCTCACCCTTTGTCTTCCTATAAATCCATATCCAACTCTATAATGACAAAATATGTTGAGTATAGTGGGCCCACATCAAAAATCCTAAATATGGCCTCTAGACCACATATCCAACTACTTGTCATTTAAACTTTTTATTTTTTCTGGTTTTAGGGTTTTTCCCTAAGCATCAATAGCCAAGGTGACCATCGATGGTCAATTTTGGAACCCCTTACTATCGATGGTCAAGAAACCTACTTTTTAAACTTTTTTAGAACCAACCCTTTCATACCACCTTTTAGAGATTACCATTCTCCAAAAACCAATAATGAACCATTGGAAAACACCCTCTCCAACCAACCAAGCATCTAACCATGTCTACATCGACATTGGCCATTTTGACTTGAACTATCACATATTTTGTGATGACCTTGCCTTGGTGTTTTTGATTACAATAACCAAACTTTCCATGTTGAAAATTTGAATTTACACCACCTAGTACACAACCAAATAATTTGTGTTTTTTATAGGAGCATTGCCTACCTTGGATACCCATAAGAACATTGACCCTACCTAGGAGACTTGATAAGACTAACCTGATCAGCTATGATTAATGTTGTGGCTTAGTTACCCTATCACTAGTCCTTCTAAAATTGACCTTTATTTTTATCAACTATGGTATGTTAGTATTTGCATGATCTTAGATATCACACTTAGTCACATTTTATGTGCATGTTTGCACTTCAAATGCCCAAACCTTTTTGTCACCAACCTCATTACTCACCATAAAATAATTATCAAACCTTGACTCAATTTTGATTTCACCTCATCAAATCTTAATTTGAGGGGAAACACCTCCTCCCATACTTGGGGCTACTAACTTTTTACCTAAAATTTGTTTTTATTTTATAGCTTGTCGACACAAATTACATAACAAAAAGGGGCAAAATGTAGACACTAGAAAATAACACACTATGGTTATAGATGTCAAAATACCTTAGGACACTAAGTCAAGTTATCTAACTAAGATAACTAACTCACTAACCCACTAACTAAACCTTAACCCAACCCTTTTAACCTACCTTGACCCATTCATCTTTAGACACTTGACAATTGATGGTTAGGTTGACCATCACTGGTCAGGTCCCTTCCCCACCACTTGAATAAACACCTTAACATGAAATCATTTAATATATTCACCTTACCTAGTGATAACACATCATGATGCATCAAAATCAATAGCCTGACCTGCTATGGAACCTTCTGCCTCCATCTCTCTTTACCTATAAAAGGTTGGTAGTAGAAGGCGAATAGGGATCGATAATCAAGCATTCTTGCACACAGGTGATCAAGCCATCAACCAAAAAGTCTTCCTTCCAATAATTCAACAACTAAAATAGAGATTCAAACCTCTACCAAAATTTTTCTTGAGGCAAACTATTGTTACTGTACTAAAATTGCTCTAGGATCAGCCATCAACCTTTAAGTAACAAAATAGGTACACTTTATATTTCTAATTTTTTTTATTTTGGTTTATGATCTACCTATCCTAATTAGACCTTTCTACATATTAATTTCCAACTCTTAGACCCTTAACCAAATCTCAGACCATTCATTAACCTATTTTGCAACTCCTTTTTTGATCATCTTCAAAATCCATAGGAATTATCGATGATCACTTCGACCACTGATGGTCACCTTCACCCATCAATGGTCACTCAACCATTGATGATCAACTTAACCACTGATGGTCACCCCAACCATTGACATTCACTATGGTAAGAAATAATATTAAGTTATTTCCAACCCCTTACCCCCAACCAAATATGACTTCTTGTGCTTACTTGTTCATAGATCCCTACCTAAGTTTTTGAACTTGATCTACTTTAGCACTAGTATTGACCTGCTATTGCTATATGTAGTTTATTTTTATTTATCAAGCATATATTTATTATTATATTCAATTTTAGTTTTTTCTTTTATTTGATGCAAGTACTTACTTTTTATCTATTTCAACCTCCCTGTCATCAAATAGTGGATTGATAGCCTTTTAGTAAGCACACACTTCTTAGATATAGCTCATGTTAGGTGATATACCTTATTATATTTCTAACAACCCATTTTGTTAGTGATTTATTATCTACAATTCATCCTTCCCAAGATAAAGAGGAGCTCTTCACGATCATCTAGATCACACACACATAAACAAATAGGTTCTTCTACCATACCCTTATTACTAGTTTATTACTTCTTTAATTAAGAAATGAGAAGAAATTGAGAGAAACTTGAAGACTGAGTCTTATCTATGGTTTTAAAATGTAACTTATTAGAGAAATAAGAAATGAAAAAACCAAACATGAAGGACTAAAGGTTTGTAAAAAAATAGAACTACTATAGAGGGAGAGATCCATGTAAGTAACCTATAAAAAGTGTTAGATAAATGGAATATAGAAAGCATGAAAATAAGGAAAGGTTTAGGCAAAGTACTTCTTGAATAATTGCACATTGGTGGGCTCTTTGAAAACATGGACTTCATTAGTTTAAAGGTGGTAGGTACTTGGACCAATAATATCTTTGACTAACTAGGGACCCCACTATTTTTAGGCATATTTAACTTCTTTATCATGAGTGTAGTCTAATTTAAGGACAAGATCACCAACATTAAATGTACAAATTTTAACATGTTTTTTTATGTTATTTGGAAATACAAGACTTGTATTGGTGATTATGTTGTAAAGTAGAAAGATAGTGTTCATCAAAGACATCAAGAGCATGAAAGTGATCATTACATAATGATTCATTAGGAATGATACCATGAAGAGATATACGAAGAGAGGGAAACTCAACTTCCAAGGGAAGGACTGATTCAAAACCATGAACTAGAGAGAATGGTGTTGCCCTAGTAGTAGTACATATGCTAGTTTGATAGGCCTAAAGAGTAGGATAAAGATGAATGTGCCAATTTGTGCAGGTTTCATGAATTATCTTTTCAAGAATTTTTTTAAGAATTTTATTAGTAGCCTCATATTGACCATTACATTATGTATGATAAGGTGTATGAAATTTGTGATTGATCTTGAATTTAGCACAAAGTTGTTTAACATATTTATTTATGAAGATACCACCATTGTCTAAAATGATAGTATGGGGATCAACAAAGCAGTAAATGATTTGATTAGAAGTGAATTTGGTGATGATGTTAAAAGTGACATTAACAAGGGCATGGTTTTAACTCATTTACTAAAATATTTAGTAGCACTGATGATGAAAACATGTCCATCTTGGGAGTGAGGTAATTTATCAATGATATCTAATCCCCACATGGAGAATAGCCAAGGAGATTCAATAGTTTGAAGCTCAACTAGAGGTTAATGAATTATATTGTCATGAAGTTGGAAAGAAGTACACTTTTTTATGAATTCAATTAATTTTTTTTTAAGAGTAGACAAAAATTAACCCACACGTAGGCATTTACATGTTGTAGCATGTCTGGTATAGTGGCTACCATAAATGCCCCCATGTGCTTGTTTAAGAAGATGAAGTACCTCATCTTGCATAACACAATAAATAAGGTACCTTTAACATTTTGATAATAAAGGATGTTGTATCGATATACATATTTGAAAGCTTGTTTATGAATGTATGTATTTTCACATGAATCTAAATTAGGAGGATAAGTTTGATGTTACAAGAATTAAGTAACGTCTTTATACCATGGGATTTGTCAAATGGTAATAGCCTTGATGTGGTAGATACGTGAATCTTATGGTTGAGTTAAAGATGGAGATTTTCATATTTGTATAAGAAAGGTAGGATAAAAAAAATTTGGTATGGAAAATAGAGAAGCTGAAGAAGCTAGGGAATTAACAATTGAATTTTAATCTTGAGGGATAGGCTCAATGGTGAAAGAGATGAAATCCTTGGCAAGAGTAGTTTTAATTTGATCATAGGAAATTATATTTTCATTTTCTCATTATTAATCACCATTAACTTCATAGAAAATAAGCTAAGAATCACCTAAAGCATGCAGGTGTTAGATGTCTAAATCAAGGGCAACTCTCATGCCTAAGATTAGAGCTTCATATT
Organism: Torreya grandis; assembly: GCA_037957365.1. Classification (NCBI taxonomy): domain Eukaryota; kingdom Viridiplantae; phylum Streptophyta; class Pinopsida; order Cupressales; family Taxaceae; genus Torreya; species Torreya grandis. The sequence continues at coordinate 642,904 of JARHVA010000419.1, forward strand.
TGACCATATTATTGGTAACATCAAAGGTGAAGCACAAATCTAAAGATATGATTTTTCCAAGAGGACTAGTAAGAATGCAACCTACCCCATCTCCTTGAAGCCATTTAAAACCATCAAAGTGAAGGGTCCAAGTATCCTAATGTAAGTTGACATTAATTTTAAGAATCTCCTTGATAACTAATTTAGGTTTAGTAGTATCAGAGGGAATAGAGGATTCATCAAGATTACTTTCTTGAAGATCAACAATAAAGTTATGAAAATAATCTTAAAGATAAATAGCTTGATTAAGGCCTTCAATGTAAAGGATATTATCATTGAGAAAACCATCTTGAAGGTGATTAGTAGTTGGGATGGGAGCTATGGTAAGTTGATCAGCTATGACTTTCTATTTTATATCTTTTTGAGTTACAATGTGAAGATCAAATTCCATAAGTAGGACCATCCATTTGCCAATTCTATCTCTAGGAATAAAAGCTTTGGAGAAGAAGTGATGAAGGGGATTAGAATGAATGATGATATAAATGGTCTGGTATGGCATGTAGTGCCAAAGTTTTTCATTTAAAAAATATATGGCAAGATAATCATGTTTGAATTTGGTATAACATGTCTCATAATCAATGAGGCCTCAACTAATGTAATATATGGAATACTCTCTTCCAGTATCATCTTGTTGGGAAAGCATTACCCAAAATAATATAAGTGTGGAATAAGTATAGAGAATCAAGGTTTGATCATTATAAGGAGGATGAAGTGTATGCAGGTGAAGCAATGACTCTTTGATGTTATCAAAGGATTTTTGACATGGGTCCATCCATTCTAGAGTAGTAACTTTCTTGATAAGTGTTATCACATAGGTTTTGCACTCATTCTTTGATGTGGAATAACTCATTATGAAACACCTAATGATATAATGGGAAAACATCTGAGCCATGGGACTATGGTCAGTTGAGGTTAACCTCTAGAAAAGGCCAACTTCCTTTCACTATATGTGATGCAACTGGTAGGATACCATTTCTATGGAAATTCTACTCTTTTAGTGTCTTTTTCTCCTAAACTAAAATTTTGATGGGGAAAAGGGAAAAATAAAGCTTTATGAAAGTTAAAATGGTGATTTCACTAGATATATTAGTGGGTATTAATGATTGCTTGATAAACACAATGGAATAGAGAATTATATTGATATGAGTTCAACACAAACTCATACAAATGAGAAGCCATAGGAAATATTTAATTATTCTCATAAAAGGGAAGAGCTATTTATTTTAGTCAAAAAATATTTTTAGAAGGGAAAATATACCAAAAATGAATCTCTTGTGACTGAAATAAGAAACAAAACATCCACAAACATGAAAATAACTGGCATACATAGAGATTTCTCAGACAAGAAACACAAATCTTCAATTTATTTTTGTCCCAAAGGTTATATCTTGTAGAAAATACATTAAAAATGCATAAATTATATCCTCTAACAATAAAAATATGGATTAGGCCATGGGGTATACCCATTTTTATACAAAATATCTCATAGATGGGATGTAGTTGTCAAAACTTAAACACCTAGTAAGAGAAACCATGTAGATATAGAATATTCATGTAAAAAGAGGTAAATTCTTCTATATCTAGAATCTTAGACTTGTATAATGGTTGGAAAATGGCATGAAAGAGTTGGGCATGATCCTTGACATAAAATGGCATGGCATGGCATGACTAGAACTAAAATATCTCCATGCAATGTTTCTTCATCTTCAGTAGCTAAAAATAGCTCTTAATGCAAAATTGGTGATGCTTAAATAGAACTTGAATTTTTAAAATAAAAGATAACTTTGAATAAATCCAAGTTAATTTTCATGCAAACCCTACTTTAAAAACATAAGTGATACTTTTACAACTTTAAGTCATATCACTTTGTCAAAATGAACTTTACAATTTGTAATTCATGGTTTTACACTTTTAGCAATTTATACTTGTCAAAGTGGAAAGTGTAATTTGCAACCATGATTTTTAAAAATTTCACATTATCAAAAAATATAAAGTGTAACATATGTTTTCTCTTTCTCAAAAAGTGCTATAAAAATAGTTTTTTAACATATCATTCTCCAAAATCTCTTCAGCCTTCTTATTAATCTTGGCCTACAATTTTTTAACATATGCATCAAAAGCTTTGAAAATTTATTATATTCATTCTGGATATAGACCACAAGAGTATATATTAGAGGCTACACAATATTCTTGAACGTTGAATAATTCTTTCTTGAAAGTCCTTATTCCCTACATTTCCATTCTCATCTTATTAATTGCTCTTTCATACTTGAGAAAATGGTGGATAAAACTCAGGGTGAAGACTGTGTCCTTTGTATATTCTTTCTCAACTATCTTCTTGATATTATTTTGGACTTATTACACATGAATGAGATTATTTTCATTATCTACTATTTATCATGACATTGTGTTCATCATCCCATCAATGTCATACAATACATTAATCACCTTGTCATGTGCCATCTTGGCTTGGTGAGTAGATTTTGTTAGTATTCTTATCCAAAATTGAGCATCCCTATGTAGTTCCTCATGCTCAACATCATTTTATAGTATATTATTGATAATGAGGGTGTCCATATCAATTTATTTTATAGTTATTAATTTGGGATAATATAAGTTCAAAGTTTTAATCTCTCATTCATATTTATTGACCTAATATTTCAAGGTATTATTTCTCTCTCTGATTATTTCATAGTGTTCCATCATTGCTATAATGACCTTATTATCCTTAGTAATTAGTTCCTATAACCATTATTTTTTATCCCTTCCCATATGAGCCATCTCTCAATTTAAATTAATGAAAGCTTGATTCAGAAACTGACTAATTGGTTGCACTACCTATGGTTAGTGTGATGATTCAATGGGTTATGTAAATTAGTTTAATGCATATATAATTTGATCCACCTTTATCTTTAGTTCATCCTTGGTGGCCTTATCATGATTATATTTCACATCATGTTTCAGCCCCTCTCTTATCGATCATCCAAGGTGAATTTTGGAAATTTGGTAATCTCCCACCATAAGATTTTCTTTTGATTTATCTAGTAAATGGACTAAAATTTTAACATACCTTTCTCCCTTGTTATCATTGAATATCCTAGAGAGGGTCCTATGAATTATTTTGGACTTATTTTTAACATTTGAGAGACCAAAGTCTAAATTGTTGGGATCAACCATTTGTTTCCTCTTCTTTCCCATTGATTAGGCTAGCCAACTGGGGGTAGCCTCTTTCTATTTTAACACTATCACCAAAGAATTAGTAGCTAATGTAGCTAGACTAGCAGACACTATGACCATTGTAATCTCCTGGGTAGCTATTGTCACTCATTACTTATTATGTTCTTTAGAAAATTTACTCCCATCAGTTGATTGTAAATCTACACTTGCATCAAGCATCTGTGTTGCTCCACTCTCTACTAAAGGTGTTGTGTAAATAGTGGAAGTAGAAGAGGCAAAGGCAATATAATAAACTATGTCTATTAGAGGTGTGAATGATGGGATAGACATAAAGATTGTGAATTTAGGAATAGGGGGAAGAGTTGAATCTAAAACATTAAATGAATCAATGAGATGTGTGCGACCACTTAGGGTTGGTGATGTAAGGAAAGTGAGTGGGGATAAAATTAAAATAGTACTTACATAATGAGTTGGGATGGCCTATGGGACTAAAGTCAAGATGACTGAGTCTATGGCTTTGTACTTTTGGGAGGTGTTGTAAATTAATAGGGATGAAATGGAAGGAACTATGAATGGAATGGAAAGAGGGAATGGAATAAAAGGGGAAGGTAAAATTAGAGGAAGGGAAAGTGAAGTGGAAACTTGAGATTCCACTGATGGGGGACCCTGAGTGTCCACTTAACTCAATTATATTGGTTACACTTGGATTATTATGGTCAAAATGGAAGGTAAATTGGAAATTATTGATAAAAATGGGAGTGGATACAAGAGGTGGAGTTGACACTAGAGGTGTTTAAACCTAAGATATTGGAAGAGTAGAAATAAGGGGTGGAGGTGCTGAAATATCCAAAGTAATGTAGGTAGGAGGAGGAATAAAAAAAATATAGGGGTTGTCACTATGAAAGTCATGGGGATTGAAGCTATGGAAGCTTGTGATTATACTATGTCTTTAGATGGAAGGTTAATTGGTTGTTATATAGCTTCCCCCATTGCTTCTTGATTCCCTTCTCTTTGCTTTAGTCTTTTTCTTCTTCTTCTTTTTCTTTTCAATCTCCTCTGATGATTCTCTTAGGCCCTCTTTTGATGGAGTAACCCCCTTTGCCTTAAGCTTTAAAATCTTCTCTTTGACCCCAATTGTTTCCCTTATGATCTATACTCCCTTACTTCTTGGCCAATTTATAGTTTTGTTAATCACATGGGTAGTTCTATCAAATAGAGAAAAGACTTTGGAGCTGACCACCTTATTGGTGGAAGGGGTTGTGTGTTGACTTGCATATAATAGATCAGGTCCACTCTAGCATCATCATCTACTAGGTCATCTGGAATTGGTACCAAATCATAATTTTTGATTTATTGAAGGGATATCCTATAATAATCCCTCATTTTAACTACTTCCTCATTGTCACAATCTTCCCAATAATCCTCATAGTATGGTACATGAGCATATGTAACAAGTGCCAATGTGCTAGTGATTTTTCCATATGCATCAAAATAAGGTCTAGATTTTAATGTTTTCAGTGTCATCTTGCACATTTTAGCCTTAGTATACTTGGCTTTAAGGAGGGATTGGCATGTGTATTGGTCAATAGAAATTGGGAAATGTATCCCTATCTTATGCTGGTTAGAGAGGAGCTTGTGTATCTCTATAAGATACCTGACCAACTCCATTAGTACCCATTTATCACTAACATATCTAGGGAGCATGTAGGGATAGGCATTAGATCTAGTTTCCTTGATGTAGGAAAAAGTAGGGAACTATATGAAGTAGGATCCCCATTTTCTGATTTCATCTACCACTACTTTTGAGAACCTTATTCTCTCAAGTTCCTTACCAAACATGATAATGATGAAATATATGAAAGCATAATTTAGTCATATAAAGTGATTCCTACTAGGCTCTAATGTGAGGTCAAGGTAGTAGTTATATACTCTATTGATTTCTTCTAAAACTATGTTGAGGCATGGAAACAATCTCCCTTTGTCTGAAATGTATATAATGTAGGAGTTCATGTAGAACTTACCCATTATTTACACCTCCAATAATTTATTATAGAGGGAATAACTTATTAACTAGGCCCAATGAATATATTATGTGTTTTTTTAGATGACCTAGATATACTAGTACATCCACTCTTAAAAACACCTAGCATCAGGATTACCAGTGACCCTATGAAACAAAATAATGATGTCTCCTACTTCATAAATGAAATTAGGCTTATAAATGGTATTTAGTAACCTATTAGAGGAATGCTTGGGGGATTTGAGCCACGTTTATTGATTATATTTTAAAACCCATCTCAATTATCTTTGAAGAAATATGTGTATATTTGTGGAGCTATATCTAGGTAATTCTCAAGCTCTAAGATTACAAATATTGAGCTGATAAAATTAGGGTCTAAATTCATAATCTTTTCCCCTTTCTTTTTTTAGACCTCTCTTCTATCAAGATCATAGTGTTGGGCCATTGTAAGCACCAAATTGGGGCTCTGAACTGATAGTGGGAAGGCTGTATCTTGTGGAAGGTTAGAGTCATAAATACTCTGGACCTAATCATTATTAAAATTTTCACCTATTCGAGCCCAAAAATTTTGTAGGTCAATATGATCTAAATTGGTATATATTATTTATACAACATTAGACTCTAAATTGGGAGTAATTTTGAGACCTCTAGATTTGAAATTCATTTCCTTAGGAGACATGGAAACTAAATATATTACTTGTTAGAAACCAACTATGAAAGCTATAAGATTTGTAGGTGTTTAAAGCAATTCAAATCTTAATAGAACTGGGAGCTGCTTGATGCAGGTGAAAGATCCATGAAGATGGAAGGTGTTCTAAGCAATGCAAACTTCCATAGAGATGAGAAGTGTCTAGAGTAGGTCCATTTTTTGCAAAGGCTTAGAATCTTGTGGGGATCTTAGGTGTTTTTAACAATAGTAAAACCCATGGGGTCTAGGGTGTTTGAGGCAAGTATAACATCCATGGGGACCTTGGAGGTATATATAGGGAATATTCATTGGTCTAAATGGGAAGTATATGCTTTGGGAATATTCTTTTTGGATTGATAAAACCATAGATTTTGACTACAAAATTAGGAAGAAAAACTCTAAGGCTTTTACAATGATCACTTTGGGAAAAAAAATTCACAATTAAAGTCTTAAACATGAAACCCTAGACTCTGGTTGCATCCTTTTGATCACACAAGCAATGATTTAACAACACTAATTTTTAGAGAATACCAAAATATCAATGGTAACCCAAAAAGATATTGAAAATCTAGTTAGGGGAAAAAAACTTGAAAAATGTATCAATTTATAGGATAAACTACAAAAAATCACAAGGGGAATACCATGCAAAAAGGCAAAGATGATGTGGAAGACATTTTACAGTCATGGCTCAAACTTTTAGGTACTTTCTTGACATGTGGCTCAAGGTTTGGAAGGCAAAAAAATCATTGTCAGAGCTCAACAAACTTATCAATTAAATAAATGATAATCAAATATTCAAATTCACTTAATTTATAGAAAACCCCTATAATAAATGTAGTTATAGTAGTTTTTGGTAAAGCTAGGATCTACTTGGAGTAGGTCCTATGTCTATGGGAAATAAATGGCTTGGTTTGGAGGAAGGAAAAACTCACTGAGCACTTTACATGTTTACAACATGTAAAGTGCACTATGGGTTATACATTCTATGGAAGGGGGGTATTTATGTTTTATAGGACCCATATCCACCATGTATTTTTCATGTTTTCAAACATGTAAAGTGCTTGCCGAGTTATAGATTCCACCATTTTATATGCTTTGTGGGATGTGGAGCCTATTATGCATGTTACATGTTTCTAATTTACAAAATTCATGCCAAGTTTCAGATTCTATCATGTTGGAATGTGGTTGCTTTATGGGATCTAGAGCTCAACAATCAATTTGAACATTTACAAATGTGCAGAATGCATCCAAAGTTACAAATTCTAAAGTATAAAGGGGAAAGATGGGTTTTTCTGTAGTTTTAGGGGATTTTTAAAAAAACAAAGGGGGTCTCCCTTAGGGTATCAGATGTAATAATATTTTTGAGATAAAAATATCAACATTTTTGGTGACCTCTATTGGATGATTGCCTGCTAATCATTTTTAATCGAACATCCTTCTAGACATTGGGCATGGAGTCAATTATGGCTTTGATAAACTTTAACCTAGGGATGAATAGATTGAAGTTGCCTAGACATGAAAAAATAAGAAAAACACAAACAAAATGAGGAAAAACAACACACCCTAAGGAAATAAAAAATCCTAATGAGTTGACCTATGGATAAGCACTTATTAAAAGACACAACTAACCCTACTATATACAAAATCTATTTGTTTTGGAATGAGTTCCTGCCTCAAAATCAAGCTTTGAGGTATATCCCATTGATTGGGATAGGTAGTTCTTCTCCATCAAGCTTAGAGAGATACAACATGTTAGCTCATTTTCACTGAGTAATAATGTATGGACCACTCCATATTGCATCAAATTTGGTATGCTTACCTAGTTTAACCCTATCTACATCTTATTTGAGGACCATATCTCCTTCATTAAAGTTTATTTTAGATGAGTTTTTTTTAAAGTCTTATTGGTTTGGGATTGATTAGCTTCCAAGACCTTCATTGCTTGATTCATGATTTCTTTGAGTTCTATGAGCTCAACCAATCTCACTGTCATTACATCATTATCGATCAAGTATAATTGGTGATGGAGATATAGATATGGTAGCTCGATTGATAGTGGGACTCAAGTCTCTCTTACATATACCAACATGAAAGGTGAATTACCTATGGCTCTCTTAAGGGTGATTCTATCAGCCCAAATTGTAAATTTCAACTTTGTATGCCAAGATCTTTAGTTATCTTCTATTATCTTCTTGATAATCCTAATAAGCTTCTTGTTGGTTAACTCAACCAAACCATTACCTTGAGATTAATATTTAAAAGAAGTGATCAGATATACATTATGATTAATGGACCATTCATTGATCTATGTGCCCATGAAACCTTTAGTGTTATAATAGATTGGTATGGGGTACACTGAATCTTGACACTATGTTCATAAAATATAGAATTGACACTTTCATAGCATATTTTAGTGTAATTTATGTAGTCCATCATGTGAAATAATATATTTCCATGAGGACCCACTTATGCCCTGTGCTCAATGGCACATTGATCATGCCTATGAAATCTATCCCCCATTGAGAAAATGGTTGATCTACTTAGATGTGCCTAATAGGAAAGGCTACTAACTTTTTTTTGCCATTGAAATAAGCACACTTTTCATAATTCCTCACCAATTGGTGGGAATATTTAAATAATTCAAGCCAATAATAGCCTCCTTGCATTATCTTGATGGCTATAATCCTTGTAGAGAAATGTCCACCTGATGGGTTATCATGAAATTATTAGAGTACCTTAGGAAATTGATCATGCTCAATACATCTTAACATGACTCCATTCATATCCTTTATAAATAGTAATCCATCAATAAGGACATAAGGAATATATTAGAGTATATAATATATTTTTTTATACTATTAAAGATCATATGGGTACTCCCCTATCTGTAATAAATTGGTCATGTCTTGAATCCAACTATGAAAAATAGGTAGATTGGTTAGCTGAGACACATTTTGAGCATATATTGCATCTGGTGTTGGTTAAATAGTTTTAATATCAGAAGCCAACTATTCACACAAAAATTTTACTCTTATTATCTTGGTAACTTTGATGTCCATGTCATACTCTATATCCTTGGTAATCCATCCTACTCACTTTTCATTTATCTCCTGACCACTTAGGAACTGTTCACACTTGGATGACTTATCATCAGATGAATTTTATTATTAAAGATCATATGACTAAATTTTTTAAGTGCCTTGATTATGGTATATACCTACTTCTCCACAATACTATAATTATCCTCATATCCTTTCAAGGATTGGCTGAATAAAGATATCAACTATTCCAATTATTCTTGATTGTGCTGAGTCAAAAAGGTTGACATGTGTTCTTCCCTTTTGAAGAGATAGTTTTGATGGCCTGAAAACTATCTCTTCCATATTATGTATAGATGAAAATGGTGCCATTTTTGAGCATTACAGTGAGGGGTTTTACCAGGGAGGCAAAAGTTGGGACAAATATTCTCACAAAATTAATCTTTCCAAGGAAAAATTAAAGTATTTTTTAATGGCTTGGTAGTGCCAATGCAAATATACGACTAAATATTTCTAGGTCTATCGTAAGACCTTCCTTTGACACTATTTTACCTAATAGTTTCCATTCATGGATCATAAAAATCACTTCTTTGGGTTTAAGTAAACCCCATATTTTCTGCACCTTTCAAAAAAATTTCTAAGGTGGTGTATATGTACTTCAACATACTTTGGGTAGACGGTGATATCATCTAAATATACCAATATCATTTCATTTATCATCCCTTTGAATGACATATCCATGGATCTTTGAAAATTTACCCTGGCTTTAGTTAAACCAAAGGGCATATTTTTGTATGCATACATTCCCCATTTTGTGGTGAAGGCAGTTTTGTACTACTCTGACTCTTGTACTAGGGTTTAGTTATAGATAAAATAGACATCTAGGAGGGAAAACCTTTCAGATCTTACTTTAGTTTGTATAATTTACTCCATAGGTGAGAGAGGATAGTGATCCTTTAGGGATGTTTTATTTAGGTCTCTAAAATCCACAAACAACTTGATTTCACCATTTTTATTTTTGACAGGGACCAAATTGGAAACCCAAGGTGAGTGCTTGATGGGAAAAATTATATTAGCTTCTATTTACTTAGAAAGCTCACTTTTCATCAAGGGTTCTATCTTTGGATTAATGGGTCTTTACTTTTATCTAACATGCTTAGTGTTTGGATCTATCTTTATTATATGCTGGGCTAAACTAGGGTTGAACCCTCTTAGATCACGATAGCTCCAAGAAAAATTATCATAAAATTCTTGGCACAGTTCAATAATTTTTTTATCTCATAGTCATTACATACCTTCCCTAGTTTTAGGGTTTTACCTTCAAAGATGACCACTAGCTCATAGTCTTCTACATTGATTGAAATATTCTTTTTCTCACCCTTCACTTGGTCATCTAAACTAAAGATGTTCTCCAATATAATAAGACCCATAGGTAGCTTGTTCCTATTTAATAAGATGATCTGATCCTCATATTGATCTTGAAGCTTTGACTGGTTCTTATTTGAGAATTTAGCCTCCTCTCTAAGAAAATTTATAATTTGTTGATTGTTATCAAAGACTTGTTAATTAGCTATATTATCAGAGACAGATGGTCTTACTACTAATTTTACGTGCTGGCTATTTTCTTTGTTTATTCTCTCACGTAATCTATATTAGGAGCTCATCGAGGCCATATGATCAACATCTTTATTCCATGATCTTGGTATTACCTAAATATTCAAAGCAATGAAATATTAAAATAGGTCCCATACCCTATGATTATAAGATCTCAATAAGTTATTCTTAGTCACACTCTTAGATCTTACTTGGTGAACAATCAGTTCACTATCACCAAATATCTATAGGGATTCTATCCTTCTTTCTTGGGCCAGTTACTGTCCTCAAATCAGGGCTTCATATTAAACTACATTATTATTATAGATGAATTGAAGTCTAAAAGAATAAAAATAACTCTCCTTTTGGGGAGAAACCAAGATAACATCTGCACCCATTTCATTTCTACTTCTCAAACCATCAAAAAATAATTTCTATATACCTTGAAAATCTTTAGTTGGTTTTAAGATATTGGGAATGATTACATCATTCTCATGTATACAATATGTACCCAACCCATTTTATTCTAAATGGTCATAAGGATCAAACTGGAAGGCTAATCCCCATTCATCCAAGAGAATATCTAGGTTATCTTCTATGGTGGTTGCATCCTCATGAATAATTTTTTATTCTTGATCTTGTAATATGTAGTTCATGTTCATGAGAGGAGGGGTATTTGGTTCAATATGATCCTTAGCTATTATTTCAACTCTTATTGTTACTCTTGTATTATAACTCATTCTGAGTAACATGTGAGACCAATCCACAAACAAATATCCACCCATTTTGAGGTAAAATCTCATGAGAGATAAATGGCAAAATAAGGATGAAGATTAATCACTGATATATCTTGAGTGATTGATAGACTTGGAAAAGTGTGGATAGTGAGATTTAAATCCTCTGTTATTCCCATTTTCTGAACAATAGTCTCATATAATTGAACCACTCCCTTATTCACATGTGTATATTTTACACCAATAACATCTGCTATCTTTTTGGGCATAACAAAACTACTAGCCCCTGAATATACCATGTAATTATGAACTAGATGCTTCCCAAATATTAATGAGATATAAAAAGGAGGAGGCTTACCACTTTTGTCCACATTAGCTTTAGTTTATGGCTGACATAAAATATTTATAGTATTATGCCCCTTAGCTGGAGTCTTGTCTATTATTTGAAAATTCTTCACGGCCTCTTGTAATATATCTCTTTGTGCCTGTATAGATAACACATCCCACATAGTGACATTCATATTAGTCTTTTTCATTTGATGAATAATGTTTAAAGGTGTACTACCAACCTTTGGTTAAATCTTTTTTAGAGTAGTGTCCTCTTTCACAATATTTGGAGTAGGTAATTTCACTTTGGACTAGCTAGTAGGTATAAAGGGTGGCCTTTGGATTATGTTGTTCTTTAAAGGTTCTAGTACAACCTTGGAAACTGAAGCTTGTTCGGTCCTAGGGGACTGATCACTCTCAATCACTCTTTTTTTATCATGTATTTTCTACTAATGGACCTCTACCATTGAAAAATTCCTACTCTTGATTTACTCCATAAAGGTCTTCTTACTAGTTTAGAAGAGTAGCTTCTCCTTGAGCAGGGTCTTGTGTTTCTGCTTTTTGGGAAGTGGACTCTTATTATTATCCCTATGTACTTGTCATGCCTTTCACCATAAAATCTTGACTGATGATGCCATTAGGGCAAGTATTCTAATTGTGTGGTTGTAAATAGGGATAACACCACTCATAGTTTTGAATCAAGTTGTTCTAAATAGGGACAATGGATTTGGAAGTACTTGGTATAGATAAGGCAAAAACATTTGGGGGATTTGGTTATGTGTTTTAATCTTGTATTTTCTAATTTCCTTAGTATTATTGCCTATATCCTTGATATGGATACTTATTGGGATGATATGTTAGGTTAGCCTACTAATAAGGTTAATAATTATGAGATTGCTACCTCTTCATAACTAATAACTCATTATCAAAACTATTGAGTAGTGATTTGAATTCATGTAGTTCATTTATGGGAGTAGGGGTCAAAGCCGATTGCTTGATTATAGTGGGAAATGATGTAATTGTAGGTGGTATAAGAGATATTTGTAGAAATAGAGGCATTAGTGGTCTTGGGGAAATTTTGCCATCTTGAATCAAATAGTCAGATAACTATTTGATTCAAGATGGTAAAATTGCCCCAAGACCACTAATGCCTCTATTTCTAGAGATATCTCTTATACCACCTACAATTGCATCATTTCCCACTATAATCAAGGAATCGACTTTGACCCCTACTCCCACAGATGAACTACATGAAGTCAAATCACTACTCAATAGTTTTGATAATGAATTATTAGTTATGAAGAGGTAGCAATCTCATAATTATTAACCTTATTAATAGGCTAACCTAACATATCACCAATAAGTAGCCATATCAAAGATTTAGGCAATAATACTAAGGCAATCAGATTGTCCCCCAAAAATATCACTCATTTTTGGGACAACATTTAAACTATTTTGGTCCTACAGACCAAAATTGTCTCTTTCCTTTTTAAAATTTGTCCTAGGCATTCAAATTCCTCATTTTTCAAGCTTCTCAAAAATCTAAAGACTCTACAGGCTTAAATCTATGGACTCAGTAGGAAGAGGAAATCTATGGAATTTGTAGGCCAAGTTCAATGGGCTTTATAGGTTGATTTCTATAGACATGATTCTATGGACTCTACAAGCAGGTTCATTTCTACACATTCAATGGGCTTCACAGTTTCTACAGGTGGGTTTAACCAAAATAATTAGTTTCTATCACTTGGGTCATTTTCAAGATTGGTTCAGTGCCTTGGTTCAATCAAAAATGTCTATTGGCAAACATTCAAGCAAAAGAGGCTTGAACCACTTTGGTTCAATCAGTTCAATGCTTTCAATTCAATCAGTTCATCTGCTTTGTTTCAAAGTTTTGGTTCATCCTTTGGTTCAAACACATCGTTTAAAGGCAAGTTCAATGGTTGGTTCAAACACTTGGTTCAAAGGCTTGGTTCATTCAATTGAACTATCAGCTTGAACCATCGGCTTGAACCATTTTGGTTCAAAGCCTTGGTTCAATGAAGTGGTTTAACGTCTTGTGGTTCAACCAAACGATTCAATGTTTGGTTCAATCAAGTGGTTCAACACATTTGGTTCAATGAAGATAAAAAAGACTCAGCCAAAACAAGGGAATGAACCATTGAACCGTTGAACCAAAGTTGGTTCAATCGGTCGGTTCAAGTGACAAAGTTCAAAGGAGTGCCCCAAGAGTCAAAGACACAAGTGCCCTTATGAAGGGAATTCTCGTGGAAAAAAGTGACCAAGGAAAAGGCATGATAAAATCCCATGGATGCTGCCAAGTGTCGACGGCTGAGCCCCACTAAACTTTGTTTCTATGAATTGGCAGATATTGCCACATGTCCCTCTTGAAGCTTGTTGGGAGCCTCCAAGTGTCAATATCCACAGTCTCTTCCCTTAGCTTCACTATTTTTAGCAAAGACCATGGTGGGCCTAGGGATGAGTGACTAAATGAAGTGAAATAAGCCAAGTGTCTGCATCCACATGACTAACAAATGTATTTGGACCATGCCATGTGTCTCTTGCAAAATTTGGCAGAAGCTGACAAGTGTCAATCTCTATAATTTCTCCCTCCTACTTCTTGTTTTCATAAAGATTGTGGTGGACCCCCAATGAGCTGCTGAAGAAAGTGGAATGCACCATGTGTCATCATCCACCCGCATCTCTAAAGATGAGTGGAAGCCACTGCTTGTTCATTTATAACTCCATGGAGAGAGTGACACATGTCTGTGTCTGAGTTTTGAATAAGTTTCTAAGCTCATCCTAAGCATTTTTTTGAAGCACAGTGGAGATTGCCATGTGTTATCATCCACGTGAATCTAAAATAAGTCTCGAGTGTTTTTAAAGGCCACTAAAGTGCAATGGAGACTACCATGTGTCATCTTCCATAGGGCTCTCAAAGGATATGTCATCTTCTGAGTCTCATTTCAATTTGCTTCTAAGATCCATAAAAGCTACCACATGCCCTTTGTAATTTAAGCGGAACATGCCAAGTGGCATCGCCCGCATGAATCCAAATTAGTTATGCATAGCTATATAGTGTTTATAAAATGCAATGGAAGCTAACACGTGTCATCCTCTGTAGGATTCTCAAGAGGCAAGTGGAAGCTACCACCTTTTCCATTGTAAATCTATGGAGAGTGACAAGTGTCTGCACCCATGATTCTGAGTTTCTAATAAGTTTCAAAGCCTCTATCAATAAATGTTTCTCAGAGTCTTGCAAAAGTTTCCATGTGTCTTCACCTATTTTGCAGCAGAATGTGCCATGCGTCAATTGCTAAAGACCAACATAAAGTGACTAAGGAATAGAACATCGAATTGAATCTAGGACCCAACTCAAATAACTAGAAAAGGAAGAATGATGAAGAAGGATCAGATCACCAGGTGGACATTGAAAGATGTAAAATTTCAATAGCGTGAATTGTTTCTCTACATTGAGAAAAGTAAATGGGTAGATCCCCCTAAGTTCTAGCCTACCTTCTTAACAGATTTCAATGCAACATGATGTGTTACTATTCCTGAGTCCTTGAAGAGCCTATTTAAGGGACTCTCTTCTATTTTAAATGTATCTCTTTTTGACAATGAGAAGGAAACTTTGCCCAAATTGAAAGGCACTTTTGAGACTTTGAGCTCAGTTTATTGATCATATTTTGTTATTGGAATAAGAAAGCAAGTGATTTTTCAGACTTTGTGCTATAATATCTTTATTGTTGAGGAAACTATTCTTATGTCTTTTTCCTTAATATATCTTCTGTTCCTTTAATTCAACAAGCAAAATTAGTGACAACAGTCAAGAAGGTGTCCTAAAGAGTCAATTGTGGAGAGACTTTTTGCCCCCATAATTGCCTTTAGTGTGTTTTCTTTTCATTTCTATGTAAAGGACCTTAGGACGACTTTGTACCCTCATTGTCCTTCGTATCTTACTCTTGAGAAATTTAGGTGAAAACTTTGTGCTGCATCTCAATTTGATAGTTATTACATCCTTTGATACATTTTGCATTTACTACCAGGAGTATTCTTGTGGTTTGCTGAATAGTACTTCTGAAAGAAGAGGAGTGTTGTTTGTCATTTCCCTTGAGTTTTTCCTTTGATCCACACACATCATCTCTGAAGAAAGAGAGATGGATGGTTTGTCCTATCCTTGTGTATTATTTTCTATATATATATATATAGGGAACCTCCCCTTGATGAGAGGAGAGATCAGTCCCCTTCTGATGTGGTAAAACTACACATTTGGATGACTAATCTTCCTACTTTGGCTGATCAGACCTATTTTGTCTATCAGTACGCTGATCGACAAAATATTCAACCAATAATTTTTGGCGACTCCGTTGGGGATATAATATCCATTATCCATTTATAATCTATCCATTCACCTCCATACTAATCAGGAAAGCATGCATAATTTAAAGCCTCAAGCTTTAACTGAAGCAAGGTCAATTCTTTTCCATTTTTGTTTCACAATCTGGCAGATTCAAGGTATACACAAAGCCCAAGGGCTAAAGGTATTGTTGACCCTATATTCAAGCTAGTACAACAAAGTGATTTTGATCTGTTTCCTTCACCATCTCATCTCTAATGAACCAAGAGTTTTCCTCTTACTAAAGTCAGATCTCCATTGCCAGATAAATTATCTACTTCTGTCGTTGATAAAACTTTACCTATAATTACCCCTCTAATATTTGTTATCCCTCCTTTTCATAATCCTACAATGGTAGTTCAAGGCCCCTGGGGTAATGCTTTTGGTCCTCTCAATCTTAATCCACCTCTACATGAGCTTCCATGTAGTTTAAGGAAGAATTTCCTCAAATTCTATGGTGATGGAAAAGTTCATCCTGATGAACACATTACAACTTGCAACATAGCTTGTGGAGTAATCAGAGTAGAATTTGAAGATGTAGTAGTCTAGATTTTTGTGAAGTCACTACTAGGTGCTGCTGTAGACTGATTTTATCATCTACAGGCTCAGTCAGTAATTGATTGGAATACTCTCAAAGCTAAGTTTGAAGCCAGATTCAAACCTACAAAAGATGCACATACACTTCTGACTCAACTTACACAGATGAAGAAAGAGCCTCATGAACCTATGAGGGACTTCATATCCAAATTTGGCAAACTGAGGAATATAATCCCTATAATTGTTTGACCTACAGATGAGAATCTCAAATGCTTTTTCATTAATTCTCAGCTACCTGAAGTAAGTTTTCTCTTGAGACGTGCTGGTCAAATAGATCTTGCTGTAGCTCAAATTTTGGCCACTGAGGTAGAAGATGATCTCATCTTAGTAGGGAAGATAAGAAGAGATCCAAATAGAAATAGAGCTTCATCATCTTCTAAATATACATCTACAGGCACCACAGATCCAATGGTGCAAAAATTGGAAAATGAGTTGCTTGCTCTCAAAAAGAAAATGGTTCAAGGAATGTCTTCTACTCCTTCATATAGAAGGACATTCCCAAATCAGTCATATCAAGGCAATACTACCAGGAATCAAGTGTAATAGAATCACCTTACTCCCCCATAAGGGAAACTTGCCCTGGAAGCTCCTCCAACCAATTCAACAATGGGATATCTTGAAGTAGAATCAAAGTTCTCTTTCTAGCTTGAATTGAATCAAGAAAATGACACTAATCTCCTTGAAGACAATCAAGAAGAATCAGATGGTGACTTCCACATTGGTTTTTTGAACTACCAAGATGAACTTGGAAGCAAAGGAGAAGTTTTTGATAGATCATATGCAGTGTTTACCAGGTCCAAAAACTAATCAGCCCAACAGGTTGATAAAGAGAAGATAGAAGAGTAACCACAACCAATAGTCACGATTGCTAAACATGGATCCATTCTGCCTTTTCAGTCAAAGGATCCAATAACCACCCAAAAGGCAAATACATCAATTTTGCCTTCCCTTTCTACTTCAAATTTGCAAACTAGCCCACCTCCCATCCCTCCTAAAACTTAAAAAGTTGAAGTACCTTTCTCTGTACCTAGCTCGATTCAGCCATTTGACATAATTGATCATGTCAAAAAGAAAAAAATACAAATGTCTGAGTTCAAATATTTACAGTCCAATCCTGATCAATTGAATAAGCTGGTCCAATATGTCAAAAACCAAACCATCCCTGCAGGACAAAAGGCTAAAAAGGTAACTCCTGATTCTCCAAAGAACACACCTATTCCAAATAATCTAGTTATTACTCCCCTAGCTGCTCCTAGAAAAACAGAACCTTTCTATGTTTCCCTATTAATTAATGGTCACAAGTTGAGTAAATATATTATAGACTCAAGTGCATCTGATAATGTCATGCCAGCTAAAGTAGCTGAGTCTCTTGGTCTCACACTAACCAAGACATTTGGGAGATGTTTCTCCATGGAGAACAAGCAAGTACCATTGCTGGGGCAAATCAAAGATGCTTAATTTGCATTTGCAACCTTTCCAGACAAGAGAATCAAGATGACTGTCTTGGTGGTTGACATCCCAGCATCTTATGGCATTTTGCTTGGATGAAATTTTTTTAAGGACGTGGGAGGAGAACTAAGCATGGATCTGTCTGATTCAAAGATCCCCATCTAAGGCATAATGAAGAGGTTGCTCCTTGAAAAGGAAGCAAAGTATGTGGTCACCCAGACATCAACCCCTAAAGCTCAAATTCTTTTTGAATCCACATGTATGGGTAATTATTTTCTATCTACAAATGAAGTGCATGAAACACTTGATATAATTCTTGAAAGTGTCAACTCAAAAATCAGTTCAACAAGAACAACAAAAAAAATAGTAGGCTAAATTACAGACCAAGAAGGATCCTCCATCTCTGATGAAAGAAAGTCTAAAGAAAAATCAATATTAGATGAGATATGGACTTTGGAATTTGATGGCAGATGTTCTTCTACCAGTTCAAGAGCTGGGATTGTTTTGATATCTCATCAAGGAGATATGTTCCCTTCATCTTACAAATTATAGTTTAGCAACACTAAAAATACAACTGAATATAAATCTCTGTTGCTTGGCATGAAGGTTTCTCAAGAAAAAGGCATCAAGTTTCTTCATGCCAAAGGGGATGCTGAATTAGTGGTTTGTCAAGTGAGAAAATTATACCAAACCAAGAATGAAAGATTACGCCACTACCATAACTTTGTTTGGGATCAAATTGAAAGCTTTGATGATTTCAACATTTTTGCTATACCCAGAGAGTATAATGACAAAGTTGATGCACTTGCTATTTCAAGAACTATTTTAGATCCTCATTCAAATTTTAAAGAAGACAGGTATACCATTGAGCTAGTCTATAGACCAAGTGTTCCTGATAATGTTGATCATTGGCAAGTATTCAATGATGATCATCAAATCATTGCCTTTCTAGAATGAAAATAAAATTTTGAACAACTACATTTTGAAGGTAGTGAATCTCAGAAGAATGAATCTATCTCTAAATCCAATTTAGATATAAATGAAGAATTATTACAGCTAAAAGAAAACAAAATTCCCAAAGGCCTAGTTTCTCTTGAAAAAATATTTGATAAGCATGATAGATTCATCAAACAATAACAAATAGACTTGAGTTTCTCTCAGTGATTCGATCAAGTGAATTTATCTAATAAAGAAAATCCCAAGATGGTCAATATTGGTAAGTGCTGCACCCCTGAAGAAAGATTCAAGTTCACCTCTTTACTCTGTCAATACATGGATGTCTTAGCATATTCCTATGAAGACTTGAAGTCTCTCAGACTAGATGAAATCCACCATGAGATTCCTCTCAAGGCTGACTCAATGCCTTATAAGAAAAAATCCAGATAGTATAATCTAAAAATATCAAGTAATATTCTATCTGAGATACAAAAAATGTTAAATGCTAGAATCATCTTCCCAATCCATCATTCTACATGGATTGCAAACATAGTTCCTGTAAGGAAGAAGAATGGTGAAATTCACATTTGTGTAGATTTTAGGAATCTAAATCAAGCATCTTTGAAGGATAATTATACTTTGCCAATTATGGATCAAGTGCTTCAAATAGTGACAAGTTCAGAGATGTTATCAATGCTGGATGGCTTCTCAGGATATAATCAAGTTGAAGTTGGTGAAGTAGACCAACACAAGACTACATTCACCACACCTTGGGGTACATTTGCATATAGAAGAATGCCTTTTGGTTTAATAAATGCTGGTGCTACCTTTCAGAGAGTAATGAATCTAGCTTTCAAATATGAAATTGGTAAATTCATAGTGGTATACCTTGATTACTTGACTATATTTTCAAAGCATTGATCTAATCGTGTATGCCACTTACAACAAGTGCTGGAGAGCTACCTCCAGAATGGTATTTCTTTAAATCCCAAAAAGTATATTTTTGGAGTAACAAATGGGAAACTCCTTGGAAACATTGTGTCCAAAGAAGGCATAAAGATTGACTCAGACAGAGTCAAGTCTATTCAAGAGCTTAATTTGCCTACAATCAAAAATGCTATTCATTCTTTCTTTGGAAAGGTGAATTTCTTACAGAGATTCATCCTTGAATTTGTTGAGAAGACTAGACACATTGTGAACATGATGAAAGGGAAGACCATCTTCAGCTAGTCTAAAGAAGGCAAGTCAGTATTTCAGGATATCAAAACCACCATTGCTCATGCCCCTACCTTGGTTTATCTAGATTACAACAGATTTCATCATATACAGCTATGCGTCTGAACACACTCTTTCGGCAATTCTTGTTCAACAGGACAAGGAAGGTATGGAATCTCCTATCTCTTTCATGAGTTGCCCTGTCAAAACTCATGAGATGAAATATTCAAATATAGAGAAGCATGCTTATGCCTTGGTGAAAGCAGTCAAACATTTTTGCTTTTATATTCTAAATTCACACACTACTGCCTTAGTTCCTGACACTACAGTCAAGTCTATATTAACTCTCAGTAGGAGTTTGACATGAAAAGAGGTAATTAGATTGCAAAGATCTAAGAGTTTTATCTAGACATCAAGCCAAAAAAGCTAGTTAGGGGTAAAGGCCTATGCCAATTAATTGCTGATAATAAGCCAAAAGACACACAACATGAAGAAACTGAAGTGGAAGAGACTCCAATAGTCCTTTTTGTCTCCACTATCAATGAGTGGTATTTAGGTATTGCTCATTTCCTTACTTACGATGAATGTCCTACTCATTTGTTCTATAAAGAAAGGAGGATGATCAAGTTGAATGCTGCCAATTTTGTCCTTTCAGACAATGGATTATACAAGAGAATCATAGATAGAGTATTCCTTCACTGCGTAGACAAAGAATAACAAAGCCAACTTTTGAAATATTTCCACAATATGGCCTATGGAGGACATTTTTCTACTCCTATGACTGCTCATAAGATTCTACGAGCTAGGTATTATTGGCCAACTCTTTTCCAAGATGCACATAAGTGGGTGAGAAAATGTGAACTCTGTCATCAATTTGTTGGAAGACCCAAGTTAGCTGTTATGCCTCTCAAGCCAGTGATCATAGAAGAACCTTTCCAACAATGGGGGATTGATTTTATTGGGATAATAAACCCATCTTCAAGTGTTGGACATGATTATATCCTTATAACAACTGACTATTTTACCAAGTGGGTAGAGCAATCCCAACTAAGCATGATACTTCAGAAGTTATATGCAACTTCCTCAAAGAGAATATTATTTCTAGGTTTAGAGTTCCAATCAAAATTGTTACTAATAATACAGCTTGTTTCACCTCTCAGGAGATTACACAATTCTATTTCCATTATGGAATTATACTCTCTCATTCTTCTGATTATTTTCCACAAGGGAATGGACAAGCTAAATTCGACAATAAGAACTTGGTAACTATCATCAAGAAGTTAGCAGATGATAATCAAAGGACATGGCACAAAGCATTGGTTGATGCTCTATGGGTAGACATAATCACACCAAATAGGGCAATTGGTATGTCTCTTTTTCAACTTCTTTATGGTATTAATGCTGAGATACCAATCATCTTAGAATTACCAGCCTTGAAATTAGCAAAGGCAATTGAAGATCATACATATGAAAGTTATCTTGATAAAAGAATCATGTGCCTAACTAAGCTAGAGGAATAGAGAACCATGGTGTTGGATAGAATTGTTGCTCATCAAAGTCTGGTAAAGAAAATCTTTGACCAGAAGGCCAAAAATCGTGATTTCTAGATTGGGTATCAAGTCCTACTGTAGGATAAAAGGAGAGAACCAAAGGGGATGCATGGGAAGTTTGACTCCCTTTGGAGAGGCCCATTTATAATTCATCAACACATTGGTGAAAATAGCTTTTTGCTGAAATATCAAGATGGCACACTCTTTTCTCTACCTCATAATGGGTAGCATCTGAAACACTTCAACTCTTGAAGTATCAGATCATTGCATATGTATATATGTATAGTATTTAATTATTTTTTATTTTGTTTGTTTCCATTTTTGATGCCTTTCATTTTTGGGTAGCATGAATCTATAACCCAATGGTACACATGAAGACACTGGAGATTCTAGATTCTACTCCTTTCAATTCTTTTTGCAATTGACAGAAGTTCCCCAACTGGAGCCAGCTGTTGTCCCCCAAAAATATCACTCATTTTTGGGACAACATTTGAACTATTTTGGTCCTACAGACCAAAATTATCTCTTTCCTTTTTAAAATTTGTCTTGGGCATTCAAATTCCTCATTTTTCAAGATTCTCAAAAATCTATGGACTCTGCAAGCTTAAATCTATGGACTCATCAGGAAGAGGAAATCTACGGACATTGTAGGCCAAGTTCAATGGGCTTTATAGGTTGATTTCTATAGACTTGCTTTCTATAGACTCTGCAGGTAGGTTCATTTCTACAAGTTTAATGGGCTTCATAGTTTCTACAGGCAGGTTCAACCAAAAGAATTAGTTTTTATCACTTGGTCATTTTCAGGATTGGTTCAGTGCCTTGGTTTAATCAAAAATGTCTATCAGCAAGCATTCAAGCAAAAGAGGCTTGAACCACTTTGGTTCAATCGGTTCAACACTTTCAATTCAATTGGTTCATCTACTTTGTTTCAACATTTTGGTTCATCCTTTGGTTCAAACACATGGTTCAAAGGCAAGTTCAATGGTTGGTTCAAACACTTGGTTCAAAGGCTTGGTTCATTCAATTAACTATCGGCTTGAACCATCAACTTGAATAATTTTGGTTCAAAGCCTTGGTTCAACAAAATGGTTCAACGTCTTGTGGTTCAACCAAATAGTTCAATGTTTGGTTTAATCAAGTGGTTTAACATGTTTGGTTTAATGAAGATCAAAAAGACAACCAAAACAAGGGAATGAACCATTGAACCAAAGTTGGTTCAATCGGTTGGTTCAAGAGACAAAGTTCAAAGGAGTGCCCCAAGAGTCAAAGACACAAGTGCCCTTGTGAAGGGAATTCCCATGGAAAAAAGTGACCAAGGCAAATAACAGATCGAGATAAAAGCCTGACAAAATCCTGTGGATGCTGCTAAGTGTCGACGGCTGAGCCCCACTAAACTTTGTTTCTATGAGTTGGTAGATATTGCCACATGTCCCTCTTGAAGCTTGTTGGGAGCCTCTAAGTGTCAATATCTATAGTCTCTTCCCTTAGCTTCACTATTTCGAGCAAAGACCATGGTGGGATCGGGGATGAGTGACTAAATAAAGTTGAATGCACCAAGTGTCTGCATCCACATGACTAACAAATGTATTCAGACTGTGCCATGTGTCCCTTATAAAATTTGGAAAAAGTTGAAAAGTGTCAATCTCTACAATTTCTCCCTCTTACTTCTTATTTTCATAAAGACTATGGTGGACCCCCAATGAGCTACTAAAGAAATTAGAATGCACCATGTGTCATCATCTACCTGACTCTCCAAAGATGAGCGAAAGCCACCACCTGTTCATTTATAACTCTGCAAAGAGTGACATGTGTCTGTGTCTGAGTTTCAAACAAGTTTCTAAGCTCATCCTAAGCATTTTTTTTGAAGCACAGTGTAGACCACTATGTGTTATCATCTACGTGAATCTAAAATAAGTCTCAAGTGTTTTCAAAGGCTGCTAAAGTGCAACAGAGACTGCCATGTGTCATCTTCTGCAAGGCTCTCAAAGGATATGTCATCTTTTGAGTCTCATTTCACTTTTCTTCTAAGAGCCACGAAAGCCACCATGTGCCCTTTGTGAGTTAAGTGGAACATGCCAAGTGGCATCATCTGCATGAATCCAAATGAATTACGCATAATTTAATAGTGTTTCTAAAATGCAACAAAAGTTGACACGTGTCATTCTCCACAATATTCTCAAGAGGTAAGCTGAAGCTGCCACCTTTTCTATTGTAAATCCATGGAGAGCAACAAGTGTCTATACCCATGATTCTGAGTTTCTAATAAGTTTCAAAGCCTCTATCAATAAATGTTTCTTAGAGTCCCATGGAAGTTACCACGTGTCTTGACCTATTTAGCAGTGGAATGTACCATGCATCAATTGCTAAAGACCAACAAAAAGTGACTAAAGAACAGAGCATCGAATTGAATCTAGGACATGATTCAAATAACTAGAAAAGGAAGAATGATGAAGAAGGACTAGATCACCAAGTGGACATTGAAAGATGTAAAATTTTAATAGCGTGACTTGTTTCTCTACATTGAGAAAAGTAAATGGGTAGATGCCCCTAAGTTCTAGCCTGCCTTCTTAATAGATTTCAATGCAACATGATGTGTTACTGTTATCGAGTCCTTCTTGAAGAGGCTATATAAGGGACTCTCTTTTATTGTAAATGTATCTCTTTTTGAAAATGAGAAGGAAACTCTGCCCAAATTGTAAGGCACTTTTGAGACTTTGAGCTCAGTTTGTTGATCATATTTTGTTATTGGAATAAGAAAGCAAGTGATTTTTTAGACTTTGTGCTGTAATATCTTTATTGTTGAGGAAGCTTTCTTATGTCTTTTTCCTTAATATATCTTCTATTCCTTTAATTCAACAAGTAGAATTAGTGACAACAGTCAGGAAGGTGTCCTAAAGAGTCAATTGTGGAGAGACTTTGTGGCCCCATAATTGCCTTTATCATGTTTTCTTTTCATTTCTATGTAAAGGACCATGGGATGACTTTATGCCCTCATTTTCCTTTGTATCTTACTCTTGAGCAATTCAGGTGAAGACTTTGTGCTACATCTCGATTTGCTAGTTATTACATCCTTTGCTACATTTTGCATTTACTACCAGGAGTATTCTTGTGGTTTGCTAAATAGTACTTCTAAAAGAAGAGGAGTGCTATCTGTCATTTCCCTTGAGTTTTTCCTTTGATCCGCACACATCATCTCTGAAGAAAGAGAGATGGATGGTTTGTCCTACACTTGAGTATTATTTTTTGTTTATATATATATATATATATATATATAGCATACCTATAGGGAACCTCCCCTTGATGAGAGGAGAGATCAGTCCCCTTTTGATGTGGTAAAACTACACATTTCGATGACTAATCTTCCTACTTTGGCTGATCATACCTATTTTGTCTATCAGTACGCTAATCGACAAAATATTCAACCGACACCTATATCCTTGATATGGCTACTTATTGGGATGATATGTTAGGTTAGCCTACTAATAAGATTAATAATTATGAGATTGCTACCTCTTCATAACTAATAACTCATTATCAAAACTATTGAGTAGTGATTTGACTTCATGTAGTTCATCTGTGGGAGTAGGGGTCAAAGCCGATTCCTTAATTATAGTGGGAAATGATGCAATTGTAGGTGGTATAATACATATCTCTAGAAATAGAGACATTAGTGGTCTTGGGGCAATTTTACCATATTTAATCAAATAGTTATTTGACCTTATCATAATTTCATAGGTGGCAAGAAGTGTGATGTGTTAAGCATATTCATTGATATGATTCTAGTGCATGAATGACAAATAAATTATGTTTGATAGATTAGAGAGATTGGCATATGTTTAGATCAGTAAGGACAAAGAAGTAGTGAGACATCCATAGATATCTTGATGAAGTTCTAGTGTGTCAATTGATCATTTATAAAGAGAAACATACATCTTATATCTTAAGAGAAGTTAGACCCTCATGTAGATATGAAGGAACTTACAAGTTTGTGCATTTGATATAGGTAGTCAAAAAGTCAATAGTGATCAAAGGTTTTCATGGAGATGTTGTCTATAGTACCAAGAAGGTACCCTAAAGTTTTCTAGATCAATTTATATACCTTAAAAGTGTTTCTAGCAAACTATGATGGACTAGAGACCATCAAGTTTAACTACATTGAAGTTAAGGGTCAAATAGTCTATAGATATCTAATAGTGAACATTAATCAGATCAAGATCTAACAGTGAGAATTTAATCTAACTAGAAAAGGATCTAATAGAGTGCATGATCTTGTCAATAGTGATCAAATAGTGCATATTTAGTCAAATTATCAAAGGATGCTAATAAGGCATGTGGAGCTACCAAGTGGCACATGTACATTGATTGAATGGTACAGGGTGCATAGGAGGCACATAGAGCCACCAAGTGGCGTGATCATGAAAGAAAGGATCTTAGATCAATGGTGAGTATTGAAAAATAAAGAGTAGGCTAATCTAAGGAGATTGATGGAGTGCATTTGTTCAAATTTTTTAGGGAGTATGAGATGTGGTCAAAGTGTCTAATGCTTAACATTTTCTCAATGATCATTGGAATTTGAATATTCAAATTAATAAGGGAAAACCTATTTGAATTTTTTGAGCTATATATTTTGATCCAAGATAAATTTATTGATTTAGTAAAAATCAAATTTATAGAGTACTTAAAGAAGAATTTGGAGAATTTTTTTAGAAGGTATGAATGTTTTTACATTCAAAGTTATGGAGCTTGAAAGTTGACTATTGATTCATTCACGGTACTACTGTGTATAGAATATTATTTGAGACATTTGTGCTTTAGCATAAGAGTGTTTTGGTAGGAGTAATCATTTGAATATATCTTAGAGTGGACCCAAGTATTTGAAAGTGATCTTATGTTCTTTATTTTCTCAATGAAGTGTTAAATGGGTGAATATGTCTCTATACGACCTATAAGGGCTAATAAGGGATAATTGAAAGGCATAATTGCTTAGGTGTGACCTACAGATGCTATGGCTGACCTATGAGGATGGTATTTAGATATGTGTTGGTTTTTTATATGTCTTAAGGGTTAAGGTAAGTATTGTGTCTAACCTATAAGTTGATATTCATGAAGACTCTATAAATAGTGGGGACCAAGGCAATAGTTTCTAGACTTGAAGTGAATGATTTGAGGAAGTAGAAGATAGAGATGAAGGAAAGAGATTAGATATAGTGTGTGTAGTGGATTAACTAAAGTATAGAGTATAATCATGATGAGAAAAGAAGATTAGATAGATCTAAAAGGGGGTTTTAGATGCATTACTTGAATGAGCATGTTTGAGTGTGTATGATGAGTTGAAAGAAAGTTGTTAAACATTGTTTCTCCAATTAGATTTATATGCAATCAGAATTATGTAGTTATTGATTTTATAAGGTGTTTGTAGACATAAAAAATCCATATATCATGATTTAAAGTGTCAAAGTACCCCTAAACTACCTCAAAACCCCCTTAAGACCATTCAACCCTCTAACCCCTAGCTAATCTTAACTTGTCGTCAGTTTAACTCAATTAGATTAACCTAGCCTTTACCCACTTTTTACCCTTTATCCTCGACCATCGATGGTTAGGTTGACCATCGATGGTCACCCTAACTATCGATGGTCATGGTCCACCTCTTTAACCAAGAACATGTAACTACCCACCTTAATTTTCTAAATATAAGTTGTCTAAATCCTATTACAAGCCATTACATGGATGATTTATAATTAGATAGCCTTGTTGAAACTTCACTTAGACCTCTTGCTTGTGCCTATAAAAAGAGAGGAGCTTAAAGGTGAAATCCATCTATAATCATTATCAAGATCTTGTGTATCTAGGAGTTTATGTTTTGAAAGTCAATCGTTATTAACGATCCAATAATCCAGTAATCATATTAGAGAGCCAACTTACCATCACCTCTCCACCAAGTTCTCAAGTACTTTTACTCTGTTAGAATCAAGCTATATTCCACCAATAGGTCAACTACCTCAACCATCCACCCAATTGACTTATGGTAAGATAAGTACTTATTTCTTAGTTTTCATTTACTTTATTTACATTTTGTAATCAACACAAGTCTTACCCACCTCTTAAAATCCATGTTTTAGATCTCACCAATCAACCTCTTTACCAACCTAGATCTATACACAATAACCATTGATAGTTGACTCAACTATCGATGGTCTATCCAACCATTAGTAGTCACCTTGAGCACTAATGTTAATCTCAACCATCGATAATCAACCTAACCATTGAAGGTCACTATGGTAGTGAAAACCAACAAGTTGTTTTCACCTATCTATCCCCAACCAAACCTAATCTTCTATGTTCTTTCTTGTTCACATACCCCTTTCTAATTTTATAAAGCATACCCCAACCATCTAGCACTAGTATTAATAAGTTTTATTACTATTTTAATAATTTCTAGAATATTTCTTAGCAAGCATTATTGTGTTCAATTTTAGTACCTTTTGATTATTGATGCAAGTACCTTCTATTCTATTTATAATATTAATTATTTAAAATGTGTGGATTGACAACCCCTAATATAGCTCTCACTTCTAAGATCTATCTATCGTTAGGCAATCCACTCAACTATCTATCTAATAAACAAGTTTGCTTTATTTATTTCTTATCTACATGTCATCCTCCCAAGCCAAAGAAGATCTCTTCATAATATTCTGATCTCAATGTGCACACAATCAATCACATTTTTTAACCATACTCATACTTGGTTTCTTATTTTCCTTATTTCAAAATTAATAAGTAAGAAATTCACTGAAACATTATGGTAGGCCTAGTGGAACCCTTGTGTCTTTACTTGGGTCCTTGTTTGCTTGCATTTTCTCTCTATTCTATGCACATCAATGAAATCAAAAAAATTCTTTTGGGCTTAAAATTAAGTGCATACATCAACTGATTGAAAGTTTAATTCACATAGCTTAACTTAAAAGGCAAAGTAATCTATCATAGCTTCACTCTTTATTACACACACTAAACCAAATCACTTTCACCAATTAAACATCAAACAAAATTGAGACAAGGCTCGACTAGGATTTCATTACCTAGTGGTAACCTTACCCTTTCTTGACAATCTTACTTCAAGGTCATTACCAAGGGGTGAACCAACTTAGATCTCTGATTGAGTATAATATATGTATATCAATAAATATTGGATAAGCACCCAACACCCTTATTGTTATGGTGTGTGAAGTGAGGGGGTAGGTCCCAATACCAATCCATGTATTGATTCTAATACAGATTCTTTTTGAGATCCTAAACAAAACCTAAAACTGACCTTAGACTTCCTCTCTAGTTCTCATTCTACAAACTAATTTTAGTCACACATCTTCTCAAGGCATAAGCCAAAAGTGAGATTAATTAAAAATCTAGGGATTAATGTATCTTCTAGAGTGTGATTTAATTTATTTGATCATTTCTTATATTCTCCTTGTTTGAGTAGTGAGGTTTTTTATGATTTTTATCTCCCTTATCTCATATGGTTCTCACTCACCAATAGTAGAAAGACCTTATGGAGTAAAACCCATCACCAAGCCAACTAACCTTTTCTGCCTCTTCATCCATGGACTACATTTTTGAACGAGCAGACTCTCCTCACCCCTCAATAAGTATTACTTTCCCTCAAGAGGTTCCTTAAGGAGATGTGGATTTTGTTGCTTTCTTAGACAATAATCCTATAGCCTTACAATATTATCTTATAACCACATCTTATTGTATCCTGACTTCAACACCACCCATAGATCCACCTTATGACATGCCTCTCCATCTCATAGGGAGTACCTCCATTTCCATGGTCAATACCCAACCATTGACTACCCAATATTCCTCATTAACCAACAACCCCTTTGATACTACCATGAAGAACCAACTAGCCCAAACTACTACTTCCCTTATACCTTTCACCCTACCAACAACTCCACCATAGTGGGAGTGCCTACCTCTACCACTACCAACCTTCCTTTAGCTACCCTAAATCCATCAACCACCACCCCACTTCAAAGCCTTTTGGTGTTCATACCCTCTACCTTATCACATATTAGTATAAGGGTCACCACCCTTCCATCAGTTACCAACCTAACTACCACTCTTATCCAATAAACACCCCTTGGACCAATCTTTGGCAACATACATAATCTACAAGGGCATGTACCCATTACCCAACCACCTACCTCTACCTACCCTTATGTATGTTCTTCCCAACTAATATCATCTACTTACCAATATTTGGTAGCCTCCCAACCTCCTACACACTATCAGTATGTCTCCTAACCACTATAATAGCATACACCCTACAACCTTTCAAGTACTCAACCCCAAGCATACCTAATGAGTATGATTATGGATAAGATGACCACCTTTGAGTCATCCATTTAGGGTGTTCACAACATCTTGTCATATGACTAAATCTGTAATGAGCCCATCCATCCATCCATATCTATCAAGCCATATCCTCCCCAATGGGAACTTCGCAAGTTCTCTAAATTTCAACGTAAAGAGGATCCCCAACAACACCTTAGGTAATTTAGGCATGCTTTCTATCTCATCACTTATGATGATGCCTTTATTCTTTGCACCTTCCCCATGTCACTAGCTAGTCTGACATTAGATTGGTATAGTGCTATACCCAAGAAATCCCTTTTCTCCTTCACCCATTTGGCTCAGACCTTCTTGGACCACTTGTTGATCAATATCTCTAAGAAAGTTTCTATCACCGATCTCCAATCTATTTTATATTTTGAGGGTAAATCCTTTGCTAATTTTTTGGCTCATTAGAGGAGTCTGATTAACTAACTTTAATTTTCCTTGCCTCAACTCAAACTAATAAAGCTCTTTGCCTAGGCATGTGCCAAGCATATCTTCTCTACACTGCATGTCCAAAACTTTGAAACCTTCGATGAAGCTTTTAACATGATGTGTAAGTTAGAGAGCAAAAACATTGAAAAAGGTAAGATAAAGCTCAAAAAAAATATTTCAACCTATAAAACCAATGAGACTTCTTCCTCCAAGTCAAACAACTAGTCCAATACTAATACCAAGAGTAAGGGAACTCCAAATGTGGTTGTCCTTAAAGTCACTCTTCCACCTTCCATCAACCAATCTAATTCCTCTAGTTCCTCAAATAAAAACAAGAGGGGCCAAACTTGAAACAACCAAAAGAAATTCATTCCACTTGGAGAATCTTATGCATATATCTTGGAGAAGTTATTGAAAGCAAACATCACTCAACCTCCTCCTATCAATCCACCTTAACAATTTGACTCTTTTCACCCTGCACCTAGTTGGTACAATGAGAATGATCTATGTTCCTTTCATCGAGTTGTAGGTTATGATGTTAGTAGGTGAAACACTTTCAAAAGCTTTGTCTAATACCTCATTAACATGGGGGAAATCACATTGGATAACCCAAATGCACCATCAAACCAAACCCTTGACATATTTAGGCAACCCTTCCCAAAAAATGATCCTACCAAGAATGAGATTAATAACATTGAGTACTCTCATGATACCCATACAATTAACATGGTCCTTGATGAACTCATTATCGAACCACCTAGTACCCAATCTTCCAATCCTCCTTTGTCTATTGAGATAGTGGACTCACCTTCCCTTCCTTTAGACACTCAAACCAAAGAAGCACCATCCTCTCCCCCTCCACTTGTTGAGGTATTGGAGCCACTAGCCTCCCTTTTAACTAATATATCAAGATGACCAACCATCACCACCCTATCTTTACCTTCAACTACTGAGCAACCTATCCCCCTTTCAAAAATCATCCCCAAATAAGAAACTCCCATTTCTACTCCTCCCATAGAGGAGCCACCTATCTCAACCTTGCATCCTTTTATTGAAGAAGAGGATGAGGTTACCATCCCTATGTCTCTACCTAGGGGATTGTCTTTTAGGTCCACTAATCAGGGAATCAAACCAACCTAAAAACCATTCTCTAGGCTAGTGCATAAATTAGAATTCATCCCTAACCTTGACATGAACCAAGCCACCTTATAGTAGTAATTATGGATGCTTTATATCACCAAGAAAGAAACTCAAACCATACCTTTAGTTAACCAACCCAACGCTTCTGCTATCTGAACTTCTATCCTATCAATCAAACCAATAACAACTCTTACCAATCTAATGATACCTCAACCACCCAAGACATTTAAACCCTAAAAGACTAAATCACCTTCTAAAACCAAATGAACCAAACCAATCAATAACTTTAGCACCTTGCCTACACCAAGCCTTAGTCAACCATCAGTGAAGGTGGAGTTTACCTCACCAGAACTAGCAACTAAGCACCAAACCAAAAAAAACAATGAGGTAAAACCACCTAAATGTTTGAAGCCAAAATTTTTACCTCCCTCAACCTTACCTTCCATTTTGGGACCTCATCTCTCTACCTTGAGTAGGAAGCCCCTTATCTCTACCAAGATAACACCACCCATTTTGGTTACAGCTTCACAAATGCTTACCAATGCACCCCTCTTCATCACACCAAAAACACCTAAGAAACCTAACTTGCCATCCTTCACCTTTATATCATAAAACTATTTGCCTAAATTGAATCCATTAACTAAGCACACCTCTCAACCCAAAACACATACCACCAAACCTATTTCTAAGTAACCCTCTACCTCAAACATCAAAACAAAAATCACTACACCTCTACCACATTTAGTCAAATCTTACTCAATTTTTTTTATCGGTTAATACAAACCTCTTGTTTAGCCTTACCTCCCATTAGACCCTTTGACCCTCTGGCTTCCAAACATGTTTGGTACAATGACCACCAAGTGTGTTCTTATCATAGGATACCCAGACATGATATGAAGAACTATAAATCTCTCCAAACCATTATCCATCAACTTTATGATGAGGATGATATATTGAAAAATGAACCTCCTATGATCCTCATACCAATCCAACTAATAACCATACCTACCCAACACTCACCTAATCCTCCACTCTCACCTAAGAGTGAAGATGAGTCTGACCAATCCTCTAGCTCAACCTCTCTTTCTATCCATACTATTAATGTGGTCATGAGATCATATCACATGGATAGGGGGAAGGCTAAGGTGTCCATTCCTTAGACATACACCTCTTCAACCTCCCAATTACCCCATACCCATTCAACTCCATCTTCCACCAAACCTAAGGTGTCTATTTTAGGTGCCTTCCAATCTAACTCCTTAAAATCAATTAGGAGAGTTATCCTTAAACAATTTCACTAGACCCTGGTAAAGATGAGCATTTATGAGTTGATATTTATCTCTCCCCATCACTACAAAGCACTAATAGAGGCTTTGTAATCCATTGAGGTCTAACTTGAGGACCCCCAATCTCTATAATCCTTTATTGGTGCACTACAAACTTCCAAACTTATTACCTTTAAGGATTCAAAAATACCTTCCATCTACCCTGAGGACTTAGATCCCCCTCTATTTATTACTGCTTACATCAAACAAACTCATATCAAATAGGTCATGATTGATGGGGGAATAATATTAATGTCATCTCCTCTTATGCCTATAACCAACTCAACTAGCCAAACAATATAATATATAAATCTTCAACATCCTTCATTCCTTTAATGATACCATGGCTACTACTTTGGGAATTGTCATCCTTCATATCCATTTAGGACCTCACACACTCCTTAAAAAAATTTATGCTATAGAAGGTGAATTCTAATACAATGTTTTTTGGGATGACCTTGGATTTCCTCCATGGGTTACGTTCCCTCTACCCTTCATCATTGCATCAAGTTTGAGCATGAGGGTCAGGCCATCACCATCCAAGCTGACCCAAGTCCCTTCTCGACATGCAATATGACCTACCACCCCAACAATGTCCTCATACCCCCATCTAACACACACTGAATAGCTAAAACTTAACCTTTAACCATTAAATAAGATATCATAACCCCTTCCATAGATATAACATCAACTAGTTCCTCTATACATTTACACCAAATCCCTATTATAGACCATTTGGAATCCACCTTCCATCACATTTTGCTAGGGGAGTATCACCTTTTAACACTTGATGCTTTCCCTACTCATGAGTATGGAAAAATTACTAACCAACTAGGATATGACCCCAATGTCAAAAATGTGGTTCCTTTTAGACCTCCCCACTATCAGACTCATTTTATCTATGGGGGACTTGATAAATCCCTTGGAGCTTTTACCACCTCTCTTCCACCTAAGCCATTCATTGCTAATTTTTCTTACCTGGATAAACAAAGCTTCACTAAGACATACCTCCATTGATGTGATTGAAAAGGCTTAATCTTGGGTGGTATGAGCATGACCCACATGAATTGGTCACCATTGAAACTAGGAAGCCACACAACAAGCATGGACTAGGTTTCATCTTACTTGATAAGAAGAAAGCCAAACAACCCATTGTTACCATTGTTGAGGAGGATGACCCTTCCTCACTGACCTTACCTCTACTTGTGTGTGAGGATGATGACATCATCCCACCTATTTTTTTTTTCAAAATGATTAGCCTTGGACCCCTAATTTATCAAAAGGAAGGGGCAATCATAACCATCTTTTTAAGCCATCTCAAGATGATAAAAAAAGACTCTCCTACCATTAAAATTATTCAGTGCTAAGATGATGATTCTATTCTCACCTATATTAGTACCCCAAATTATTCAATCTATAATCCCTTCCTCTTGAGTCTTCAACCATGTCAAATGAATCCACTATAGATATTAACTTGGGTACTCAAGATAGCCCTCACATTATCAAAATCAACCAATCATTGAATCTTAAGGAACTTTGGGGCTTCCCCTCTTTCCTCTAAGACCATAGCATAACCTTTACTTGGTATTACAATAACATGCCTAGAATTGACCCCACTATTGGTACCCATAACATAGTCACCAACCATGATGCCAAGACCGTCAAGTAAAAGCTTTGATACATGCACCCTTGCATAGTCCTTCTTATCAAAGTAGATATTTAATGTCTTCTATCTTTCAACTTTATTCAACCCATTGAATACCCCCAATGGGTCTTGAATGTTGTACCTATCACCAAAGCCATAAGGGGACTATGAATTTATGTGGACTTTCATGACCTCAACCTCACTTGCCCCAAAGATGACTTCATTTGCTAAGCATTGACTAGCTTATTGATCTCATAATTGACCATGAGATGTTATCCCTCATGGATTCATTCTTGGGTTATAATCAGATTTTAATTTCTCCCAAAGATCAGCACAAGACCACCTTTATGACCCCTTAGGGAACCTTTTGCTATAGATTCATGGCTTTTAGGTTAAATAATGATGGTACAACCTACCAATGTGCCATGACTTATATCTTCCATGACCTCATCCATAGGATTTTTGAGGACTATGTGGATGACCTTCTCAAAAAATCCAAACTTTATAAGGATCACTTGGCCATTTTTAAGATCATCTTTGAGAGCCTCATCCATTACCATGTCTACCTCAACCCTAAAAAATGCAATTTTGGGGTCTTATCAGGAAAATGTCTTGGATTTATTATCTCCCTTTGTGAAATCAAAGTTGATCCTACCAGTATCAAAGCCATCCTCAACATATTTCTTCCCACCAACCTTAAGAAAATCTATAGCTTGCAAGGGAAGCTTCAATCCATTTTCTATTTCATTTCCCAGCTTTTAGACCAAATGCTAACCTTTTCACCACCTTCTAAAGAAGGATGTCTCTTTCAAGTGGAATAGTGATTATCAAAAGGCCTTTGATTCACTCAAAGAGTACCTTTTATCTCCACCTATCCTCACCCCTCTTAAGGATGACCAACCCTTTTACCTTTATATCATTGCCACCAACAATTACCTAGGGGTAATGTTGGCTCACTAAGATGAATAACACAAAGAGCAAGCTGCCTACTACATTCACTACATGATTGTAGAGCATGAGACTTAGTATACCCATACTAAGAAGCTTTGCTTCGACTTAGTCTTTGAGGATACCAAAATTCACCACTACCTTCTTAACCATAAAACCTATGTCATAACCAACACTGACATGCTCAAGTACATGCACTCTAAGTCATACCAAAACCAATGTATGGCCAAGTGGCTCATGCTCTTAGTAGAGTTTAATTTTGAGTTCCTTTAGTAAAATTCAATTAAAAGGAGTGTCATTACTAACCAATTGGCTGAGGCACCTTTAGTAGATAACCAATTTACTCCTCTTGAGTTCCTTGATGAGTCTATTGTGACCCTCTCTTAAATATATTTCACCTATCAAGTCACCATGTTATTTGATGGATCAAGGTGTTAACGTGGTGGGGGAGTGGGTATCATACTTATCCCCTTAGATGTTGAACCTCTACCTTTGTCCTTTAAGCTTGATTTTGAATGGACCAAGAACATGGATGAGTATGAAGCCCTGGTGATAGGCCTTCAAACTGCCTTAGGCTTAGAAGTCAAAATAATCAATATATTTGGTGAATCTTAACTTGTGGTCAATCAAATCAATTAATCCTACTATTATAATAATTTTTTTATATAATAGTAAAAGTAACTAGTTGATAAACTTTTAGCATCGTTTGAACACTATTGCATCTAATCAACTCTATGATCTACTAAGAAATTCACTGACACCATGGATTCCCTTGCCTCTCAGATATCATCTACACCCTTGGATTCTAAGATATCTATCATTATTCATAGAATTAACTAGCCCTCCTATGCCAAACCAAATTCTCCCACCATTTTTAATGTTGAGGAGACCCAACCTAAATTTTGGTATCAATAAACATTCAACTATCTTAACCTTGGCATAGTTCTTTCTAGCTACTCTAGGAATGCTTGGAGAGTGTTTATCTAAAGTACCTCTCATTATACCATAGTATGGGTATCTTTTACAAGTGCATATTTGATGGCCTTCTATTTTGTTGCTTACATAGTCATGAAGCCTCATACACTATCAGGGAAACACATGATGGTATTTGTGGGGGACACTTTAGTGGCCTTGTTATCGCTAAATGCATCCTTTACCTTGGCTATTACTGGCCTACCCTTAACCAAGACTATTGTGATTATGTAAAAAATTATGTCAAGTGTCAACAACACACTAATTTTCATCACACGTCTACCCATAGTCTTTGGGTTTCTATCAATTTATGGCCCTTTTCATAATGGGGTCTAGACCTTATTGGTGAAATTAATCCCCATTTTCCATAGCAACACCACTCTATCATTACTATGATTGAATAATTTACCAAGTGGGTAGAGGCTATTCATCTAGTCTCAACCAAAGTGGAAAATATTATCAAATTTATCAACCATCACATCATCTACCACTTTAGTGTTCCTCATAAGATTATCACTAAGAATTGTAAATCCTTTAAGAATAAGTAGGTCTAGGATTAATTTGATGCATTAAACATTAAGTTAAGATTCTCCTCACCATATCACCCTCAAGTGAATTAATATGTAGAAGCCTCTAACAAAACTCTTAATTAAATGATAACTAAAATGGTCAACACATCTAGTTAGGATTGGCATTTGCACATCTGCTTCACCTTATGGGCATATTGTATTAGAATTAAAACCCCTATTGGTGCTACCCCATTTTATATTATGTTTGGAGTAGAGGTCATCTTGCCTCTTTAAGTCTAAATCCCATCTCTTCATGTATCTTTATAAGAGCTCACTTTTGAGGATGATTATCATTGACATCATTTGTCTTAGTTTGAGCTACTTGATGAGCATCATTTAATATCCCTTACCCATCTTCATGTCTATCAAGAGCACATCAAGTGCCTATAAAAAACACCTTGAAGTACATGAATTCAATATCAAAGATCTCATCCTCAAGGAAAACCAACATGTCACTCATATGTAGAAAAGTAAGTGGGGGTAAGTTTGATTTTAATTGTCTTGGACCTTATATCATAACCGACAAGGATGGATCAAAATCTTATCAGTTTCCTTCTCTCGAAGGCCACCTAGAACCTGAGCCCCTCAATACTTTACATCTATGTCCTTTCTTTTGTTAAGAAGGATAGATTTCACATTTTGTCTAACTTAAAGCTCATCCCTTGCTATCTACCTACATCTATCTCCCTATTCTAGGGGAAACCAATTAAAGTTAAATCAAGTGATTATCTATCATTGACATATCCTTATCTTAAACAATAGGTATCATAGCTCTACCCATGGCATGCTTCTCATGGTACTTTACACCCCTTTATAGGATGGATTCCCATGATTGTTGTCACCTAAACCTCTTCACAACTAATTGACCTTCCAGTGATTCTAGTTTTTCCTTTATAAAGGTGAACCCTTAAGCCTATATAAGCAAGTCTATGTCAAGAAAAATCAAAGCCAAACAAAAAAATTCCTATCACCAATAATCATGGGTCATTCCTAGCATTCATAGATTTCTCCCTTGAAGGACAACTATTGAAAATTTATTTAAAATTTCCAAATGTAAGGTGGAGTTCTCCCTTGAAGGATAGCTATAAAAAGCATTAAACAAAGCTAGTCAACTCAGACCACTCCCTTGAGGATGGTTGAGTAAAGCATCTTGTTAAAAGTACATCAATTTTATGAAAACTTCCCTTATCAATCAACTTCCCATTATAATAACTAGAAAATGACCCATTATAAAAATCATAGCAAAGACAAACTAACCTTGAAAACTACAATCGGCTCTCAAACAACATAATAAGGTCGAAGCTACAATTGGATTTCATAAGTAGACTTCCCACCTCAATCATTCTACATAGTTTTGACCTATGTTTGTTTATCCTAGTTCTTTGGACACCTATAAAAGAGGCATGCTAGTCTCACAATAAAGTTACATTTTTATCCATATCACCTTTACTCACTATATTCAAGGGATTCTTGAGCTTACTTAACATTATGTGGTCAAGGCATATTTTTAACCAACTAACGAATGTGCATGTAAAGAATTCAAAGGGATTACGTTCATTAAGCTAATTCAACTTGGGTTTTATTTTAGTGCTTGTCAATAAAGGAGCATCATACATTCTTTTTATCCTATCATGATTAGTTGATATTTTCATTATGATGTTTGTCTCTTGATTATATTCTTTAGTCTCCCATCTAGTGTTGTTAATTAAAATAACTCATGTGTTTTATCCTCCAAATTAATTACAAAGCATAAAAATAACCATAAGCATAACCATAATAACAAGCATGACCATGACACACATTATAAAACCATAACATCCATGAACATTTAAGCAATCAACCATTTTCCACCACATGTCTAAGTCTATAAAATAATTTAGTATGTAATCATTAAGATTTAGCATGTCATAAGCATAACCATATATCAAAACCATCTCATGCCTAACTAATCATCCATAACATAAGAATAATCCATGATAACATATAAACACCACATAATAAGCATTAAACATCAACATCAAGCCATAAACCATAAAGCCATGAACATGAGCATAAACAACAATCATATGTATAAAATCATGTGTCAAATAATCATAATAATGTGTTTATGCAGATAGACATGACTCTCTCTAAAAATTTTACATCTCACCACATCAACTAGTAGATCAAAATCAAAATGATATGTAAAAAGTCATAAATATAGCTATATCTATGCCCCAGGGGCACCACTACCTCCTAAAACACCATTAAATCCTAGTGTTTGCCCACCTACTATACCTACTGATCCCCTAACTATCCTTGTCTATCTAGATACAAACACCACCCACTACCTTGGTGTTGCTATTTGGAACCACCTACCAAGCTAACCCTATACTCACCCCATCAAGGCTCATTTGGCCATTATGTCAGAACAATGACCTTATAATACCATAACTCCTCTATTATAGCTAGGTATCATGACGTGGGAGTAAAATGGGTGGTCCTATCTATGCTATAGTTATTTCTCCTCCTCTTTGCCTAAAAAATTCCCTCTCTTGGGTCACCAAGCCTAAAGAGCTCCTAGATTGATCCCTCTCACCTATGACAGT
The DNA here is from genome assembly GCA_037957365.1 of Torreya grandis. Classification (NCBI taxonomy): domain Eukaryota; kingdom Viridiplantae; phylum Streptophyta; class Pinopsida; order Cupressales; family Taxaceae; genus Torreya; species Torreya grandis. The sequence continues at coordinate 682,679 of JARHVA010000419.1, forward strand.
AGTAAGTTGACCCTATAAGGTGATAACCTAACCTTATAGTGTAATAACTTGGCCCTATAATGTGGCCACCTACCCCTATAATACCTATACCTATCCTTGTGTAGTGGCTAAAACTATGCCTACCTATTCATCATGACCAGCTGAATCCATGACCATTGGCCTCACACATCTGTCATCTCTACCAATGTATACAACTATGTATATGGGCTGGTATCATGCCATGTACCCATCTACAAATCTAGTATCATTTATCAGTGCCCTAGCTGACAGCTCCTCAAACTTTAGTAAAGTAAGTAAAAGATGTGACTTTGGTAATAAAACCTCTAAATCCTCTCTCTTGTACCTAGGGAATAGGCCTAAAATGCCCTATACTAGGCCAAATTATTGGCATACCTTATCAACTAGGATCAACTCCACCTTCCCATTTTTCTTACCTAATATCCATCTATAACTTTGTAGTGAGAGTGTTTACCTCTTATAACTTGTCCATACTAGAAACTAGATGTATGGCCTCTATGTGATATCTCTTATCACTAGTGCACCCAGTGCACCCTTGAACCAGTCCACGTCATGAGATCCTCCCCTATACTTGATGCAAAAAAGTTTCCCCTCCATCCTATGAAGCTGTTGGGGAAATCTATCTATGTAAAGCCTACCCAAGGCAATTCTACTAGTCTCAGCATCCAGATATGCTCATAGGCCCAATAATATAGAACTAGGCTGACACTAATGCCATACCTAATATGGCCACTAAACCCCTACAGATCCTTATAGATATAAAATAGAAAATTAAGAACCCAACCAAATACTTTCTAACCCAATAATAGCTCAACTAGTATCCTTAGTAGCAAATATGGGAACATCCCGTTGCTCGTGTTAGGAAGCCCAAAGTAAGTAACTACAATTATGAACATGGTCATGAGTCTCCTCTCAATTGAATCCCTCTGATATAATGCATTATACCTAAATATTCTATCATGCCATTTGACTTGGTCACTCTCATCTTTGTATAGTATCCCAATATGATCATCTTGCTTCTATCACTCTATGTGGTATATTAGATCACTATAAAGTGGAAGTTGATTAATCTTATGCACATCCTTAGGCAAGATAATCATCTTGCTAGTTGACAATAGGAAGGTATTCATAACAAGATCCCATATCTTGATGAGCATTATGACCATAGACGTATATCGAGGCACATGATGATAGTGCCTCATTGCTCCTAACTCCACCTCCTCTATGTGGGCCCAGTCAGCTGGGGTTAACTCCTGCTAGATCTTGACAAAGTTATATGACACTTAGTCATCCATCTATATTTTCTCCTTGGCTTGGACCAAGTTAGAAGCATGACTTAGTCACCTATACCAATATCATCTACCCTAAAGTTAATGACCTATTTCCTTACCCAACCTATCTATCTACCTGACACCCACTAGGTTTTCCCTCTAAACCTACCCCCAACCCACACATGACATGCAAACATTCATTTTTTCCTTAATTTTTTAACCACTTCTCAAAAATAAAGAAATCTTATCTACCCTAGTTGACTATCAATGGTCATGATGACTGCCAATGGTCAAACACCTATATTTTCTAGGGTGTTAACCATCGATGGTTAGACATGATTGTTAATGGTCACTATGGGCATTCTGTGGATGGAATGTATAAACCTTATCATACCCAAAACACCACCTAAAATGAAATAAATTCTTTTATTTTATACCTAGCATGCCTAACATACCTAATTTCACCCACCCACCCTATCAATTTCAAATTTTTCTTGAAAATTTTCCCAAAAACCCCAAAAAACTAGCTAAGGCATAACAAACCCAACCTAAGCATTTTAACAAAACCTAACCTCCCAACCCAATAAAAATACATAAAATCAATCCTAGCTATCAATTTTAACAATACTCTACCTCATTTCATAGCCACCATCATAAAGTCACCCATAGGCCTACCTGACTTTGACCATGATCTCATGTTCCCTGCATCCTGAATGGTCCCCATGGTCCACCTTAGCAAACTGTCAAACTCTAACTCAACAAGTGAACCGTCAAAAAATGCCTTCACCACAAAAAACCAAATTTTCCAAAGCTCAAAGTCAAACATGCAAGAGTTACAATCAGTAAAAAGTGATTCTACTTTCACTTTTAACCCATGGATTTTTAAGGTTTCTCCTAACCATCAATGGTCGCCCTTGGGGCACCTGACCATCGATAGTCAGGTTACCCCACATTTTTATCTCTTACCTTTTGCAAGCAATCTCTCAATAGACTCAATAATAACTAACCCACCTATGGATTCTACCTTCTCCACCCACCTGATCACCACACCATTGGTCTACTTTGACCCAAATAACATGTATTTTGTGAAAATTTATGCTTGGTCCTTTGACTATAGTGTCAACACTACCATGTTGACCACCTTTTAAACTTGTGCTACCTCATACTTACTTGACCCACTTGTGTCATTTCAAGAGCACTTCTTACCTCAGATACCTATGACATTTGACCCATTTATGTTTTCCATAGGAACACTTCATGCCTTAGATACCCATGTAAACACTAACCTCATTTAGGAGACTAACAGGTGTACCCAACCACCACAACTAAATATGGTCATGTGGTACACTGGTCACTTGTCCCTTAGCATTGACTTTTATTATTCTCAACCATGGCAACCTCATCCTTTCATGATCTTGGCCATCACACCTTTTATTGATTGTTGTGCACCTATTTGTACTTTAGTGCCCAACTTATCATCCACCTACATGATGTCCACCTTCATCATCACCTTCATCGACCTTATCAAACCCAAACTTGATTCCATTTTTACTCATCTGGTCCTAGTTTTATGGGGAACACCTCCTCCCATACTTAGGGTAACCAAACCTTGGACCAACATCAATTTTTGTTGTAACTAGTTGATTTTAGCCTATACAATAAAAAGGGGCAAAATATAGACATCAAAAATTTTCATACCATGATTTTGAGTGTCAAAGTACCCCTAAATTGCCTTAGGACCCCCTTAGGACCATTTAAACATCTAATTCCTATCCAATACTAACATGTAGTCAGTTTAACTAAACTAGATTAACCTAGCCTTTACCCACTTTTTACCCTTTATCCTCGATCATTCATGGTGAGGGTGATTAGACCCCCTTGGGACCATTCAACCCTCTAATCCCTATCCAAGCCTAACCTATAGTTAGTTTAACTAAACTATATTAACCTAGCCTTTACCCACTTTTTACCCTTTATCCTTGATCACTGATGGTCAGGCTAATCGATGACAGTCACCCTCACCATCGGTGTTTAGGGTCTACCTCTTTAACCAAGAATATGCAATAACCCACCCTAATTTTCTAAATATAAGTTGTCTAAATCCTATTGCAATCTATTACATAGATGATTTATAATTATATAGCCCATTTGAACCTTGACTTGGACCTCTTACTTATGCCTATAAGAAGAGAGAATCTTGAAGGTGAAATCCATATATAATCATTATCAAGATCTTGTACATCTAAGAGTTTCTTTTTTTAGGTCAATCATCATTAGTGATCAATCTAGTAATCATATTAGAGAGCTAATTTATCACTTCTCCACCAAGTTATCAGGCCCTGTTACTCTATCAAAATCAAGCTAGATTCCACCAATAGGTTGACTACCTCAACCATTCACCCAATCAAATTATGGTAAGATAAGTACTTATTTTTCAATGTTAATTTACTTTATTTCCATTTTGCAATCAACCTAGGTCTTACCCACCTCTTAGAATCTATCTTTTGGATCTTACCAATCAACCTCTTTACCAACCTACATTCATACATCGTAATTGTCAATAGTTGACTCAACCACTGACGATTGGCCCAACCATTAATGGTCACTATATCAGTGAAAACTAGTAAGCTATTTTCACCTACCTATCCCCAACCAAACCTAATATTCTATATTCTTGATTTTTTGTAGACCCCTTTATAATTTTTTGAATCATACCCCAACCATATAACACTTGTATTAATAAGCTTAATCACTATTTTAATCATTTCCAACATATTTATTAGCAAGTATTCTTGTGTTTAATTTCAATACCTTTTGATTACTGATGCAAGTACCTTCTATTCTATTTATAAACTTAATTATTTAAGATGTGTAGATTGATATCCCTTAAGGAAGCTCTCACTTGTGGGATCTAACTATCACTAGGAAATCCACTCTACTATCTATCTAACAAACAAGTTTGCTTTAGTTCTTTCTTATCTTTAGGTCATCCTCCCAAGACAAAGAGGAGCTCTTCAAAATATTATGATCTTAACACACACACAATCAATCAAGTTTTTTAACCATACCCATACTTAGGTTTTTATTTTCCTTCTTTTTAAAATAATAAGCAATAAATTCACTAAAATAGTGTTATGGGTGATCAACATCTAGAACAAGTGGGTGCTTGTTCATACTTAGGGGTGGGTTCTCCTTTTAAAGTGGGTGATTCACTAAAACGTCACATGTTTATGACCATCTTATATGACAAGTAGTTGATGTGTTTATAGGTTTGAGAGTGATTTTTATTCCCTAAGAGGGTTTCCCACATAGATCTTGTATTATGTATGTGACCTTGCATCATCTTGCTTATTCATTATTATGAACATCTTCTATGATTTATGAATACTTGTGGTCATTGATTAAGAGTTTGAAAGGATTACATTTAAAGTTTGAAAAATATTACATCACTGATTCACCCCCCTCTTAATGATTATACCTCCAATAATTAGTATTAGATCAGGACCTTCATTATAAGTTTAACCACTTAAAAGTGATCTAAGGTATAATATGGCAAGTCAAAAAATGTAAGGTTTTTCTAAAAATCAAGTACCATTATTCAATGGGTCAAATTATGTTTTCTGGAGTACAAAGATGAGGATATACATCATGTCTCTAGGGTGTGATATTTGGCAATCTATCATGGATGGTTATTCTACAACAAGCACTCCTCCAACTAGTGCTAATGATAAGAAGCTGAGTGAGAATAATTCTAAATCTATGAATGATTTAATTTGTGGTCTATCTAAGGTTGAGTTCACAAAAGCGATCCATTGCAAGTCTACTAAGGAAATTTAGGTCTAGTTATAGACTATTTATGAAGAAGACTCTAAGGTAAAATTAGCTAAGTTATAGACCTATTGAAGGCAATTTAAAGGTATCGAAATGAAGGCATAATATACTTTGGCATCCTATCTTCTAAGGTTTAATGAGGTAGTAAACATGATTATATGTCTTAGAGAGGTGATTGATGAAGATACTATAGTACATAAGGTATTGAGGACTCTTACACTTAAGTAGGACTAAAAGGTTTTAACTATAGAATAAAGTCATGATCTCACTCAAATGAATATGGATAAACTGCATGGCATCCTTACTACATATGAGATGAGAGTTGATGAAGATAGACCTCCTAAGAAGGAAACAACTTTCAAGGTTAATCAAGGAGACAAAATCCAAGAATAACAAGTTAAGTCTTGAAGATTTTGATCTTAATGAAGATCAACTTGAAGCCATGATTGCACAAAAATTAAATGTAGGATCATGTAAGTATGAAGGAAAACTTCCTTTCAAGTTTTTTTCATGTGGTAAAGTTGGTCATTTTGTAGAAAAATATCTAGATCAACTCAAAGTAGCTTATAAGGAATCTCATAAGGATGAACACAATAAATCTAATATTCCTAGCAAGTACAAAAATTTCTTCAGTAAGAAAAATGGAAAGATGGAATCATCAAAGGTAGTAAGAGCCTTTACCATGAATAAGATAGTAACTCATCTATAGAAGAAGAAACAAACAAATCTGACAGTGATAATTCTTTTCATAATGAGGACATGGGTACATTGTTCATGGATTTTAGTGATGATGAAGGTGAATGCTCTTTAAGTAGAGATTTTCTTGATAGAGATAGTTCAGAAGAAGAAGATGAAAAAGTCACTCTTGAAGATAAATATCTAGATACTATGGAAGAAATGAAGATACTACAAGGAAAGAATAGGAAACAAGATTCCTTGATCAAATCCTATAAAGAGAAAATTGGAATTTTTGAAATAAGGTTGAGTAATGAAGTCAAGGAGCATGATGAGATCACACAACTTTAAAATCAGATGAAACTAAATCATGTTATGAGTGAATATATAGCTGATGATTTAGATAATAAGGATGAATTGATGAATGCTCTTGAAGATATGAATATTAAGAATAAAAATAACAAAAATATGATGTCATAAATCAAGGACATGAAGAGTAATTTAGTGTGTTTGAAGCAAGAATAAATGATGACACTAGGAAACATGAAGATACTGTCAAACATCTCAATAATCAATTAGAAACTATGTCTACAAGCCTAAAAACCAAAAAAGATGGGAGCTTAAGGTATGTGATTGAAATTGAGTCATTAAAATCTGAGTTAGAAAATACATACTATAACGTGAAGTCATTTGTGAAGTTTGAAAAGAGCTCAAATGATCTTGATAATATTATGAGTAGTCAAAAGCATGAAAGTGATATAACTAGTCTTGGATACAAAGAAGAACAAAATCATATAACTCAAGATAATATAAAGGATAATGTGAACAATGATAATCAAAATTTTAAGATCAATCATCAATCAAAAAATTAAGGCATTAGCAAAATGAAGACAAATCAGATTAGGCAACCAACTGTATGAGGTATGTGAATTTCAATGGTCTTTGTTACTCTTGCAATAAATTTGGTCATAGGTCAAAAGATTGTAAAATATCCTCAAGGAATTAATTTCAATGGAATTATGATCAAGACAATGGCAAGCATGAATAACATTATCACTCAAGATAGTCAATGGGTTCACAAGGAAAGAATGACATCTTTTGATATAAGTGTTAAGGATCTGATCATATTACAAAGTTTTATAATGTCTTCATCAAGAGACTAAATGATCAGGTACATGAATGAATTCATGAAACTCAAAGGAACCATCATATATCTCAATCACAAGGTATGTATAATCTAAGAAACCTCATTTGTTTCAAATGTCATAAGATAGGTCACATGATAAGGGTCTATAAGAATGATCAGTATTCTACTTCAAAAATTGTCAATCTTGACATGAAGAGAAAAAGTCATAGTGAATGGAAGCCTAGATAGGTAAGTTAAAAATAGGATCAAAATGGATTATTTTCCATGATATAATATGGAACAAGTACAAGTATCAAGGAACAAGCCTTATCTACCTAGATGGACAAGGAAATCAAGAAGGATACTGAGATAAAATAAAAAACCAAGGTTGAGAACTCATTCAAAATCAATCTAAAGATGAGTAAAGATTACAAGTCAGGTAAGAGCATGGATATATGGTAGTCTATTGATTTTTGGGATATTTATTACCTTTATGACATGTGGTTGTCTATACCTATGCTTCTTAGGAGATATCTTTCATGTGTGGAAGAAAGTGCGTGTTCTCTAGATAATGATCAAAATGCTAATTATTACAAAGGTATGTTCTCTTAAATTTGATTATATACAAGATGTGCTTTACTAAGGGGAGGTAACTTAGTTAGATTGAGTATCTTGAAGAATATGTGCATGATGTAAGGGGGAACATATGTGAATATGCTTCAATCATGATAAAAATGTGAATATGCTTCAGTCATAATATAAATTTTAATACATCTGCTATAGTTGTGATTTAAATAAGTTGGACATGATGACTTAATCAAACCAAGTCATGTATTTTGATAAGGTATTGATTATTCATGCATTAGCAAAGAGAGCTTATGAGTTTTGTATGTAGATAGGTCCAAGGATCATAAAATCCCAAGTTCAGATTGGTATATGTCAAAGAATAGATGATATAAGATGGAACATGATGTTAGGGAAATATTTCTAAGCTCTATGAGTAGTATGTCAAGTTCAAGGATAAGATAAGTCCAAGTTTAGATTGGTGCATATCAAAGGGGGAATAAATGATTTATATACTTGAAAGTATGCAATTATCTTGAGAATCTTAAATAGTATTTGAATACGTACATGATGTTGAGGAATGTTTGTTGGCATATTGAGGAAAATACCCTATTTCATTAATGTCAAAGGGGGAGAAAGATCATAATTAAGGAGATCAATAAAGTCATTGTTCAAATAAAATCATTTTAAGGATGTTTTTCCATCAATGAAAAAGGGGGAGACTGTTTAGCATAGTCATTGATGTCAAAGAGAGCATGCGATTTTAGTGCATGAGTGAGAAGGAAGTTGTGTTTGATAGCTTGGAGAGATATGTCATATGTGAAGATTAGTAAAGACAAAGAAGAGGTAGTGAGGCATACATAAATGTCTTGATGAGGTTCTAGTGTGTCAATTGATCATTTAGAAAGAGAAGCATGCATCTTCTAGCTTAAGAGAAACCAAATCGTTACTACACATCATGTAGATATAAAGGAACCAACAAATTTATGCATTTAATATATGAAATTAAAAAGTCAAAAATGGTCAAATTTTTTCATAGAGATGTTGTCTATAATACCATGAATGTACCCTAAAGTTTTGGACTCTTGAAGTATTTTCTAGCTCAATTTATAAACCTTCAAAGTTTCTCTAGCAGATTGTGATGGACTAGAATGTTTAACTACATTGAAGTCTAGATTCAAATATTTTAGATAGATCTAATGGTGAGTGTTAATTGGATCAAGATCTAATGGTTAGTATTTAATTTGATTGGATAAGAATATAATAGAGCACATGCTTTTTTAAATAGTGATCTAATGGTGCATATTTAGTTAAATTGTCAAAATATGCTTAGAAGGCATGTGGAACTACCAAGTGGCATAAACAAATTGACTGAATGGTCTAGGGTGCACAAAAGGCATGCAGAGCTATCAATTAACATGATCATGGAATAAAGGATCTTAGATAAATGATGATCATAGCAAGATAAAAATTAGGACAATCTATGGAGATCAATATAGTAAATTTGTTAAAATTTTTCAAGGAGCATGAGATGTGGTCAAAGTGTCTAATGTTTAACATTTGCTTAGTGATCATTGGAATTTGAATATTCAAATTGATGAGGGAAAACATATTTGTAGTTTTTGAGCTATATCTTTTGATTGTAAACAAATTTATTGATAAAGTAAAAACCAAAGTTGTAGAGGACTTGAAGGTTCATCTAGATAATCTAGTTAGAAGGTTTGAATGTTTATATAGTTAAAGTTATGAAGCTTCAAATTTGACTATTTGTTCATTCATGGTGCTATTGTGTACATAATATTATTTGAGCAATTTATTCTTTAGTAGAAGAGTGTTTTAGTAAGAGTAATCATTTGAATATGTCTTAGAGGTCATAATGGAGTGGACCCAGGTATTTGAAAATGATTTTATGTTCTTTATTTACTTGATGAAATACTAAATGGGTGAATAGGTCTCTATTTTATTATTTTTATAATAATGGGGTTTTAATCCTAGTTAAATAAATAGGTATGAGCAAAGTAAATTAGTAAATAATATGCAAAAATTAAGATACTAATTTGTGTAAATAGATTTATATTTTTTCCATTTCTAAATATAATAATAAATAATATAAATCTAACTTAGCTTATTTTGAATGATCTGGACTGAGACATGGTCTGATACTGGAAGAGCAAGACTAGGAAATGATCAAAAACTAGATCTTGAGGTTCATTTTTGGATTGGATAGGAGTGTCAAAAGTGGGACACCCTAGTTTTCAATGATGTAGTCCTTTTTTGTAACTATTGTCCATGTGGTATGAGCTTTTTAGGTTTTGTTTGTTAGGTCTATATTACCCTGTCAGTGAAATATCAAAGCCTAAAAACATATAGAGCTTGTTGTGCATCTATTTTTAATCTGCAAAAATGGTAGGAGCTCTTTGTGCTTGGACTTTAATAGACACTTAGAAAAGATAGAGAAGGGGTTAGTGTGTAAAATATATGTTGGATGAACTTCACACCCCGTGTGTGGGCACGTTGCCTATGTACCAATACTCTGAGGAGGGATTAAGATAATGCAGTTCTCCCATTGAAGTGCTTGGTGTAATTATGTATGATAAATACAAATAGATGAAAAATTAGATGTACTTCAGATGGATAGAGACTAATGCAAAGTTTTGAATAAACTTGAAATGATCTTGGAGGGTTATATGTAGAGAATGGGGAAGAGTGCTTGAGTGTACTTGTATTCTTGCTTGTTTCTTGTAAATGAGTGTTAACCTTTATAAATAGAATTTGAATGGAATTTTATAAGAAAATTAATGATCATGGGTTAAATGAATTCATGTTAGGTTGACAAAAAAAGGATAAGGATCCAAAATAATTTGACTGTTAGGACCAATTTTGCATTTGGACAATACCAAAATTAGGACACCCTAGGTTTCAATGCTCTTATCCAGGTTGGGCACTATTGTCCATAGGGAATGAGACCTAAGGGGATGGATTTAGGACTAAAATAGATATTTATGTCTATAAGGGTTAAGTCCAAAAGGCTATGGATGATTAGGAATTAGAATCAATGAAAGAATAACCTAGAAGGGTTATGTAAGCAAGTAGGAAGACCTATGGATTGAGTATCATTAGCCATGCTTAAGTCATCTAATTTCAAATTTTATATGACTACATTTACCCCCCTTTATTATAGTGATGCAACAAAGCCAAAAACTAGGATAAAGGAAAGTAAAAAACATACCTAAACTTACCTGTAAGGGAGAATCTCATGAAGTTATGTGATGCTAGATACGCATAGAGAGAGCACGTTGTGAAGTATGAATCTACAATGAAAACATAAAATAAGTTTAGTTCTTGCTAGATACAATATATCTGAAATAAGAATGTATAAAATCTAAGTAAGAGGAAGAGAAAGGAATGAATACACCTCACTAGGTATGTGAACCAATACAAAACCTATTATGATGCTAGATTGTGTTGGGCATGTGCTGTACCAAAAATAATATCATGAATTGAGCTGAGTCTTAAATTCCATAGAATGTGTCACAAGAATGCAAAGGAAGGCCCTTTGGCTCTATCATTTCCAATTGAGTGAAGCTAATGAATCATACATGTGTTAATTGATGTTTGGACTGTGTGTCTATCCCTCTGAATATGTGGCTCAAGAGCATAAAGATTAGCCCTTTGGCTCCATCATTGCCAACTAAGTGAAGCTAATGAATCATTCATGTGTCAATTGATGTTTAGCCTATGTGTCCAATCCCTCTAAATAGGTGGTTTAATAATGTAAAGGCTAGCCCTTTGGCTCCATCATTTCTAACTGAGTGAAACTATGAAGTGATACCAGTATAGAATAGATGTTGTATGAGATGACTCATAAATCCCATGGATGTTTTTAAAGTCTAAAAATATGGTGTGTATAGCCAAATGTATGCTAAAAACCAGGCCACTCTTGGATATTTTGAAAGATGGAGGTTAGGCTTGTGTGAAATCCACTCTAAAATTGATGTACTAGGCTTATATGAAAGCCAACTCAGGAACTCAGATACTCAAAAAGTTAAAATTGTATGAAATTTCAACTTAAAAGTGATGCTAACCACCTGTAGATGGAGTAAGGCATGCAACTACTGAGAATGTGTGAATAATAAATTGAACTTGAAAATAAAAGAAGACCAATGTGCCATGAACATTACCCCCAATCATTGCTGTTTGAAACATGGATTTTGATCTAGAAGTTATGATATCTACCTAATCTAAAACTAAAAGTGGGAATCATCATGTCATGCATGATAACCCCTATATCTAGATTGTTTGAGAAATCTGTACTAAACTATTGATTTTGACAGATCTAAATGTGCAAAAACTATAGCTGAACTAAATTTTTTTCCTATTTATAGCAAACTTGAGTGGTTTTATTCATAGATAGGAGCTCCAAAATGAGGACACCCCTATGTTTGGTGTTACTATCCATTTCTAGTGCTATTATTCTATGCTAAAACTAGTTGTTAATCTAGAACTATCACTATGTTTCTACTTTGTTTTGACTGGTTTGACCTCTAGATTTTGAACTTGGTGATCTAAATGTAGCTATTGTGATTGTTAGGAGCTTTGATCTTTATGACAAAACCGCTATTTGTTTCCCACTCTTTTAAGAGTAGGAATGATAAAATTTTAATTATTTCCCTCAGAAGAAAGAGTCCTACAAGTGTGTTAAGCTATATAGATATATGATATAATAGTGATATTTGACAAGATATTTGTAGATATAATAATGTTTGTATTGATAGATTTTTAGATCAACAAGGGTATACCTAAATAGATATAATAATGTAAAATCATGTGTAAAATACTTAATTAGAACTGAAAATGTTAGATGTTAGTTGCTAGTTATCAAGGAGGGATAGAACATGATGTCCATCATGGCATCCAAGAAAGCAAGGGAAATGCATGATGTGGATCATGGCATTACACACATTGAAAAGCAAATAAGAAATCAATCAAACAAGAAAGAAGTAAGAATCATATAGGGATGGCCAAGGGGCCATGTAAATAAGGGACATGGGCATATGTCACTCAAACTAGAAAGCAAGCATAGAAGGCATATTTAAATGCCATATACACATACAAGTGAAAAAAGAAAAGTTGGCACAGGAGACACAGGCACATGGAAGAGTACAAGCAAAAGAAATTGGCAATGTCTAGGCACACACATGAATAGAAGAAAAGGACATTGCAAAATGTCTTAAGGCATAAATAAGAGACAAGTAGGAACTGGAAATGCAATCACACAAGCTATGCTAAGCAAGAAGAGAAAGTATGCAATAACTCGAAAGGTAGAATCACATCTAACTAATCAAATCAAATGTGAAAGTATGTAAAAACATGTGTAATAGAAGACTAGGTATATGCTAAGAAATATAAAAGTGCTAGATACTAGTGAAATGTTGATATACTAATCTATGTAATCTAGAAAGGAATGCACATCAGCATGATAATTTAGAGTGTGTAGTGTAGGAATGACATAACTTAGGTGGTGTTATCATGTAAAAGATGCCCCTAGTGGGTATATATATCAATGTCTATTTTGAATATAGAAGTAGGCAATCCCCCTTAATTGGTAGAGTGAAGCAATCAATAGATCTATAAATCACTACACACACTCAAAAGAGATCAATTAAAGCATTGTAATGTAGATAAATTGATATATAATAGCATGAAACAACAAATGTAAGTCCTAACATGATATTATTAATTTAAATAATGGATGATGCATATAATCAAAATGTTTTATGTATTTTTGACATTTATGAATACTTTTATATTTTATAGTTTTTGTATTTTGATATAATATATGTATAGGTAAAATTGAGAAGAAATGACACTAATTGATGATTCTTGGATGAGACTCCCTATCGTGGTGTCCTATATAAAAAAATTGAATCATGTATTATCATGAGGCACAATTGAATGTCTAAGATTGTGAAGCTAAAATATACGTATGTTGTAACTAATCTAAAATCTCTAAAGTGGAAACCAAATGTGAGGTCCTCCTATAACTCTAAGAAGTGGATATAACTATAGGGATCTTAAATAACCATCTATAAGTAGAAGAAGCTCTCTAAATAGGTGCTCTCTGTGTAGCTGAATGATACCTTAACATTATCACTCTAGGTTTGAACACTATAATTGAAAACTACCTAAAATCTTAAAACTATGAAGGTGTGTGAACCCTCTATACTGTTGATGGATGCCACAAATGTGGCTAGATCTAAAGTGGAAGCAAAAATAAAACTAGAGGAGAAACTAAAATAAGTGGAAGAACTGGAGCTAGTAGATGGCTATAAAGTGGGGAGTGGTGACTCATAAGGAACTCCATTGACTGTAATAACCTAAATAGTGTGAATGAATTTCATGAATCTATGAACTATAGAGGGTACTTCCCTAAGTTTTTGAATCCATTATTGACTAGGTAATATGTCAAAAAATATTGCACTAAGAACTATAGTGAACGATATTTCCAAATATGTAGGAACAACCTATAGTGGAAGTACTATCTCCACCAATGATCTTTGTATATACCCACTAAAATCACTAATAAATATGTCTAAGTGATATCCTTCTCTGAATAACTTAAATGCTATAGTAGAGTCAAGGTGCACACGTTAAGGTTAGAACCATTGTCAATAAGCACACGATGATTATGAATATGTGCTCTAATAAAAAGTGAATTATAACTTGTATTATCCTCTATAAACTCTTGATCTGAAAATATATCAAAGGTCTATCTAGAACTCTAGACTCTTACACACCTATCATACCTCTCAAAGGATATGCCTCAACTAAAGGTGTTTGATATGTAACTAGTGGAGGATATGCATGGTATGTATGGTGTGTTGTCCCTGAAAAGTGATTCCTCATTTTTCAAACAACATAGGACTATTTTGGTCTTGCATGGCCAAAATTGTTTTTCCCCCTTCCAAAAATTTGTTCTGAAACATTCAATTTCATCATTTTCTCAAAATTTTGGTAAAGGGACTAACGGGTTCAATAGGTTCAAAGGCTTCTGCAGGCGAGTTAAATTAGAAGGGACTAATTTCTCGCACTTGGACACTTTTGTGATAGGTTCAAAGCTTTGGTTCAAGGTTCAATGGGTTAAAGGTTCAATATCAGTGACAAGATTCAAATGAGTCTCAAAAGCTTGAACCATTAAACCATTTTGGTTCAATCAATTCAACGGTTTCAACATTCAATCAGTTCAACACATGAGTTTAAAAGGTTCAAAGGCTACCTTAGTTGAGAAAAGAAGCATGCACAAAAGAAAGAGTCAGGTGGATGCTGCCAAGTGTCGTCGGTCGAGTCCCTTTATGCTTTATTTTAGAGAAGTAGTAGAAGGTGCCATGTGTCCCTTTTGAAAAATCATCATAATCCACCATGTGTTTGCATCTGTGCAAGTGCTAGAAATATGCGGACCATGCCACGTGTCCCATTATGACTCAGTGGAATGCAACAAGTGTCAGTGTTCACTTCTCAAAGTTTCTTATAAGATGTGAAGTCCCTTTCAATAAAGATTCTTCTTGAGTTCCATGGAGGGTGACAAGTGGCAACTACAGAAGGCCCCAGTGTATTCATCTAAGAGTAATGAAATGTGCCATGTGTCCCCTCCAAAGCTTGGTAGAAACTAACAAGTGTCAATGTCTGTAGTCTCTCCCCTTTTGCTTCACTATTTTGAGCAAAGACCATGGTAGGCTTGGGGATGAGTGAATAAATGAAGCAAAATGTGCCAAGTGTTTGCATCCAAATGATTAACAAGAGCAGCAGACCATGCCACGTGTCCCATATAGAGATTGACAAAGGCCGACAAGTGTCATCATCTACAAGAGCCTGACTGAGGCCCAAACATTTCTATGATGTTGCAAAGGCTTGAGGAGGCAGATGCTACTGAGTGTCGACAGCAAAAGATGCCACATGTCCTCACCTGTTCCTGTAAAAGATGACACTTGGCACTTGTTCAAAGAGTGAATTGTGCCACGTGTCAAAAGAAAGGGGCACTCACGATACAAAGGTGCATATGGAGCCAAGGAAATAAAAGGGATGATAGCTCGCCATAGGATCAAAGCCTGAAGGCCACTTAAAAGACCTTAAAGGGAAAGTTACCTTTGGGAAAGGTTTGAGCCTCAAAGAGCAATAGATGCTGCCAGGTGTCACAAGTCGAGACATAGTTCTAAATGAAGCCCCAAAGCTCAGAGCTCACCACATGTCCTATCCCAGTGTAGTGGAAGTTTCCAAGTGTCTGTGTTCACACCTCCAGCCTCTAACAAGTTTCAAATCTTATTCCAATAAGATTATTTCAAAATAGTAGATGCCACCACATGTCCTCACCTGCATCACTGCATGATGACAGGCCCACAGATGTTAAATTTAAAGTGATCAAATAGCTGTTAACCTTTAATAAGGAAAAGACCCGTGAATACCAAATCAACTACATTCAAATGTCTATTGATTTTTGTGGACTCAAAAGATGAACCCAGATGCATTCAAAAAGTCTAAGGCTAGGATCAAGAGAAGGAAGAGATAGAGAGGGAAACACAGTAAGAGTTACTACCCATAGGTGAAGCAGTTCACTGAGTAGATATTTGGGGAGCTGGTAACATTAAGAGTGCCATATTCTTATCCCCTTGGAGGGGAAGACAAAATAGATAGTTACACGGCTAAGTAGGTGAATGAATGAGTGATTCAGGCTAAGGAGGACACACTAAGAGAGGAATCGACACACCACATTTAAGGCAGCTACCTTGCTCCAACATGGCCCTTCCTGACAAAACCAAGAATGCATCCAAGGCATTAAGTGCACCAAATGGGTCACTTCATTGGGAGAAAGTGCTAAGCCTCCCTCAGGCCTCTATATAATGTAATCTCTTGTATCATTTTTAGGAGACCTTTTTGATTATCAGAAGCAAAAATCTACCCAAATTGAAAGGCATTACTAAGACTTTGAGCTCAGGTTGTAATTCATATTATTTTATTTGAATGAGAAAACAAGTTACTTGTAGACTTTGTGTTGTTATAGCTGTGCTATTTTAGGAGATTGTTTGTATGTCTATTTCCTAGGAGCTTTCTTGTCCATTTGATTTAACAAGCAAAAGTAGTGGAGGTGATCAGGAAGGTGTCCTGAAGGCCAACCATGGGATGATGTTGTGCCTCCATAAGTAACTTCAATGCATTTGCATTTTCCTTTCCTATGTAAAGAGCCTTGGGATGACGTGGTACTCCAATTGTTCTTCATTTTTCTCTCTCGGGTTACTAGTCAATCAACACCCTCATTACCGGTTACTAGCTACCTAAAAGATTCTTGCTACCTACTGAAGAACACTTCTAAAAGAAGAGAAGTGCCTTCTATCATTACACCAAGATTTCTACTCTTTAGGAAAGAATCTGGCTCTTGGTTAAAAGTTGTTTCTAAAATAAGAGAAGCACATTCCTCATCACCCAGGGTTTCTTCCTTGTTTATCAGCATCATCTCTGAAAAAAGAGAGATGGATGGTCTATCCCACCCTTGTGTCTTACTTTTTGCTTATTTATATTGTATATAGCCTCCACATATTTAATATGGAACCTCCCCTTGATGAGAGGAGAGATTTGTCCCCTTGTGATGTAATAAACATGCACATCCAGATGACCAATCTCCCTATGCTATGGTGATAGGAACTATTTTGAATGCCAGTTAGCTGGTCAAAAAAATATTCACCCAACATTTTTTGGTGACTCTGCTAGGGAAGGACAAGCAGTTTGAAGCCTCAAGCTTCAAACTAAAGTATGACCATTCCTTTTCCATTTTTGATCCACAATCTGGCAACCCCATGCTATACCAGAAGCTAGAGAGCTCAAGGTGTTGTTGATCTTGTCTTTGAGTTGGCACAACAAAGATATTTTGACTTGCTTTCTCCCCAACCCCAAGTTCAACAATCTAAGAGTGTCCCTCCTACCTGTACCAGGACACCAACACAAGGTAGAGCTACTTTTCCTATGGTTAGTAGAGCCTTGCCTATCCCAATTCTACCCAAATTTGTTATCGCTACTTTCAATAATCCTATCATGGCAGCTCGAGGCCCCTAGGGTAACTCTTTTGGCCCACTTAATTTAACTCCACCCTTGCATGAACTTCCATGAAGCTCGAGAAAGAATTTCCCTAAATTCTTTGGGGATGGAAAAGTCGATCCTGATGAACACATTGCTGCCTCAGCATAGCTTGTGGCGTGATAGGAGTAGAATTTGAGGATGTGGCAGTTAGGCTTTTTGTGAAAACACTACAAGGTACTGTAGCAGACTAGTTTTACCACCTACAATCTTGATCAGTAACTGATTAGGACACACTCAAAGCCAAATTCAAGGCCAAATTCAAGCATGTAAAGGATGCACACACCTTATTGGCCTAGCTCATGCAAATGAAGAAGGAGCCCCAAGAGCCTATGAGGGATTTCATAGCAAAGTTTGATAAGATGAGGAACTATATTCCTACTATTGCTTAGATGACCCCTAAAAACCTCAAATGCTTCTTCATTAACTCACAACTGCCTGAAGTGAGTTTCCTACTAAGAAGAGCTGATCACATAGATCTCAAAGCTACTCAAGATTTCGCTACCAAAGTCAAAGATGACCTTATCTTAGCAAGAAAGATAAAGAGGGACCCAAATAAAGGTAAGTCTTCTTCTTCTTTAGAATATTCTCCTTCTATCACCACTTATCCTATGATGTAAAAGCTAGCAATTGAAGTGCTAGCTCTTATAAGGCAAGTGGCGCAAGGAATGTCATCTGCTCCTACATACAGAGATATACCCAAGAGGACATTTTAGAATCAGGCATACTAGGGCAATGCTACCAAGAATTAGGGACAAAAAAATTGCCTTCCTCCTCCACCAAGGAATCTCACCCTTGAAGCACCTCTAACTGACTCAATAGTTGGATATCTTGAAGTTGAATCAGACTTCTCATCCCAGCTTGAGTTGAATCTTGAAGATGATGATAATCTCTTCACTGAGGAAGAAGAAGAATTAGCTGGTGACTCCCATATTGGTTTCCTACACTATTAGGATGAACCTAGGAGTAAAGGCAATGTAGTTGAGGGGTCATATGCTATATTCACCTAGTCTAAAAATCAATTATCTCAACAAGCTGGTAAAGAGAAAGTAGAAGAGCAACCTTAACCAATAATTTTGATTGCTAAGCAGGGATCCACTCTCCCTTTCTAGCCAAAGAGCCCATTGATTGCAAGAAAGGTAAGTACCCCAAATTCCCATACGCCTTTTACTTCAAACTCGCAGTCTAGTACTTCCCCCCATAAAACTCAAAAATATGAGCTCTCATCCTCTGTACCTAGTTCATTTCTAGCATGTGATATAATTGATCATATTAAGAAAACCAAGATTCAAATGTCTGAATTTGAATTCCCGTAGTTCCATCCTAAACAATTAGATAAATTGGTTTAGTGTGTTAAAAACTAGAATGTCCTTATTAAATAGGCAATTTCCAAAGTAACTCATGATCCCCCCAAGGATACATCCACTAGGAACAACCTTGTCATTTCCCCTCTTGCCGCTCCTATTAGGACCAAACCTTTTTATGTCTCATTGCTAATAAATGGAAGGAAGCTGAATAATTGCATTATTGACTCTAGAGCTTCAGACAATGTCATGTCTGCTAAAGTAGCTAAATCCCTTGATCTCACACTAACCAAGATGTTTGGTAGGTGCTTCTCCATGGAGAATAAGAAAGTGCCACTATTGGGGCAAATAAAAGATGCCCAATTTGTCTTTGATGCCTTTCCAGACAAAAGAATCAAGATGATTATCTTGGTAGCAGACGTCCCAACATCATATGGTATCCTTCTTGGGTGGAATTTCTATAGGGATGTTGGTGGTGAATTGAGCATGGATTTATTAGAGGCAAGGATTCCCGTCAAAGGTGTCATGAAGAGGCTACTTCTTGAAAAGGAATTAAAATACGTAGTTACCCAGACCACAACCCCTAAAGCTCAAATCCTATTTGAGTCTTCAGGCCTGGGTAACTACTTTCTATCTATGGATGAAGTTCATGAGGCATCTGATGAAACTCCTATAGGTGACAACCTTGAAATGCAGTCAGGTGAAATAGTAGAAGAATTGGCTGAGCCCAATGTAAGTGTGGAAGAATCCCCTCCTCAGAATAAAGAAAAACCCTAAGAAAAATCAATATCAAATGAGGTATGGATTCTTGAATTTGATGGCAGCTGATCCTACACTAGTTCAAGAGCTAGGGTTGTGTTAATGTCTCCTCAGGGAGATATTTTTCCTTCATCTTATAAGTTGTAATTCAGCAACACCAATAACATAGTTGAGTATGAATCTCTATTGTTAGGATTAAGAGTTGTTAGGGACAAAGGCATCAAGCTCCTTCATGCCAAAGGAGATGTTGAACTAGTGGTTTGTCAGGTAAAGAACCTGTACCAAACCAAGAATGAAAGATTGCATCATTACCACAATCTAGTTTGGGACTAGCTTGAAGACTTTGATGCTTTCAACATCTCTACAATTCCTAGAGAATTCAATGATTAGGTGGATGCATTGGCTATTTTAGCTACTCTCTTGGTCCCCCACCCAGACTTCAAAGGAGACAGGTACACTGTTGAGCTAGTCTTTAGACCAAGCATGCATGATAATGCTAGTTATTGGTAGGTATTCGATAATGACAATCACATCATTGCCTTATTTGAGTAAAAGGACAGCTTCAAATGGCTACATTTTGAAGGTAGTGAACCTCAAGAGCCTAAACCGACTCCTGAATTGATTTCAAGCACAGGTGAGGAGTTATTGAAAATGAAAGGGAATAAAATTCCCAAAGGCCTTATTTCCCTTGAGAAGCTATTTAATAAGCATGATAGATTCATCAAACAATAACAAATGGATTCAAGCTCCTCCCAAGAGTTTGATCAAGTAAATCTAGGAACCAAGGCAAATCCCAAGATGGTGAACATCGGGAAGTGATGTACTCCTGAGAAACATTTCAAGTTCACCACTTTGCTTAATGAATACATGGATGTCTTTGCATACTCCTATGATGAACTGAAATTACTCTGGCCTAATGAAATCCAACACAACATTCCTCTCAAGACTGATTCAACACCTTATAGGCAATAGTTTTGGTGTTATAATCTAAAGGTATCAAGTACTATTTTATCAGAGATTCAAAAAATGCTCAATGCCAGGATAATCTTCCCAATCCATCATTCTACTTGGATTGCCAATATAGTGCCTGTAAGGAAGAAGAATGGTGAAATTCGCCTTTGTGTGGATTTTAGAAATTTGAATTAGGCATCCTTAAACGATAATTATCCTTTACCAATCATGGATCAAGTGCTGAAAATAGTAATGGGCTTAGAGATGTTATCAATGCTAGATGGCTTCTTAGGATACAATCATGTCAAAGTTGGTGAAGTAGACTAGCACAAGACCACCTTCACCACACCTTGGGGCACGTTTGCATATAAAAGGATGTCTTTTAGCTTGATAAATGCTGGTGCCACCTTCCAAAGAGCAATGGACCTTGACTTCAAGGATGAGATGGGTAAGTTCATCATAGTTTATCTTGGTATCTTGACTGTCTTCTCTAAGCATCGCCCAGATCATGTGAGCCATTTGCATCAAGTGGTGGAACACTGCCACTAGAATGGCATTTACTTAAACTCCAAGAAGTCAATTTTTAGAGTAACAAAGGGGAAACTTCTTGAACACATTGTGTCTAAAGGAGGCATAAATATTGACTCAGATAGAGTCAAATCTATCTAAGAACTGTCATTGCCCACAAGCAAGACTGCTATTCACTCTTTCTTTGGGAAGGTGAATTTCTTATAGATGTTCATCCCTGAGTTTGCCAAGAAGACTAGGCACATTGTAAACATGATGAAAGGAAAAGCCACCTTCAGCTAGACTGAAGAAGGCAAGTCAGCCTTTGAGGATGCCAAGAATGCCATTTCCCATGCTCCAATTCTAGCCTGCCTAGACTATAGCGAAGAATTCACTATTTACAGCTATGCTTCAGAACATATGCTTTCAACAATTCTAGTTCAATAAAGTAAAGAAGGTGCAGAATCTCCCATTTCTTTCATGAGCTATCCTCTCAAAGCTCATGAGCTAAAGTACTCAAATATGGAGAAGCATGCTTAGGCAGTGGTGAAGGCTGTGAAACATTTTTGTTTCTACACCCTCAATTCTCGAGTGACTGCCATGGTCCCTGACACAACAATGAAATCTATACTAACTCAACAGGAGTTTGGGATGAAAATAGGCAACTAGGTTGCAAAAATCTAGGAGTTTGATCTAATCATCAAGATAATGAAGCTGGTGCATGGGAAGGGGCTATGCCAACTGATTGATGATAACAAGCCAGGAGAGATGAAGCATGAAGAGCCAGAAGTGGATGACTCACCTACAATCCTCTTTGTCTCCACCAAAAATGAGTGGTATTCAGGTATTTCTCATTTATTCACTTATGGTGAATGCCCTGCAAACATATCTTATAAAGAAAGGAGGACCATCAAGTTGAAAGCTACTAATTTTGTCCTCTGGGACAATGGCCTATACAAGAGGCACCTTGATGGAACATTCCTTCGTTGTGTGGACAAGGAGCAACAAAGCTGACTTCTAAAGTCCTTCCATAATTTAGCTTGTGGGGGACATTTTTCTACCCCAATGATTGCCCATAAGATCCTATGAGCTAGGTACTATTGGTCAACTCTCTTTCAAGATGCATACAAGTGGGTTAGGGGATGTGAATTGTGCCAACAGTTTATCAGAAGGCCCAAGATAGCTGCTCTACCTCTCAAACTAGTGGTCATTGAAGAGCCTTTCTAGTAATGGGGAATTGACTTTATTGGTGCTATAAACCCATCGCCAAGTGATGGACATGATTATGTCCTTATAGCAATAGACTATTCACCAAATGGGTGGAAGCAATTCTAACCAAACATGCTACTTCAGAAGTAGTATAAAATTTCCTCAAAGAAAACATCATGTCGAGGTTTGGAGTCCCAATCAAAATTGTCACTAATAATGCTACCTACTTCACTTCCTAGGAGATCACTCAATTTTGCTTCCACTATGGAATTACACTCTCCCATTCCTCTGATTATTTCCCACAAGGAATGGATAGGCTAAGTCAAGCAATAAAAACCTGGTGACTATCATCAAGAAGCTAGTGGATGACAACCAAAGGACTTGGCATAAGGCATTGGTTGTTGCTCTTTGGGTAGATAGAATTACACCAAAGAGATAAATTGGTATGACTCCTTTCCAACTTCTTTATGGTGTAAATGCTGAGATACCAATCACGTTGGAATTGCCAGCATTGAGATTGACTAAGGTGATTGAAGGTCAAACGTATGAGAACTCACTTGAGAAGAGGATCATGTGCCTTACTAAGCTGAATGAGTAAAGGACTATAGTGGTGGATAGAATTTCCACCCATCAAAGTTTGGTGAAGAATCTCTTCAACCAGAAAGTAAAGAATCATGATTTTCAAATTGGAGATCAAGTCCTGCTATGGGATAAGAGAAGAGAACCAAAGGGGATGCACGAAAAGTTTGATTTCCTGTGGATAGGCCCCTTTATTATTCATCAGCTCAATAGTATAAATAGTTTCCTATTGAAGTATCAAGATGACACTCTCTTTTCTCTACCTCACAATGGGTAACATCTGAAGCACTTCAACTCTTGAAGTATCATATGAGTTCCCTTGTACATATGTATATTTGTATAGTTTCTATTTTTGCTTTGTGTTTTTCATTTTCATTTTTTAGATCCTTTCTTTTTGGGTAGCATGACTCCATAGCCTAATGGCATGCTTCAAGGCACTGGAGATTCTAGTTTCTACTCCCCTCAGTTATTCAGAGTTGTCATCTAAAGGAAGTTCCCCAACAGGAGCCAGCTGTTGTCCCTAAAAAGTGATTCCTCATTTTTTAGACAACATAGGACTATTTTGGTCCTACATGGCCAAAATTGTTTTTCCCCTTTCCAAAAATTTGTTTTGAAACATTCAATTTCATCATTTTCTCAAACTATTGGTAAAGGGACTAATGGGTTCAACAGGTTCAAAAACTTTTACGGGTGAGTTCATTCAGAAGGGACTAATTTCTCGCACTTGGACACTTTCAAAATAGGTTCAAAGCTTTGGTTCAAGGTTCAACGGGTTCAAGGTTCAATATCAGTAGAAAGCTTCAAATGAGTCTCAAAATCTTGAACCATTGAACTATTGAACCATTTTAGTTCAATCAGTTCAATGGGTTCAACATTCAATCAATTCAATAAGTGAGTTTAAAAGGTTCAAAGGCTGCCTCAATTGAGAAAAGAAGCACACGCAAAAGAAAGAGTCAGGCAAATGCTGCCAAGTGTCTTCAGCTGAGCCCCTTTATGCTTTGTTTTAGAGAAGTGGCAAAAGGTGCCATGTGTCCTTTTTGAAAAATCATCAGAAGCCACCACATGTCTGCATCGATGCAAGTGATAGAAATATGTAGACCATGCTGCATGTCCCATTGTGACTTAGCAGAATGTGACAAGTGTCAGTGTTCACTTCTCAAAGTTTCTTATAAGTTGTGAAGTCCCTTTTGATAAAGCTTCTTCCTAAGTTTTGCAGAGGGTGACAAGTGGTAATTGTGGAAGGCCCCAGTGTATTCATCTAAGAGTAGTAGAATGTGCCACGTGTCCCCTCCAAAGATTGACAAAAATTGACAAGTGTCAATGTCCACAGTCTCTCCTCTTTTTCTTAATTATTTTAAGTAAAGACCATGGCAGGCCTAGGGATGAGTGACTAAATGAAGTGAAACGTGCCAAGTGTCTACATCCACATGATTAACAAGAGTTGCAAACCGTGCCATGTGTCTCATACAAAGATCGATGGAGGCTAACAAGTGTCATCATCTGTGAGAGCCTGACTGAGCCCCAAACATTTCTACGATGTTGTAAAGGCTTGAGGAGGTGGATGCTACCAAGTTTTGACAGTGGAAGATGCCATGTGTCCTCACCTGTTCCCATGGAAGATGACACTTGGCACTTGTTTGAAGAGCATAAGGCACCATGTGTCAAAAGAAGGGGCACTCGAAATACAAAGATGCATATGGAGCCAAGGAAATAAAAGGGATGACAGCTCACCATAGGATCAAAGCCTGAAGGCCACTTAGAAGACCCCAAAGGGCAAGTTACCTTTGGGAAAGGTTTGAGCCTCAAAGAGAAATGAATGT
The DNA here is from genome assembly GCA_037957365.1 of Torreya grandis. NCBI lineage: Eukaryota > Viridiplantae > Streptophyta > Pinopsida > Cupressales > Taxaceae > Torreya > Torreya grandis. Next base: position 707,415 of record JARHVA010000419.1, read on the forward strand.
TGCCAGGTGTCACAAGCTGAGACACAGTTCTAAATGAAGCCCCAAAGTATGAAACACACCACGTGTCCCATCCCAGGACAACGGAAGCTACCAAGTGTCTGCATTCTTGCCTCTAGCCCCCAAAAAGTTTTAAAGCTTATTCTAATAAGCTTATTTCAAAATAGTAGATGTTACCATGTGCCCTCACTTGCATCATGGCATGATGATAGGCCCACGAACATCAAATTTAAAGTGACTGGCTAGCCGTTAACCTTTAATAAGGAAAAGACCTATGAATGCCAAATCAACTGCATTCAAGTGTCTATTGATTTTTGTGGACTCAAAATATGAACCTAGATGCATTTAAAAAGCCTAAGGCTAGGATCAAGAGAAGGAAGAGATAGAGAGGGAAACTCAACAGGAGTTACTGCCAATAGGTAAAGCAATTCACTGGGTAGATATTTAGGGAGCTGGTAACATTAAGAGCATCATCTACTTATCCCCTTAGAGGGGAAGATAGAATAAATAGGTGCATAGCTAAGTAGGTGAATGAATGAGTGATTTAGGCTAAGAAGGATGCACTAAGAGAGGAATCAACATGCCACATTTAAGGCAACCACCCTACTCCAACATGGCCCTTCCTGACAAAACCAAGAATGCATCCAAGGAATTGAGTGTGTCGAATGGGTCACTTCATTGGGAGAAAGTACCAAGACTCCCTCAAGCATCTATATAATGTAATCTCTTGTATCATTTCTAGGAGACCTTTTTGATTATCAGAAGCAAAACTTTGCCCAAATTGAAAGGCATTACTAAGACTTTGAGCTTAGATTGTAATTCATATTATTTTATTTGAATGAGAAAACAAGTTACTTGCAAACTTTGTGCTGTTATAGCTTGTTCTATTTTAGGAGATTGTTCATATGTCTATTTCCTAGGAGCTTTCTTGTCCATTTGATTTAACAAGCAGAAGTAGTGGAGGTGATCAGGAAGGTGTCTTGAAGGCCAATTGTGGGATGACATTATGCCCCCATAAGTACCTTTAGTGTGTTTGCATTTTCCTTTCTTGTGTAAAGATCCTTGGGATGACGTGGTGCCCCCATTGTTCTTCATTTTTCTCTCTCAGGTTGTTGGTCACTCAGTGCCCCCATTACCGGTTACTAGCTACCTAAAAGATTCTTTTTGCCTGCTGAAGAACACTTTTGAAAGAAGAGAAGTGCCTTCTATCATTGCACTAGGATTTCTACTCTTTAGGAAAGAATCTGGCTCTTGGCTGAAAGTTGCTTCTGAAAGAAGAGAAGCACCTTCCCCATTACCCAGGGTTTCTTCCTTTTTTATCAGTATCATCTCTAAAAAAAGAGAGATGGATAGTTTATCCCACCCCTGTGTCTTAATTTTTACTTATTTATATTGTATATAGCCTCCACATATTTAATAGGGAACCTCCCCTTGATGAGAGGAGAGATTTGTCCCCTTGTGATGCAGTAAACCTACACATCCAGATGACCAATCTCCCTATGCTATGGTGATAGGAACTATTTTGAATGCCAGTTAGCTGGTCGACAAAATATTCACCCAACATGGTGAACACCTAAGGTGTCCTCTTTCTACTATTTATAATGATGTGGAAATGGATCCAAGAAGATTTTCAAAGATTTATCTAGTGTTGGCTTTGCCTTTAGAGGCTTAATTGAAGTGCCCAGATCAAGTAGATTATCATCTATTAAGTCCTATATCTTATGTCTCAAAATGATGTATGTGTTTGTTATGTGGCCTGGTGCTCTATGAAAATTGAAAAATTAATGCTGATCATATTCCCATGGAAGAGGCTTCACTAGTTCATCTTCCCAAACAAGAGGGAGAGTGATGATGTTACATTCTAATAACTACTATAAAACCTTGGTTGGAGAAACTGGTAGATTGGTAAATGCATAATGAGGAGGTACTGATAAAACCACACACTGAGGGGCTCTGAAGCTACATTGACTATTGGTTTATTTTTATTCTTATTGTCACTAATTTTGATCTTGTATGGGACTTTGGTATTACTCTTTTTTGTTGTGTCTGAGATACTTGAGTATTTAAGTTTTCTCATTAAAATTAGCTTAACTTCTCTTTCCTTTAGTGTATGACACAATTTAGTGAAGGAAGAGAATAGCTTGAACATGATTGATTCATGAAGTGCTGGTAGAAGACTTTATTTAAAGAGGTCTTATAATTCTTGATCTTCCATGGGACTAGTCATCTTAGCCGAGATGGTCTTATACCAAAGAACATAGTTTGTGAGATGCTCATTTGGTCATTGTTTCTATTGATCAATTTGAGTATATGAAACCTTATCACCAATGTTAATGCTAAATTATGCTAAGAACATGTCAGTTAAAGGATTAAATGCATGAAATGATTGATTTGATATACTATAGGACCATTGTAATGCATAATCCTTTAGACTCCTTAGAAATAACTTGGTAAGTAGCCAATCATTGGGTACATAGTCTAAGCATGCTGCATGAAATGCTCTCAAGTGTGTCTCTAGTTCACCCTTGTCATCATAAAGAGTAAGCTTGGGTTGAATAAAACCTTTTGGTAAGGGTGTAGAAGAAATATGATGTGCCAATGGTATATGTAGAAGAGCAAAAGGATAAAAAATCTTTCATAGGTCTAGTGGTACCTTGATCAAGATGTTTCACCTTGGACTAAAGAGATATTATCTCTTTCACAAGGACTACCACATCAAGAGATATGGATGTACTAGCTGTAGCTGGTGGCATAAAAGAAGGTCAGACTACTATAATGGGTTATTGAGACATAGTTATCCCGATAGTCTCATTTTCAACTGGTTCCTTTGTGGGGATGGAAGACTCAACTTTCTTAGCATTTTTAATTTCTATGATAGATTGAAAAATTAGTGTATGATCTTTAGGTTTTTCCTTAAGTCTTTCTCTAAAATTTTATAAAATCAAATCTTTATTGAGTACAACTTCATTATCAACAATCGGTGGAAGTGGATATGTAGTCCAATGTGGTGGAATATGAACATCAATGTGTATAGCATCATTATTATTTTTATACTACTATTTGTCAAAATTATCGTCATAAAAATTGGTGTAATATGGATGTGTAGAATCTATTACTAGAACTTGAGTTGGTTGTTTATCCATGGTATATGGTCGAGCTGAAAGAATCTAGGTGAATTTAAGAGGATTGACACTAATACTTTCATTTCATCTCAAAAGAAGAGATATAAGAAATTTATTTGGCATAAGGAAAACAACTTGGATAATAGTAGGAAAGATTAAGCTGATATAATTTAAATAAGGAACTAGAATATGCATAAAAAGAATATGAAGATCCCAAACATGTAAGGTGATACCTTAAGAAGAAAATATGTGTTAGTATATGCAACCAAAGATATTTCAAAAATATTTATGTAAAATACTATGAATTTTTGAATTTGAAATTGATTTTTTTAGTTTGATATGTAACTAAAAATTAAAAAAATGATTGGAAAAGTACTAGAAAATAACTGAAAACTAGTTAATGCAACTAGGGATTATTGAATGAATTTTTAAAATTAGTGTGATAATTTTAAAATTTTGATATGAATTTACAGAAAATTTGTAGAATTTTGCTTGAAATATATTATGAAAAATCAAAAAATATTTCTAAAATTAGTAATATATTTTTTCTAATGTTTGGAATGTTTTGTATGTAAAAAGGACCTAGTATGTGCAAACTAGGGTTTTAACAAAATATATGATAATTTTACAATTAATTTGTAGATTTTTGATTTTTAAATATAGAAAAAATTAGGAAATTCTGATAATAAATCAAAAATAATTTACCCTAGGGTTTTTATGTAAAAATTTAAAGTCATAGTTTACCAAATATTTTATTATTTTCAGAATAATGAGGTTTTATTCCTAGTTAAATAAATAGGTTTGAGAAAAGTAATTCAGTAAATAATATGTAAGGATTAAGATAATGATTTGTATTTTTTCTTTTTATAAATATAGTATTAAATAAGAGAAATCTAACTTAGCTTATTCTAAATGATCTAGATTGAGATAAGATCTAGAAGAGCAGGATTGGGAAACTATCAAAAATTAGATTTTAAGGTTCATTTATAGATTCGATAGGAGTGATAAAAGTGGGACACCCTACTATCTGACACTATAGTCCTTTTTTGGTGTTGTTATCTAGGTGGTCTAAGTTTTTTGGGTTCTATTTGGTAAGCTTGTGTTACACTATCAGTAAAATATTGAAGCCTAAAAACCTATGAATCTCACTTTGCATCTATTTTTAATATTCAAAAGTCCTAAGATCTATTTGTGCTTGAAATTTAATAGAAACTTAGAAAATATAGAGAAGGTGTTAGTGTGTAAAGGATATATTAGACGTACTTCACACCCCATGTGTGGGCATGCTACCTACATACCAATAATTTGAGGAGGGATCAAGCTAATGTAGTTCTCCCATTAAAATGCATAGTGAAATTATGTATGATAAATGAAAATATATGAAAAAATGAATGTAATTTAGATGGTTAGGGACTGATGCAAAGGTTTGAATAAGCCTAAAATTATCTTAGAAGTCTATATGTAGAGAATAGGGAAGAGTGCTTGAGTGTACTTTCTTATATTCTTGATTCTCTCTTGTAAATGAGTGTCAACCCTTCTAAATTAAATTTGAATGGCATTTTATAGGGAAATTAATGACATGGGTTAAATGAATTCATGTCAGGCTAACAAGAAAAAGGATAAGTATCTAAAAGAATTTGATCGTTAGGACTAATTTTGCACTTAAACAACAGTGTCAAAATTAAGACACCCTAGGTTTCAATGCTCCTATCTAGGTTGGACACTATTGTCCAGAGGGAATGAGACCTAAGGGAATGGATCTAGGCCTGAAAGAGCTATTTGGGTCTGTAAGGGTTAAGTCTAGAAGGCTATGGATGACTGAGAATCAGTGAAAGAATAGCTTAGAAGGGTTGTGTAAGCAAGTAGAAAGACCTATGAATTGGGTGTCATTAGCCATGTTTAAGTCATCCAATTTAACATTTTATATGACTAAAGTATCTATGAGATATATAAGGGCTTATAAGGCCTAATTAAAAGACATAAGTACTTAAGTGTGACCCATAGATGCTATGGCTAAACTGTGAGGATGGTATTGAGATATGTGTTAGCTTGTTAGATGTCTTAAGGGTTAAGGCAAGTATTATGGCTGACCTAGAAGTTAATATACATGAAGACTCTATAAATAGTGGAGACTAAGGCAATGGTTTCTAGACTTAAAGTGAATGATTTGAGGAAGCAAAAGATAGAGATGAAGGAAAGAGATTAGAGATAGTGTGGTTAGTGGATGAACTTAAGTATAGAGTAGATTGAGGATGAGAAAAGAAGATTATAGAGATATAAAAGGGATGTTTAGATGAATTTATTTTATGATCATGTTTGAGTACATTTTATGAGTTAAAATAAAGTTGTTAAACATTGTTTCTCTAATCAAATTGATCTGCAATTAGAATTTTAGAGTTGCTGATTTCATAAGGTGTTGTGTGGTTGCTCAACATCTAGAATAAGTGGGTGTTTATTCATACTTAGGGGTGGGTGATCTTCATGAAGTGGGTCCTTCATTAAAATGTCTCATATTTGTGATCATCTTATAGGACAAGTAGTTCATGTGTTTATAATATTGAGAGTGGGTTTTATTCCCCAAGAGGGTTTCCCATATATATCTTGTGTTATGTGTGTGATCTTGCATCATCTTGCTTATTCATTGTTATGAATATCTTGTATTGTTTATGAATGCTAGCGGTCATTGACTAAGAGTTTGAAAGGATTGCATTTAAAGTTTAAAATATCTTGCATCATTGATTCACCTCCCCCTTAGTGATTGTACCTCTAACATGGTGCCACTCATAGAATGAATCATAACAACTATATCACTATTTAGGGCTCTCAAGTAATATAAGAAAGCATTCTCTATAGTTGGCTTGATGAATGCCAAAATTCTATTCCATGTCTTCTAGAAATATAAATTGAAGTCAGTCATGAGCTCATGAGGAGATTTTTGACAATGGAGATTGTACCTTCAATGAATCAACTCTTTTGCATATTGTAAAGGTCAAGGTAGAATCTTACTAGTCTAATTGTGTGGTTCTAAAAGTTTTTCTATGATCCTAAATATGCGAGGGTTTTTTTATATAATTTATAAGAAATAATTAATAAGTTATCAAATATAACTTATTCCATTATAATAATAAAAAATCTACTTTATCAATCATAAATAAGTTAAGATGAGAATCCATATTCTATTCTATCTCAAAAAAAAACCTATGAGTTAGATAATCTCTTGAAGAATAAAAATTTGATTTAGTAAATATATATTTGTTTTAAGTATATCTTATTTCCTTGCTATAATATTCTCCAAGTTTACCTCAAGAAACAACTAGAAATATAAAGAAAAGATTTGAGAAAAAGATAAAGTATTCAATCATGTAAACGATCAAAAGAAAGACAACAAAAAACAACTAATTAAGTAACTAAAATAACCTAATCTAAGCTAAATACAAACTCAAAATAAGATAAAATCTTAAGAATGAATATAATCTAAAAACTTAGTCTAAACAAAAATTAATCTAATGAACTATAAAACAACTATTAACTAAAAATAATGAATCTAAACTAACTAAAAAAAACAATAATCAAAAAACTTAAACAAATTTAAAAACTAATTAAGATTGAGCCTAAACACTTAAAATAACATAAAATTTAGATAGAACTAAAAGAAAATTCAAGTCAAAAGAAAGTTCTATTACTATCTAATCTAAAGGAATCACAAGAAATAAACTAAGGAGCTAATTAAACTCTCAAAATATAAAAGAAACTTGAAAACAATCTGAGAAAAGAATTAAGAGACAGAAGTAAAAAATAGATTTAAAATAAAACTAAAAATAAAATTATATTAAAGTTAGAGTCAAAATAGATTACAATAAAGTATGTGAGTCTCAAAAGAGAGTCATCTTAGCAAAAAAAGATAGATTTATTGAAAATATTTAATATTCTTCCTTTACAATAACTTGAGTGACAACTTTACAATTAAAATAGATCAATGAAGTGTTATAAAATAGTGAAGTGTTCATCATTGTTTAGATTGAATACTTGGAATATGCATCTAGGACTAAAAATAACAATCATCAAAAGATGTTAAGTTAGCAAACTTTAGATAATTAGTATTAAATGATAAATAAAACTAGATATAACTATGTTGCATAAGCAATTACTCAACCTTCAGATAAAGTACCATTGGGTCTATATGCAAGAGTTGTATTATCTCAAAAAAATTACATAGAAAAAAAAGATGAATGATTGACTTTAGAAAATGTCTAAGTCTTCAATACCTATTGTTATTCTTCTATCTTTAAATGAATCCTTGATCTCTTTTAATACCTTCAAACTTAGTTGCAAAATAAATTATAACTAACTTTCGTTAGTTATTAGTTTATGTTAACTAATTGAATTTTTAAAAAATTAATTAATTATAAATAAATATTGGTTAAAGATAGGTTTAATTAAAACTTAAAAGTCTTAATTAATCAAATTATTTAAATATAGATCGGGGATACTAATCTTAATGGGTGGGAACCCTTATTAATTAATAATATAATAAAACACATATTTAAATCATAAAATAAATAAGTCAAAGTGTAATAAATCTTATTTATATTAATCCATAATACATGTCAAAATAACTTAAGCATATATATTTATACCAAAATTCAAAATTACTACATTTTTCAAAATATATCAAAAATTTGAAAATGAAAGTATCAAATTGAAGTATCAAGTTTTGTCATGAAAAAATTCAGCAATAAAATAAAGTTCTAATTTTCTAGGAAAGAAATCACTTCACCTGTTACTAAATTTTTTAGTGATTTGGCTTAGGCCACTTAGTGAAATAATATGTGGCTATCAAAATATATCTATGACCTATAAATGAAGGTGGGTAAATATAAAAAATAAAGTTAATGTCCCATTTTGTAAAAAGTTTTTCAAAAATAATAGGATTCAAGGGTATTGCAGGTAATTTATATCTTCCAAAACATAATTGATAAGGCATGTAAGAATGAACTAATTTATAAGCATGTTAAAATAAAGTAGGCCAATAATAACCTAATCTCAAAATCTTATAAGGAGTTATTTTTGTAGCATTATGTCCACCAAAATTTCATTCATGATAACCATTAAGAACCTTCTGAGTTTGATTATGCATAAGACATCTCAACAAAACTCCATCTCTATTATGATAAAACATTTTTTTTTTAACAAACATAAATTTAATGCTTTTAATCTTAAAAAACATCTTTACTTTTTATCCAAATTATTAGGACAAGATTGATTTTTAAAATAATAAACTAAGTCATGATATCAATCATCTTCAACTAATAAACATTCTAATTCATTCATTTCAAGATCAAACTTAAAATTTTTAGAAAATTCAGCAATCTTCATGATCGTTAAAGTGGTTTTTACTTTAATTTTTCATCCACCAATAAAACTAAGACATTAATATACAAGGTAGAATTTTCATCTAAGTGTTTTGCTTATTCATTACCTTTAATAGTTTTATAAGTTTCAAATTCAAGATCAAATTCTTGAATGCATAAAATCCACTTAGCAAGCCTTCCCTGAATGGTTAGCTATTTTAAAAGATAAGACAAAATAGGTACATTAGATCATAATTTTTTTTTGTTTCTCATCAATAAATATCAAAATTTAATCAAAGAATAAAATAGTGAGAAAACAAAATTTTCAATAAGAGGGTACCTAGTTTCTATATATTTTAAAACTTAGCTCATATAATCAATTAGTTTTTTTTTTTTAATTTTTAAATTTTAAAATTCTTGAGTTATTATAGCTCCTATAGCTTTTTTAGTAGCATTAACATAGATATTTAAAAAAAAAAATTATGTTTAGTAAGAATAGGAGCACTTGCAATGGAATTTTTAATAGAATTAAAAGCCAATTCAACATTCTCATCCAAACTATATATTTATATTTTGTAAGTAACAGTTGTAAAGGATTAGATTTGTCAACAAAATTTGAAATAAATTTTCTAACAAAGTTTATCTTACCAAAGAAAGACTTCAAACTTGATTGATCTTTGGGAGGAGGTAGTTCTTTAATATCTTTAACATGTTTAGGGTCAATTAAAATACCATCTTTTGAAATGATGTGTCTTAACAACTTACCTTTAGTTACACTAAAAACTGATTTCTTTGGATTCAAAGAAATTTCAAATTTTTTACATCTTGTGAATACTTCACGAAGATGGTCTAAATACTTTTTTCTCCTTTTAGAATGCATAATGACATCATGTAAATAAACCTAAATAATAATGCCTATCAAATCATCAAAATCTACATGCATAGCTCTCTAAAAAGTAGCTTCTGCATTCATCAGTCCAAAAATCATTGTATTATAAGTGAAAGTACCTCTATGAGTAGTAAAAGTAGTTTTATGCCTATCTTCAGGATTTACAAAAATCACTTTATAACCTAAAAATAAATCCAATAAAGATATCATTTTAGATCCTGCAACTTGCTATAAAATCTGATCTATGTTTGATAGAGGAAAATTATCTTTAACACTAACTTTATTTAGATATCTAAAAATTTAACACATAACCTAATGTCACCATTTTTATTTCTAATCAGAACTAGATTAACTACCCATTCTAAATATGTTATAAGAAAAATGAAACCAACATCAATCATGTTATCTAGCTCTTTGTTAATGGTGTCTTCTAAGAAAGGGTTGATTCTGCATAGTTTATACCTAATAGGTTTAATACCAAGATTAATAGGTATATTATGTCTAATAATTTTAGTATCATACCCTTTAAGATCCTTATATGACCAAATAAACATGTCAATGAACTCTTTAAAAATTTTAATGAATTTAACCTTCTCACTATAAGTCACTTGAATTCCTAAATAAACATATTTTGGATATAAATGGTTTCACCTATGATTCTCCTTGATGGTTATTCTATTCTAGAGATTTTAGGTTAATCATTAGGTGAGAACATAGATTCTAAACTCACTAAACCAATAGGCAATCTATTAGTACTTAATTATAGATAATCTTGACAATCTAGTACATTATCATTATGATCAAAATAATTGCCTTTAATGAATGAATCTATATGTTCACCATAACTAAAAACAATCCAACTATACTTAAAATTAATAATCTTAAGATGAAAAAATTTAGCAAATGAAAAATCTTTAGTAGGTTCAATATCATTTAGAATTGAATTGAAAGCATAAACAATAAGCTTATCAGATCTAATGTTAAATTTTCTAAGAATATATGTAATGTTAAATACTTCAAAATGCTCAAGTAATGACCAAAATTTTTATGTGTAATGGTGTAGATGAGTTTGATTATTCTTATAAATTTTACAAAGTTGTCTAACAACTAATTCTGAATCTCCAAAAACTTTCAAATACTTGATATTTAATTTTATTTCTTTTTTGAATCTCAAATATAATGCTTCAAATTCTGCTATATTATTAGTATTTTCAAAAGATAATTTGAAAGCATAATATTTTTTTTTATCTATAGTAGAAATCAGATAAATTCTAGCATCATTACCTTGTTGACAGAAAGCTCCATCAAAGTAAAGTGACCATAAAATATTCTTTTTAAATATTTATTCATGTTGATTTTTTGGTTCATCTAAATTTAAAAATTCAAAAGTCTCAATTCTAGTTTTAATTTAAGAAATATTATAAGAATAAGGTTATTCAATAGATGTACCAAAAAAATCTTCCCTTTTGATAAAATCAATTTCATTATTAATAAGAACTCATATAATATCCTTTCCAACAAAAGCTCTAGTTATTTTTGACCAATCTTTTTTTAATAATATTATATAATTACTAAGAATATCCAACACTTGAACATTAGTTATACACATAATATGTTCATATTGTGCAATTTTAATGACTATATCATAAAAATTACTACAACTCTTAGTTTGTATAGAATCAAAACCAGTAAGCTTCTTACTATCTACTTCATAAGATATATCTAATTGATCTGCAATAGACTTAGGCCTGATATTCTTTGAGGCACCTATATCTGAGATACAATTATGAATTATTTTGTTATAAATATTAAATATGACATATAAAAGAGAAATGTAATTAGCAGGAGGGTCAAAATGTTGAGCATAAATGTGTTTATAATTTATTTTTTCTTGCATGCTTACATCAGCTCTAAGATTTTTCACCGCTTCATTAATCTTATCAAGCTATCCTAGAAGACTAGTTGCCTATAATAAATAAAATTAGCTTTGATTTTTGACAAATCTTCAATTATGTTATAAGTTTTAACATCAATTTATCTAAAATTCTTAAACTTATAATATTGATGTTGATTGTTATTATATCCAATTGAGAAAGGAATATTTTGTGTAGTATTATTAGCATTATTCTAAACTGATTTTATTTTATCTATTTTTCATTTATCATCAAGAAAATATTTATTATTTTGGGGGGAATTATAATCTTTATTCCTAGTATATATAACATAAACATTCTTATTTTTTGAGGGAACGTCAAGAGTGTTCAAATTATATGCTAGATATTCAGTTATTTCATCTTTTTCATGAAAAAATTTCTTAAATTTAAGAATATCAAGACATGTCTACAGATTATGATCTATTTCACAAATATTACAATAATAAGTAATATAATCATTTTTATCTTCCTTACCATTTTTATTTGAGAAAGAAAGTTTATCATTAAGCTGTCTTTTAATAGTGATTATCTCATTACCTAGACTTTGTATGGCCTTTAATATTTCTAAATTATCTGAATTTAAGCTTGTAAAAAATCTATCTTTAAAATCAACGTATTTAATCTTCTTTTCATATTCAATATAGAAACCTAAAGAGTCACTACATTCTTAATGTATTCATCTTCTAAAACCATTTTATACTTTAGAGGTAAAGCATTACAAAAATAAATTCTAGATAGATTTTTAGAAGGCCTAAGATCATGTGGGATCTTTTGATGTAGCTTAGTGAACCTATAAAAAAAATGATAAATAGTCTCACTTGTATCAATAAATAAATTCATAAGATCATTGACTATATCAAAATCTTATTTAGCTTTTCTAAAGGACAACTCTATCTAATGTTAAACATCTCTCCAAGTGTCAATAACCTTAGTAGGTAGACTAACAAATACATGATAATATTTCCCTTCTAATGTTTGGGAAAAAAATATTAAGTAAATTTTTTTATTAATTATTCTAAGAGTAGCACAAATAAATCTAAAATATTCTAAGTGATCTTCCCAAGATTCTCTAGCAACACCAAAAAAATTTGGTATATTTAATCCCTTAAGAGAAGTTAACTTACCAGAATGGTTCCCAACATTAATTAGATTATCAAAAATTCATGGTACTATAACTATCTAATGCTCTTCCTGAGATTGTGCTTCATCTTCACCTTCAGTGAGATCATCTTGTTTTCTATTGTTTTGTAACCCATGAATCAGATCTTCTAGTCTTTACTCTATTACTAGTTATTTTTCCACTAGTTGATCTCCCATTAGAAGTTTTAGTAGTTTCTACCCAAATAAATTGATTATCTTGAACCTAATGTTCTTCATCTAATTGAAAATTTGTAACAACAGTTTTAATAGGCAAAATAAAATCATCAAATAGAAAATAATCATAAAGAAAATGAGTTCTAGGCCTAGGATTAGCAGCTAAAACTCTTGCTCTATCTTCCTAAATTATTTTATTTAAATTTAGAATATTTCATTGAGTGTCATGTGTAATATTTGAATACCAATCAATTTTAAATTTTATAATATATTCTTCTTGATTTATGACTTAATCATATGATAAAGATTTTTAAGATGATTATACCATGCAGAACGTGTTAAATTGAAAACAACATCAGCTTGATCATCTTCTATATCTATTATAGGTTGAATGAAAGGAGGTTGTTGACCTCTAAGTACCATTATAAAGAATAAAAGAAAACTAATAACAAATTATATTTCTAAATGAGTCTTTGCAATGGAGTCATCAAATTTGTTGATGATGGAAATTGAAACTTCAATGAATCAACCTTTTTGCCTATCATAAAGGTCACGGTGGAATTGTATCAATCTAATCATAGAGTTTTAAAGGTTTTTATATGATCCTAAAGATACGAGGGTTTTTTTAATAAGTTCTCAAAAATAATTAATGTTATAAAATATAACTTATTCTATTATAACAATAAAAAAATCACTTTATCAATCATGAATCAGTTAAGAAGAGAATCTGTAATCTATTCTTCAGATAGATAAAAATTATGAGTTAGGTAATCTCTTGAATAATATAAATCTGATTTAGTAAATATATATTTTTTCTAAGTATATCTTACTTCCTTGATGTAATATTCTCCAAGTTTACTTCAAGAAACAACCAGAAATATAAATAAAAGATTTGTGAAAAAGATAAAGTATTCAATCATGTAAACAATCAAAAAAGAGACACAAAAAACAATAACTACTTAAGCAAATAAAACAACCTACTATAAACTAAAGACAAACTTATAATAAGATAAAAGCTTAAGAATGAAAATAATCTAAAAACCTAGTCTAGACAAAAATTAATCTAATGAATTATAAAATAACTATTAACTACAAACAATGAATCTAAACTAAACAAAAATAATAATTAGAAAACTTAAATAAATTTAGAAACTAATTAATATTAAGCCTAAACACTTAAAATAACATAAAATTTAAATAGAACTAAAAGAAAATTCAAGTCAAAAGAAAGATCTATTACTATCTAATCTAAAGGAAGCACAAGAAATAAACTAAATAACTAATTAAATTCTAAAAATAGAAAAGAAACCTGAAAATAATCTATGAAAATAACTGAGAGATTGAATTAAAAAATAGATTTAAAATAAAACTAAAAATAAAATTGTATTAAAGTTAGAATCAAAATAGATTACAATAAAGCGTGTGAGTCTAAAAAAAAGTCATCTTAGCAAAAAAAAGATAGATTGATTAATAAAATCAACATTATTCATTTACAATAACTTGAGTGACAACTTTAAAATTGAAATAGATCAGTGAAATGTCACAAAATAACAAAGTGTTCATCATTATTTAGGTTAAATACTTGAAATCTGCACTTAAGACTGCAAATAGCAATCATCAAAATATGTTAAGATTAACAAACTTCAAATAATCAATATTAAATGATAAATAAAGATGGATATATTTGTGTTGCATAAGCAATTACTTAACTATCAGATGAACTACCTTTGGGTCTCTCTATAAGGTCTCTCTATAAGAGTTTTACTATCTCAAAGAAGTTACATAGAAAGAAGAAAGATGAATGATTGACTTCAGAAAATGTCTAGGTTCTCAATACCTGTTGTTGTTATTCTATATTCAAATGAATCCTTGATGTCCTTTAATACCTTCAAACTTAGTTTCAAAATAAGTTATAACTAAATTTAGTTAGTTATTAGTTTATGATATCTAATTGAATTTTTAAAAAGTCAAGTAATTATAAACAAATATTGGTTAAAGACAGGTTTAGTTAAGACTTACAAGTCTTAATTGATCAAGTTATTTAAATATAGACTGGGGGTACTAATCATAATGGATGGGGACCTTGATCCATTAATAATATAATAGAACACATATTTAAATCATAAAATAAATAAGTCAACATTAAATAAATCCTATTTATAGTAATCCATATTGCATGTCAAAATATCCTAAGCATATATATTTATATCAAAATTCAAAACTACTACATTTTTAAAAATTTATCAAAATATATCAAAAGTCTGAAAACTAAAGTATCAAGTTCTATCATGAAGAAGTTTAGCTATAAAACAAAGTTTATCTTCCTCTAGACATCCAATAATCCTTAAAATTAGATAACACCTCAATTACATGTTTGTCTTGTTCATTAAGAAAAATATTATACTCCATCTCTATTACAGGAAACTACACCAACCTTGTTCTTGAGTCAATTGTACTATCATAAATCTTTTGCTTAATCCTTCTCAACATTCTAACCTCCATAGGTGTCTTAGGCTTTGATTGACTTTCAGATCTTTTTTCTATAGTTCTTTTTTCTACAGTTAAAGGTGGAATGCCCATTGTCTTTCTTCTCCCAACATAGCTTCGTATTCCCAAATTCAATCTTTCAGATCCCAAGATAGGTTCCCTTGTGAAGCAGTCAAACCTAATCCTTTACCCTTCATAATAGGCTCTCAATGGGAAGGTGAAGGTTCATATGAAGGGATGGATAAATTATTGTAATTTTGAGCATGGATTATCTTAATTTCTAATTATGTGACTTAATTTGTAGGAATAGGATCAATAATTCGCTCAATTTTTTTAACATTAGGAGGTTAGTGTTGAAGGTTATTGTCCAAAAAGTGAGATGAACTACTTTGAGAATGGGTTTAGGCTCCAAACCCATAGATAAAGAAACCTTTGTTACCCATATAATCTCTATTTGTTGGGTTAGCAAGAAAATTACTTAAGATATCCTAGAATTCAGGATTTGAAGCATCAAAATGTATAGACATGCTTGTTCCCTATGGAATTTAAGACCAAAATTTATTGCATGGAAACCACTTCTTGGAAAGTTTCTATTTGGATTAGATTGATTAGCATCACTACCAAAACTCTATCCCCATCCCCTATTGTCATTACTTTTGGCTGAACCAAGTTGATCCCACCCAGACATTATGTACAATCTGAAATATAAAAATCATTTGACTAAAAATCAATAAATATTCAAAAATAAACAAGACAAACTATACATATATTGCCATTTCAACAAAACAAACTAAACTAATTTCATATTTTGAAACATAATCTAATTGGAAACCAAACATGTATCAATAGGTATCCATTAATCCATCAATAATGACTGAACCTTAAACTGAACTAAGTTTTATAATCATCATTTTAATTCACAAATATTCTTGATAGCTTCATGAAATTCTTATTTTTAGTGAATTAATTTAAAAACACACTTGCAACTGTAAGCTAACAAGTAAGCTCATAAATTCAAGATTATTCATATATATCTATTGATAAATTTTTATCATATCATTTGTAAATGGCTAACTAAATCCATTCAAAATTTCTTCATAATAAACCAACTTATAACCTTAAAAATATCAACCAAAATTCATTTATACTAAAACTAAAAACCTTAAATTTTTTTGAGATAATCTCAATATATCTAATCCACAATAAATAAACAAATTGAAATGAATATTTGGAGTCTCAAATTTTTGGTACTTCTCAAATATATAGACAAACACAATTAATTTTCAATGCACATGCACACTATTATACCATTATATGCCAAAAATACTAATACAAATCATTTTATGTATGTAAATCCTCTTCTGAAATTCAATCATTGTACATAAACCATATGAATAGATCTATTTTATAAACCCTTTTGATATATCTCCAAAAATATCTGAATGGGTTTATTTTAAACTCTCTTATAAATCAACTTATGAAATTTTTGAATGAACAAAAACTTCCTTGACATAAACCCAAACATGCATCATTATTCTTCAATTTTTTTGAAACTATACTGAAATGAGCAAGATTTATTCATGAAATTTAAGGTTCAGATAGGTATTCACACAAATGCTTTCAAACATATCATTCTAATTATCCTAAGTGAATATCTAAATTTATATTTAGACAACAATCCTTAGAAAAGTGTGATATAAGCCATTGAGAAGAAGTATATATACTATTTTTAGATTAGGGTTTACGACAAAATTTGAACCTTTGACTTATTTCAAGTACTATACACAAAAAACCTTGTACATTACTTTAAAACTATCAAACACCCATGCCATTGAACAAATTAATTTATCATGCCTCTTTACTTCAAAATTTTGAAGAACCACTACATATAAATTTTTTGCATAGAAACCTAGAAACTTGCTTCATTTTGACAGACTTCATCTATGAAAATCAAGACTTGATTCAAAAATATTCTATTCTTTCACAAGCCCAAAAATATCAAAAACTAGAAGTTTATCATGCATGTTGAGAAAATTTTGTCAAATTTTCCATTGAACAAATGGGAACCTTTGTATTCATGCTAATAATAAAAAAAAAACCTTAAACACCATTCTTTCAACCATATATACAAATTTATGCATAATCGGCAACATCTTAACCATATAGAAAACAAATTTCTCAAACCATCGACATGAAGATAGATGCATAATTTTTTCCCAAACGATAGATCACATTTATTCATAAAAACCATTGAAAATTAAATTCAAGATCTCAAGAATAACCATGTAGACTAAACTTATCCTTGTTCATGCAACTAAGTGATAATTTTCTTCATGATACTGCAAAGTTTGTAAAAACACCACATATAACTTATACTTTGTTCTATCCGAATGAAACATAAATAGTTATGCACCTTGAAAGTTATTTGCCTAATATCCTTGAAAAATATTTCACAACAACCTCAAAGATTTCCCTACCAAGGCTCTGATTCTGCATCTAATCTTGCCAAAAATGAACACAAAATAATAAACTCAACACTTATATCTGCCAAATTACATCTTAACCAATTTAGTGACATGTTCAAAACATATTGGCTTGAATTTACCAACATATATTTAGAAATATTTCTAAGTCATTTATCAACACAAATAAAATTAGAGATAACTAAACCTTTATACTAAAACATCTTTTAACTCCCATCATTAAGGAAAAACCATTTTACATTAACTTCACTATACCACCAAATCCTTGGCATATCTTGAAACTTTGAGGCCATACCGTTGAATTTAATACTTATGCCAACTCACCTTGCCATGAATTTTATGTTATTGACCAATCTCTATCTCACCAAGATGAAAAATTCATTGAATATGATTCATAATCAATCCAAAGACCTTTAGACTTATGGATATAAACTATCTCAAAGTGAACCTTTATGCCCTTGCAAATATCTATGCCTCAACATCATGACCCAAAAGGTATTAAACCAAGCCAAGTGATAATTATTTGAATTATTTTTAATATTTAAAGACAAATAAAACTAAGCCATTGAAAATAATATGGATTATCTTAACTTCAAATAACACCTTATACCATAAAAAAATATTCCATGAAACAAGTCTTAAATCAACAAACTCACCTCTTCAATATAAAAATATTTATTCCCAATTAGTTTCAATAGAATTTCATTCATGGCTCAAAATTTATGTTTATAGACTTGAATAATTGATAGAATCTTGAAATTACTAAG
Source organism: Torreya grandis (assembly GCA_037957365.1). Taxonomy (NCBI): domain Eukaryota; kingdom Viridiplantae; phylum Streptophyta; class Pinopsida; order Cupressales; family Taxaceae; genus Torreya; species Torreya grandis. The sequence continues at coordinate 725,759 of JARHVA010000419.1, forward strand.
ACTTATAATGTTGAATAGGTCCTTAAAATTTTATGAAACATGAGAACCATGATCTCAAACAATGTAGTTTGGTAATAAAATCACTAAATCATCGGATAAAAGAATAAAAATATGATCTAGACTAAATAAAATGATAAAACCAATAAATCAAATTAATCATATCAATACTTCAAATGTCTATTATACCATCAACAATAAATGAAATTGGGCAATGAATCTAATCTATACCTTCAGAATAGCTTTTCAAATGCATTTTTTTTCAAATGTAATGTTTTCAAAAATTAATAATAATCAACATATAAATTAATCAAATCATCTCATCTATTAAAATCAAATAAACACTATAAATATTTCAAAATTATCAAAATTGAAAGTGCATTTCCCAACTAAAATTGTCTTAAAAACCGTGTTGACTAAAAATCAAGATAACCGATCATATTCACAACTATATATGCATATTTTATTCATTAATCCACCATAATTTTATAAACCAATTATATACATAAATATGAAATTAGCACCTAATCATTATCATTTTATAATAAAAAATGCATCTAAAAATACTATCAATAAACAGGGTCCCTAATACAGTTTTAGATTTCATGATAGGGTCATTTCTATGGCAACAAGTGCTAATTTTTGAAAAATTTAGGGTGTGATATAAAAATAAAATTTGAAGAGGAATACATGGCACATCTATTGAACCTAGTTATAAGGTTTTAATGTATGTACAATCAAAGATATTGAGCTCTAAAGTTGACTATGTGTTTGATTGTGTTTTGCAAGTGATATGAGAAGGATTTTTGAGCTTGTGTTGATGTTATTTTGATGTCTCATGATGAATTATATTAAAGTGTTGTATACTCCATTAGGATGATATGTGTGGTCTTTATAGGTTTTAATAATTAATATTTAGTATAAACAATTGTTAATAAGTTGACTATGTGTTCATTCATGGTGTCCTATGTACAAGGCTACTAAATGTGTAGATTGAGTATATGCAGAGATGAGAAAAGATTATTTTAAGAATTCTAGGATGTCTATGGAGAAATAAATAGTGGACCCATGTATTTTAAAGTGCTACTATATTCTTATTTTTCTTGATGAAGTGCTAAATGGGTGAATAAGTCTCCATGAGACCTATAAGAGCTACAAGGGCCTAATTCAAAGGTGTAGCTACTTAAGAGTGACCCATAGTTGTTATGGATGACCTATTAAGATTTTATTTAGTTGTTTCTTCATATTATAGATGCCTTAAGGTTTAAGGCATGCCTAATGGCCAACCAATATATTGATAATCATGAAAGATCTATAAATAGTGAAGCTGAATGAGATGGTTTCTAAACTTGTGAAAAGGCTTATTGGTGTAGAGTGAGAATTGAAGCAAAGAAGAGAGGATAAGTAGTGTGAATTTTGGATGAGTTGATGAGAAGAATAATTTATTGACTATGTGTATGACCTATGGGTCATATTTATGATGTCAAGATAATGCTCTAGGATATGAGAAGAGGTTTGAGTGTGCATACGAGGACAATTTGAGTGAAGAAGGAGAAAGTTTGTGGCATGCCTATGTGAGAGGATTAAATGAGATAGAGAGGGAGTTTGTGTAGGGGTTATAAAATTATAAATCCATCATTATGTTTTGAAGACATTAGGTCTAAGGTGGAGGTGTTATTTTCAAAGGAGGGTCTAAATGACTTGATCTTCCTTAGGGGCAGTTGCTCCTTGTGAAATAGGTGTTTCACTAAAGGCCTTTGGTTAGGAGGACTTGATCAAGGTTTTGGGTGGTGAGGAGGACTTGATCATCTTAGGGGCTAGTGATCCTTGTAGAACTTTTATTTCACTAAATTTTGGTCTAAAGGACTTGACCAATTTCTTGTTTGTAATATGTTATAGGATATGTAGTCCATGTGTTTCAGGATTGAGAGTGGGATTTATTCCCCATGAGGGTTTCTCACAGGAACTATGTGTTATGTGTTTGATCTTGTGTATACATTGAATGAATGAACTCTTTTGTTAATTTTGTTTGATCAAGTTAGTATATGATGATTGTTTAATAGTTTGAAAGGATTGGAATTGAAATCGAAATATCTGGGCTCACTGATTCACCCCCCTCTTAGTGATGATAACTCTAACAATTGGTAGCAAATCCAAGTCCTTATTTCAAGTTTAACCACTTGAAGGGGATCAAAGGTATAATGGATGATAAATATTTGTGGATTATCTTCATGACAAACTAGTATGTGCTTTATCAAATGTAAATGCAAGAATGGATGATATGAAGATGCAAGTGCAAGATCTAGAGCCAACAATGCTATGGTGAATAAAGTTCTAAATCAAAGGATACAACAATGTGAAAATAAATACATGACTTACTCAGATGTGAAATTATCTAAGGACAAAAAGGATTTTAGATCCACCAATAAGATTAAGAATAAAAATCCATTGATTGGTAATGGTCAAGAGAAAAGAGGGTCAAACATGAATAATGTCTTTAATGGGTATTACTTATCCTGAAATCAATTTGGTCATAGATATAAATATTGTGATTTCTCTCTAGAGATCAAAAGGGATCTCATATGCTACAATTATAACCAACAAGGTCACATAGCCAAGAATTGCAATAGATCCTTTTGGAAAAAGGATATAGAAGTCATTGACACCATCAAATTATTCAAGAAGACTAAGTATAAAGATAAAAAAGAAAAGAAAAAAAATTCAAGAAGTCCACAAAAGGAAGAGTCAATGCTTGTTTAAGTAACCTTGCATACTCAAGAAGATGGGAACAAGAGATGGTTCATAAACATTGGCTACTCAAATCATATGATAAGAGATAAGAGAAAATTTATTTTCCTTAAGAATACCAACCCAATTTTAGTAAGATTTGGTGACAATAAATAAGCTAAAATTGTTGGCAAAGGTATTATGAGTTTGGACAATGTCCATAATAGGATTGAGAATGTCTTATATATAGAAGGTTTAAAACATAATATTTTGAGTGTAAGCCAAATGTGTGAGAAAGAAAATGTTTTAACTTTTCATGATGATGTATGTGAATTGAGAAAAGCAAAATTTGGCATATTAGTTGCAAATGTTTGTAACATAGATAACAACATGTATGTGTTTCATGAGTCCAAGAAGGAGGAATGCTTCATGATTCAATTAGAGGAAAGATGACTTTGGCATAGAAGGCTTGGACATATAAATTTTAATAATATGGTAAAGATTAGTTCAAAGATATTGGTAAGGCATATGCCCAGTATTTCTAAGATTCCTCATTTTTTGTGCAAGGCATGTCTTCATAGGAAGCAAACCAAGTGAAGATACAAGTCCAAGGAATTCTCCACTATAGTGCCATTAGAATTGATACACACTAATCTATATGGACCTATGAGAACTCAAAGTATTCAAGGTAATATCTAATTCATGCTTCTCATTGATGATTTTATTAAGATGACTTGGATAATCTTTCTTAAAGAAAAATTAGAAGATTTTTCAAGATGTATAACATTCAAATATCTTATGGAAAATAAGAAAGGTTCAAATATCAAATGTGTAAGATCAGACAAAGGAGGTGATTTTTAGTCTCATAAATTTGATGACTTTTGTGAAGAACAAGGGATAAGAAGATAATATTTTGTTGTTAGAACACCATAACATAATAGTGTTGTTAAAATAAATAATAGGACTATTTAAAAGATGAGCATAAGAATGATTCAAGCTACCAAATTATTAGATGGTTATTGGGAAGAGGCAACAAACACTTTAGTTTACATCCTAAATAAGTGTCAAATAAGAATAACTAGTGACAAGACTCCTTATGAGTTATGGAAGAATAAAGTGGCTAATGTCAAACATTTTAAAGTGTTTGGGAATAGATGCTTCATCAAAAGAGATGAAGATAATCTTGGCAAATTTGATTCAAGGTATGACGAGGGCATCTTATTAGGTTACTCTTATATCATTAATACCTATAGGTGCTTCAATAAGAGACTTCACAATATTGTTGAAAGTTTAAATGTAAGGGTAGATGAGACAAGTAGAGTTAAGAAGCCAAAATTACAAGTGAATACATTTAGAATTCTATTATAAACAATGCTGAATTATCTATTGAAATAGATGATGAAGATGAGAGGAGGAAGAAAGATAAGATTCTAAAGGTCCCTCTAGAAGAATTTATAAAGATCATTAAATCTCTCAAATTATTGGAAATTTTGGTGTAAGGTTGTAGATTATAAGGAAAATGTTGATCAATCAAAATCAACAAGACTCAACTCTGTTATCCATGATTGAACCCAAAACATTCATGGAAGCTAGAAAAGATGAAAATTTGGAATGATGCAATGGATGAATAAATTGATCAAATAGAAAATATTGAAATATGAGACTTAGTTCCTAGGACAAAAGATAAAAATGTGATAGGTACTAAGTGGGTTTTCAAAAATAAGATGAATGAGAAAGGAGAAGTCATAAAGAACAAGGCTAGATTGGTGTGTAAAGGATATGCTCAGTTCAAAGGAATATATTTTGATGAGACTTTTGATCCTATGGCAACAATGGAAGTAATTAGACTTTTCTTGGCATATGATAGTTTCAAAGGTTATAAGGTATATCAAATGGATGTGAAATATACTTTTTTGAATGGAAATTTAGAAGTCTAGATTGAGTTACCTAAATGATAGTTCATGTAAAGAAATAAATATTTTGTGTATAAACTAAATAAGTCTCTTTATGGCCTTAAATAAAATCCTAGAGCTTGGTGTCACATGTTAGATAAGTATATTTTGAGTCAAGGTTTTAAAAGGGGGTAGTTGATAGTAATTTGTACATTAAAATAGAAGGCAATCATTAATTGATAGTGGCTGTCTATGTTAATGACATAGTTTTTAGATATGAAAATGATAAAATGAGTAGAGAATTTGTAGATACTATGAAGACTGATTTTAAAATTTCAATGTTAGGAGAGCTTTATTTCTTCTTAGGATTGTAGATTAACTAGCTTGATGTAGGGATATTCATTTCATAAGATAAATACATCAAGGATATGCTAAGGAAGTTTGACATGATGGATTGTAATATAATGGTTACTCAAATGATCATAAGATGCAAGTTAAGTAAACTAGATGACTCACCAAAATTTTATCAAACTTTGTATAGATCCATGATTGGAAGTATTTTATACTCTATTACTTCTAGGTATGATATAATGCAAGTAACAAGTCTTTTAGGAAGGTTTCAAGATAAACCTAGATAATATAACTTGAAAGAAGTCAAAAGGATTTTGAGGTATCTCAAAGGCACCATAGAATATGGTTTATGGTATCCTAGGTGTAAATAATTCTATTTGAAATCATATACTGATGCAGATTAAGTAAGATGTGTGGATGATAAGAGGAGTACTAGTGGTGGGGTCTAATTCATAGGGGATTGTTTGGTGTCTTGGTTAAGTAAGAAGCAAGCCTTAGTTTCTATATCAATTACAAAATCTAAGTATATAATAGTTGCTTCTTGTTGCACTCAATTCATATGGATGAAACAAACTTTGGAGGATTATAATGTAAGAAAAAATGGACCTTGTCCTATCTATTTTGATAATACTAGTGCAATTAGTATCTCAACGAATCATGTTATGAAATCAAAAACTAATCACATTCCTATTAGATACCATTTATTAAGATAAAAAGTGATTATTTAGAGTGTTAAGTTGGAACATGTGCCTACAAAAGAGCAACTTGCATATATTATGACCAAACCATTATCAAAAGCGACATTTGAGTATCTAAGACAAAGATTGGGTATCATTCCTTTCTCTATAAATAAATAAAATGTCTTTGGTCAATGGGGAGTAAAAATTTCATGAGATTTATCTAGAGGTTTATAAAGAATATTTAATACAAATGCTGAGTCGGTAGTCATGAAAGAGTCTAGAGAGAGAAGGCCAGTGAGCCTATATGGTGGGTCTTCATGGTGTATGGAGATATGAAGATGCTAAATAGGTTAAATGGCTTAGATATTTTAGGTTGATTCTATCTCAGATGTTTTTTGGTGAGATCCATCAGACTTTAGTGTTTTTTGTATGTTCTTTCTTTGTTGGTTGGAGTGTTTGGTTGAAGAAGAGTGTTGGCATGTAGCAAGAGGAAGTTGTCAAAGAAAGAAGAGGTAGGATTAAGATAAAGGGGAGTTTATACTATAATTATATATGTTATTATACTATTTGTAGTATTTTCAAGATTAGTTTTTTCCCACTTTGTCATTGTGTCAAAAGGGGAGAAGGTTTCTATTGTGAGAGTGTTTGAGAAGAGAGAAGGAAGGTGAGTTGTATATTGTTTTATGATGGGTGTTGACATCAATGACAAAGGGGGAGATTATTGGAAATTTGTCAATGATGTCATATAAGTGTCCAAGTAAGTGGATGAAGTGCCTTGATGGTTTCAAGTGACAATGATAGAGTGTGTAATGTACTTATCCTAGTATGCTTGAAGTAGGCTTGGTTGATTTTTAGAGTTTGACTATTTAGAGATGATTAGGGATGGGTCTAAAGTATTGATATTTTACAAGAGGTACTATCAAAGGTCAAGGATGATTTAGTGATTATGTGCATGATTGAATTTCATCTGGTTGATCATTATTTTCATCTAGACATTTTAGGTCTAGTGGTAGAAAATATGGGTAGGCAATTTGTTGACATCATAATTTCCACATGTGGATGAGTCAAGGGGAGTTGGTCATATAGTTGTGATAAAATTAGTTCCTAGTTTATATGAACTAAATTTTAGTTCATGTGATTAATTATGAAAAAATATATGTGTGTACAAAGTTAGGCTTCCAAGAATTTTGATAGTGTTTTCTATATTTAAACAGTTGAGTAAGCAGTTTGGTGATGTCATATCTCACATGTATGAAAGTTTCATGAGTAGATTGTTATGTGGATGAATTAACCTATGAGAAAAGATATTATGTACTAAATATTAGTCATGAAAATAATCATGAAAAAATATATGAAAGTGCAAAGTTGGGATCCTAGGTAGTTTGACAATGTTTTCCCATACTTAGCCAAATTTACTTATGGCAAGAAAAGTTGAGTAGGCATTTTGATGTAGTCATATATAACACATTTGGTAGTTTAAAGAGAATTTGATCATATGGGTTTGTTTAGTTTTGTTCCTAGATGATATGTGATATATTTTAGGTTTTGTGATGAAGTGCATCAAAATATATGTATGTGCAGAGTTGCCTTTCCAGGCAGTTCTAGGCATAGTTGGCTCTGTGACAAAAAAATATGAGTGAGCAAATTAATAGAATTATAAATTACATATGTAAATGTTATAGGAGTAGATTTATATATGTTTGTATTATCATATGTGAGTATATCATATTTTCCAAATTTTAGATCATGCATCTAAGCGCAATAAAAGTTATTGAGGTCCAAAGCTGGCCTTCCACATAAATTACAATAGTTCCCATACTTAGCCAATTTTGAAAGAGATAAAGATTAGAACCAAATGAAGATCCAAAAATTCAAATATAATATAGATTTATCTAATGGTGTATATTAAGTGATATGGTAAAAAGTGTTCAATTTTTAATTCCAATCAAAGGTAAAGAATAAGGATCGAATGCTTTGTGCATATTCATATAGATTGATTTCGCAGAATGAGTGGGGTCAAAGTGGTCATAGTGATAGTCATTTAAAAAAATTAAAGGTTAATATCTTTAAAATAGTGTTATTGGTATGTGATTTATCTAAGCAGTGAGGACACTAGATGATAATAGAGTGTTTGAGGTTTAACTGTGACCATTAGCATTTGAATATTTGAATTTTCAAAGGGAAAAACTAATGCTCTACATTTTATCCATAAATTTTGATCCAAGATGAATTAAAAGGTGATATAAAAATAAAAATTTAAGAGGAATCCATGAAACATATAGTGAACCTATTTATAAGGTATGAATATATGTACAATCAAAGATATTGAGCTCCAAAGTTGATTATGCATTCGACTGTATTTTGTAAGTGACATGAGAAGGATGTTTGAGCTTGTGTTGATGTTATTTATATTTATCATGATAAATTATCTATTTGGGAGTGTTTTATACTTCATGACGATGATATGTGTGGTATTTATAGGTTTTACCAATTCATATTTAGTATAAAAAATTTCTAAGAAGTTGACTATGTGTTCATTCATGGTGTCTTGTGTACAAGGCTACTATGTGAGTAGATTGAGCATACACAAAGGTGAGAAAATATGACTATAATAACTTTAATATGTCTAAGGGGACATAAGGAGTGGACCCATGTAGTTTAAATGGTCTTGTGTTCTTTTTTTTCTTGATGAAGTGCTCAATGGGTGAATAGGTCTCTATAAGACCTATAAGAGCTACAAGGGCCTAATTGAAAGGTGTAGCTACTTAAGAGTGACCCATAAATTATATTGTAGACCTATGAATATTGTATTGATATGTGTATTTATTATCTCAAAATATGGCTCATTATTGACATGTTATTTCCTTCAAATCATCTCTCGAAGGATATTATCTTATACAAATCTTAGATTCTTAGATAGCTATTACATGGAAAATAGATATTTGTCTTGTTTATATTAAACCAAAGACTAAATATTTACTTTGTCATTAATGTCTAATACATAACATGTTTTAGTTTTCTTTTATGTGAATAATTCTCAAGAAGAAGACACAGGTGATGTACAATGAATATTCCATTTTGATCTGCCAATCCAGAAACTATGAACTCCACAGGCTTATTTCTATAGACTCTACAGGCTTGTTTCTACAAACTCTATAGGCTTATTTATATGGAATCTATAGGCTTGTTTCTATGGACTCTATAGGATTATTTCTATAGACTCTATAGACTTGTTTCTATAGACTTTTTAGGATCATTTCTATGAACTCTACAGGGTCAATACCGAGAATTTTTTAAGGACAACGGGAAGCTGTAGACCAGATAGGATAGGAAAGAACCATTCCAAATAGAATCAAATAAGTAAAATAACTACCTGCTATTTTGAAGGACTTGCTTTGATAAATTTGCATATAATCAAATTTTATGACTATTATAGGATAGGATATTTATTTCATCAGAATAATTAGATCTCTTGGGAATCTAATCTCCTATCTTTGGAAGAATGGATCGACCAAAGAATCTTATTTCTTTGAATTATAATTTGAGTTAATTGTATTAGTATAAAGTGTAAGACTTTTGACTATGATTAAAAAAAATATTAGAAAAATAATAGAGGATATAGAGAAGAGAGAGAATCAAGAATTATATATTATTCAAGCATACAGGTTTTAGCCATATTGTAATCATTTCTTTTCTATGAATTAATACTTCAAGTTTATATCACTATTAATCTTTGTTCCTGAGTTCGAGAGGAGTAAGGGCCCACTCTCCTTGGAACCAAGAACTATGTATGGTATTTATATTCTATTTTATTAGTTAGAATCTTGTTACTATTTGCATTTATAAAAACATCAAAACAAATTCATAGTTTAAAAAAAAAAGCATTTTATTATTTCATTTGTCTTCTAAGCAAAGAGTGTTTTATTTTATAGCAAAAGTGTGAAGAAAATTTCTTTTTGTAAGTAGGAGTGTGAATTTACTTTCCATGAAAACGTAAAATAGGAGTGTGATCTTTTACTTTCAGCATAAGAGTGGATTGATTTGATTTCTTTCTTTTTTTTAATCAAAAGTGTGAATCAAGTAGTTTAGGATGTATTTCTTTCTTTAGTCAAAATTAGAATAGGATCAACAAACACCCCCATAAGTAGACTTCTAGATCTACCATCTCATACCTTACTACAGATAGCTTTGGACACCAACCCTGGTTGATAAGACACTAACTGAATATTGGTTAAATGAAGAGTTAGATGACACTCATCATTTTTGGCACTATTGTCGAGAAACACAAGGTGTTAATAAGGTAATCATTATTAATCTAGAGTAAAAAAAAATTGTAAAAATCCAAAAATAGTCAATAAATTGATGTACCATCCTAGAGATTATAAAGGATGATTTATTCCAAAGTTTCCACCGAGGACACACATGGACACTCCTTCAACATCTTTAAGTAGTGAACCAGAAGATACAAGTGAAACCTATTTGCAAGAATCTTCTGAAAATGGGATAGGAACTAGGCCATTACCACACACAAGCCCTATAGGACAAATTCCTCAAGATCAATCTCTTGCAGGAAGACATTATTTAGAGATTGCCAAAGACTTAGAAGAAGAAAGATCCATAACTGAATAAAATTATGAGAACTTAGAATAAAATATAATTAAAACCACAAACATTTAGTGGGAAGATCATCTTGGCTTTGAACCATCATCAGAAGAAGAAGAAATGGCTCTCTAACAAAATCAACAACTTGCACAACTAGAAAGGACATTTTCCTTTCCTATTGTTGTAGATCCTAATGATCAAACCCCCTTGAAAAATATTTCACCAGCTAATATACCAAATTTTTGGGGATGATCTATAGAAGATCCTGATCAATTCCTATTTGAATTTAATGTGTTATGTCAAACCTATGATTACACAACTGATAGACATAAATTAAAACTATTTCCTTCTACACTTAAAGATGCAGCTATGAAATGGTTAATGGGTTTACCTAACAATTCTATTAGAACATGGGATGACATGGAAACATAATTCTTGAACAAATACCAAGATTACTACCGAGTGCGAGAAAGAAAAAAAGATTTCTTCAAAATCAAATAGAATGAGGATGAATCTTTAGAAGATTATTTGGATAGATTCATATTCACTCATAAAAGAAGTAATTATCCACTCATTGAAGACATTTAGAAATTGGTTTTCTTGAAAGGATTGGATGAAGACACTAGAGATGCCTTAAATCTGATGGGTGGAGGAGACATAAATAAGTTGGCTTTCGATCAAATTTTTGAGCATTGTACCAATTACTCTAAAATAGAATTGGGAATTAGGAAAGAAAAGTTGGGGAAATATAATAAAGTGGGTAAATTAATAGAAGAATTTGTTAATCTTAAAATAGATATTCTATTTACACTAAATAGTACTTTAGATGGCCTTCAAGCTAAGGTAAATGCAACAGAGCCTTTAGCAATCTACTTTCCTAAGTGCAGATAGAAACACACCCTCAGAGACTACCCCCTAGATAGAACCAATAGTTTATCATGTGGGATTTGTGATGCAACATATCATGATACCAAATATTACACTCTTCTGTCTATTTTAAAGAATCAAATAAAAACCCAAGTCCAGTCCCCTGAAGAAGTAAATTATATTTAAAGATATAACTTTACCCCACAAAACCAGGCTCAAGGATAGTTTAATGTAATAAATCTAGTTAATACATAGATGGCACCATGGAATGTTTTAGCCCCTTCACCATTTTGGAATCAATCCCAAATTCCATCAATTTAAAATCTATAGGCAGGACAAGATTAGATGCAAACACCTCCATGGATGGTGCCACAACCATAGCAATAATGGGTACCACAACAGTATTGGATGCCACAACCATATCAATAATGGAATCAGTAGTGGAACCCACAATCATAATTCACCTAACCAAGAATACCACTTCAAAAATAAACTATTATGCCACCCCCAGTTATTCAACAGTAATGATAAATCAATCAACCCTCAATACCTACACAACCAATAGCAAATTTGAAAAATAAACAACTAGCACCTGTTTATGTTAATGAACAAGAAGAAACAATCAATGTTGGAGCTATTGAGTGTTCAGACATACATTTGAGATTAGGAAAAACTATACAAAAACCTCTAGTACTCATTTTTGAGATACCTGATAAAAATGAAAAGACAAAATCATCTCAATTAAGCACTAGAGAAGCTGAAATCAAAAGGAGCCCTGAAGTAAACAAAGGAAACACTACTACACCAGTAGTTCCTTTTCCTGAAAGATTAAGAGAAACTAATATCAAACTAGACTCAAATTTGGTCCATGAGTTACAAAAGATCAATATTGAGGTACCCCTTATACAAGATATTAGGGATATACTTGAATTAAATAAGATCATCAAAAACCTTTGTATTAAGACACCTAGGAGGAAAGTAAAATATCTTGGAACCATTCATGTTGATGGAAAAGTTATAGATTTATTAGTAGGAAAACTATTAGTTCTAAAATATGCAGATCCAGGAAGCCCAGTGATCATAGTCACAATTGGAGGAAAATAAATTCCTAACGTCTTGGTAGATTTGGAAGCAACAATCAATGTCATGACAATTGATACTCTCCATGCATTATCTCTTATGAAAATGCAACCTAAAACTACCATTCTTCAAATGGTGAATCAGTCGGTAATGAAACCAGAGGGAATGATAGAAAATTTTGAAGTGTTAATAGAATCTTGGGAATATCTAGTAGATTTCATGGTCTTACAACCCAAAATAAAGAATCTAGGATATCCTATAATCCTAGGTAGACCATGGTTGGCCACTGTAGCAGCATTGATTGATTGTAGGTTAAGAGACATGATCATTTTTAATGGGTTAAAATCCAAATGCATTTCCTTGTATCTTCTTGCAAAACCATCAAAAAATTGCATACAAGAACTTTGGGTGGATGAATCAGACAACATATTAAACAAAATTTCCTCCTTAGCCATGATCATAGTTAAAAAGCCACTTGGAAGAATTTAATGGAGACATATACCCAGAATCTACGGACTCTGCCAGTCCAAAAACTATGGACTCTACCAGTCTGAAAGCTATAAACTGCCTTAGTTTAGGATTCTTGGATCAGATAGAAAATTCTAAAACCTCCACTTCTAATTTTGCTAGTACTTCATCATATGATCATAGATTAATTCAAGAAAATGTGTGAAAATTGGTAGAATAACAACAAACTCATTTCTTAGATGCATTTCATTGTTCCTTAGCAAGATTGATTCCTCCTAGAAAAGAGTTTGTTGATAATGTAACTATGTTTCATAAGCTACTTCCTCATTCATGTCCTCTAAACTCATTAATTAGTGATTTTAAGAAAATAAAATCCAACTACCCAGTTATAAAACCAATCATGGTATTATCTATAAATTTTTTGAACATCAATAGTTGGTTAACAAATGAAGAGGAAGATCAAGTCTTTGAAGTGTTGGAAAGACATACCAAGGCTTTTGCTTGGGATTATACTGACATGAAAGAAATTCACCCTAGCATATGCACTCATCACATTTACACAGAATCTGTCAAATTGGTCAGACAACTACAAAGAAGAATAAACCTAACACTAAAGGAAATAGTCAAAATATAAATCCAAAAGTTACTAGAAGTTGGGTTTATTTACCCCATCTCAGATAGCCAATGGGTGTCACCTTTGGTAATTGTGCCCAAGAAAAATAGAAAGTTAAGAGTATGTGTCGATTATCAGGAACTGAATAAAGAAATATTAAGAGATTACTTTCCTTTACCTTTCATTGATCAAGTTCTTGATAACTTGGCAAAAAAAAAATCTTTCTTGGATGGGTTTAGTGGGTATAACCAGATAATGGTAGCAGCTAAAGATCAAGATAAAACCACATTTACCTACCCTTGGAGAAATTTTGTGTATCGATTAGTTCCATTTGAACTCTGTAATGCTCCAACAACCTTTCAAAGAGCATCTTTGGCAATATTCTCTGACCTTACAAATGATTGTGTTGAGGTATATATGGATGATTTCAATGTTTATGGTAAAACTTACGAAGAAGCTCTTACCAACTTGGAAAGAGTATTGATTAGATGTGAGGAACATCAATTATCTTTGAGCCATGAGAAATGTTTGTTGATGATGGATGAAGGAATAGTTCTGGGACACCATATTTCTACAAAAGGCACTCGAGTAGATCCAAAGAAAATTGAAATAATTTCCAACTTACCCATTCCATAAACAAAAAATAAAGTTAAGAGTTTTTTGGGACATGTTAGTTACTACATATGCTTTATAGATAAATTTAGTCAAATATCTACCCCTATGTTTGCCTTGCTTACAAAAGATAGTACATTCGAATAGAATGATAATTGCTAGCAGGCCTTTGAGACCATCAAAGCTAAACTTGTTACTATTCTAGTATTAAGAGGACCAGATTGGAATAAGCCATTCCATAAATACATGGATGCTTCTAATACAACATTAGGATTAGTTTTTGGAAAAAAAGATGAAGGTAACATGTATGCTATATATTATATTAGAAAAAACATGACACTTGCTGAAAGAAATTAAACCACAACTGAGAAGGAATTTTTAGCTATAATTTATGCAATCAAAAAATTTAGATACTACATAACAAGCTACAAGGTATTTGTCTATACAGACCATTCAACTATTAGATATCTTACCAACAAACCAATTGTAGGAGGTAGGATTATTAGATGGCTAATACTCTTATAAGAATTTGATGTTACTATTATAGACAAATCAGGGAAGTCTAATGTGGCTGCTAATTTCATGTCAAGAATCAACACTACAGGTGAAGAAGAACCAGTGAAAGATGACTTTCTAGATGAACAATTATTCACTATTTCAGTACAATCTCCATGGTTTGCTGATATATCCAATTACCTCACCACAGGGAAGTTTTCTCTACACTTTTCACAAAAATAAAATAAATGTTTAATCAAAGAAAGTTCTTTTAAATGGATTAATGGAATGTTATTTAAACTTGGACCTGATCATGTGTTTTATAGGTGTGTGATAAATGGTGAAGCTTATGATATCATCAGAGCTTGTCATGATAAACTAGGAGGAGGCCATTACTCAGCTCAAAGAATCATACATAAAATCCTAGGAGTAGGATATTATTGGCCTCATCTTCATCAGTAAGTAAAATGATATGTCAGACACTGTGATGCTTGCCAGTGAATTAGACAGCCTACTCTTTCAACAAAGATGCCTCTACACCCTCATCCTCAATTGGTTTTAGAACCATTTGAAAAATGGGGAATTGATTTTATCGGTCCAGTGGATCCTCCTTCCAAAGGAAAAGAATATCTCCTAGTATGTATAGACTACGTGACCAAGTGGGCAGAAGTGGAAGCATTACCTCATGCAAAAGAGGAGATGGTAGTTGATTTATTATATTTCAAAATCATACAAAGATTTGGTGCTCGAAGAGAGATAGTCTCTAATCAAGGACCGTAGTTCATGTCAAACATGATAAAGCATTTCATGCAAATGTATCAGACTCAGCACAAAAAAATATCTCCATACTATCCACAAGCGAATGGAAAAATTGAAATCACCAACAGAGAATTGGAAACCATTTTCACCAAGGTTGTTAATTCTAGTAGAAAGGATTGGGTAGATAAGGTACCATAAGATGTTTGGGCCTATAATACTACTTAGAAAACAACAACTAGATTTTCACCTTATGAATTGGTTTATGGTAAGAAGCCTTTATTCTCTATTGAATTTGAATTACAAACTTTGAAAATAGCTGTGGAAGTAGGAATTGAATTGTAAGAAATATAGAAGGAAAGACTCCTACAGCTTAATCAACTTGATGAAATGAGGATGGAAGCACTACAAAAAATTGAATTGGTATAACATCAAAGAAAAGTTTGGCATGATGCACAAATCAAGCAACATAAGTTTCAAAAAGGATATTGGGCACTATTATTTGTGTCAAGATTAGGAGCACAATTGATTACTTTGTATAAGCAACTAAACACAAAATTTAACCAAAAGTAACAAGTAACTAGAAATCAGAAACAACATAGAATTTGAGAGACAATACAATCTTGTATTCAACTGATCTAGAAAGAAAATACAATAAAGAAGATGCCACACTCTTCCCACACCTATAAGGCTTCCCAAACCTCTAGGGCTCCCAATAATTCTCCTTCAAGAGTTATCTCTCTCAATTACAGTCACAACAAACAACTCAAACACAGAGTTGTTGTTCACCTCTACCAGTCAGTAACAATACTGCCAGTACAAAAGTACTCAAAGTACTCCAAGTAGATCTCCCTTGAACTTGCAACAACCTATAAATCAAATGATATTACTTACCATGTAGATCTAACTTGATCTTTCACAACCTGCAGATCAACCTGGTCTTGCACACCTGCAAACCTAGATCTTACAATCGAAAGGATCTCTTCCTTGTCCTTGATTACAATACAACCCCATGAGTCTATTATATAGATCCCATGCAAAAAATAATTAGACTTCTAATTAAAATAATTAGAAATGCAGACTCAAGACTAAAATTAGTCTTTTACATGCAAACAACTGGTTTGTTAAACTAACTATTCATCAACTAGCAGTTCTAGAACCGCACAGGCGACCGACATCAGTCCCTGTCTATCTAGAGATGACCGATGTTGGCCAATCTCTAACCGATGCCGGTTGCTCTATACACTAGATATGACCAACATCAGTTGGCCTGCTGACATTGGTTTCTCTGCAACTCATCAACCTCCTCCATTTGCATAATAGTGAAGCTTTTAGCTCCATAACCTAACAATCTCCCACTTAGAGATAAATAGCTGCACCTGTACTTGTACCTGTACATCATCTAATTTGTTTCTTGGCTTGTATCCCTCTTCAAGTTCAATCTTGAAGACCAACCACCACACATCCTGTGGTGCTACACCTGTCGTCCAAGTCCCCTGCTATATCTTATTCTACATACCCATGTAGAGAAGTCTTTAACCCTGCATAGCATGTTAACCTGTTGTTGGCCCCTCTCAGATACCTGAGAATCCACTGAACTACTTTCTAGTGCTTCTTTCCTGAATTGGCCATGAACTCGCTGACAACACCCACTGCTTGGGTAAACTTAGGTCTAGTACACATGTACTTAACCTCATCATGTGAATTGGGACACTATTTTATGAACTATCCATCCATAGGTGTGCTAACCAGTTCTACATCCCACATCTTGAACCTCGCCACTACCTTATTCACATAATCATCTTGAGACAACATCAACCTATGATCTTCCCTATCTCTAGGAAAACTCATGCCAAAGAATCTTGTTGCTCCCAGATCCTTCATGACACACCTCTAAACTAACTTTAACTTTAGCTCAGAAACTCCCTGCATGTGTGACCCTGCAATAAGCATACACACAACATACAGTAACAAGATAATGTAGCTAATATTATCTAACTTGGTAAAGGAAACACAATGGTTAAACCTCTATTGTCTTATAGCTTGCTCAAGACCATATACCCTGGCCTTCCATCTCACGTGTCCATTCTCTCTCTTTTTTGACCTGGGAATCCATTCATATTTTAGTGCTTTCTTTCCAGCTAGCAACTCTACCAAATCTCTCATTTGGTTCTCATCCAAGGAATCAAATTCCTCATTCATGCCATGCTCTTACTATTTCTTAGATTTTACCTACTCTACTTCTTTAAAACTTCCTGGTTCTTGACCATCAGTGAGCAAAAAGTAGTCTAAAGAAGGGGAATAATGAATTTGAGGCTTAATTACACTTTCAATCCTCTTCATGGGTGTTTGAGACTCCTTGACAGCTTGCTATCCACCTAAAATCCATTTTTTGGTCGACCCTGGTCTGCACTCAATTGATGTCGATTCCACTTGATCGCTGACATTGGTTCCCTGACCGACATCGGCGTCCACCTAGTCGCTGATGCTAGTTTTTTGACTAACATCGGTCGCCACCTACCTGACACCATTGAATCTAATCTACACATGACCGACATTGGTACCTACCTATTCGATGTCAGTTCCACCTAATCGATGTTAGTAACTATGTTTTCCTGAGTGATGACTTTTTACCCGCGAGCTTACCTTGGATCAAAACCCTATCCAAACTACACTACTTATAATTATTCAACCCCTATGATTGGTCTCTATTTGTCATCTTCTCCTTGAACACCAAGGCTTTCCTATTCTTATCAAAAACATCATATTTCCTCTTTATGCAATAGACATGATCCTTTCTTGTAGCATGTGTTTCAAGAAACCTCACTTTCTTTTATTGCTTACAGAAATCTTGATCTATGCTTTCCAGATCTGAACTCTTACCTTTTGACTCAAGAACATGCATCCCCTTCTTATTCATGTGATCAAGCCTATGGAGCCACATCTTTGAATCTATAGCTGAAGTAGATAAACCAAAAGGAGAATCAGTAATACAAGTAGATAGATAAAGATTACCTACTTTCTTACCTCTTGCTAAAACAAGTGCACCCTTGGAAACTTTCCAAGAGTTCATTGTGAGAGTTACTGTGCATCCCTCATCACCTAAATTTCCAATAGAAATCAAGTTCTGCTTCAGGACTGGGACATGCATGACCTCCTTCAACACCCATGCATTGCCCATCTGCAATTTCAGCTACACTTTCCCTTTGCTAACCATTTGACAAGGCTTACCATTCCCTAAATAAATCTCTCCAAAGTCCCCTTGGACATATTCATGGAAAAATTCTCTATTTGGGGTTGCATGGAAAGAGGCACCAAAATATAACACCCAAGATTCCACTTTATCCAAGGAACATACAAGAACATCTTGTGCGACAATATCTGCAACATCTGCTTCTTTATTTCCTTCATGCTGATCTTCAACCAACTAGCAATCTTTCTTTACATGCCCTTGCTTTCCTCATTTCCAGCAAATTATTCTGCCATACTTGGATTTGGATCTCCTACCTATCTTTGACCTTGATCTCCCTTTCTCGATCTTCTCTCTTTGCCTTCCCCTACTTTCAACACTTAAAGCATTCCCTGATGATTCACCTATGTTTTTTTTGTGAATTTATTCATTCAAGATTACACTAACAACATCATCAACTTTTAATATATTTGAAGCAGACACAGTATTACTAACTAGCATTACCAAACTATCCCAACTTTTAGGTAATGAGCATAAGATTAAGAGAGCCTTAATTTCATCATCAAAAATAATATTGACTGAAACTAACTGGTTTACCAAACCATGGAAATCACTAAGATGACTATGTATAGATCCACATTCCAACATTTACAAATTAAATAACTGCTTCATAAGAAATACCTTATTTGAAGCAGAGGGTTTTTCATATAAATTTGACAAAGATCCCATTAAATCTATCATTGTCTTAGCCTGTGATAAGCTAGAAATCACACACGATGCCAGACTCAACCTTATAGATCCCAGAGCCTTCCGATCAAGAACCTCCATTCTTCATCTTTCATATCCATGGGCTTGCTTGCAACCCCACCCAACGGTAAGTATAGATCTTTCTGATATAGATAATATTCTATCTGCATCCTCCATAATTGATAATTCTTGTCGTTAAACTTCTCCATTCTTAGCTTACTTTCTTCTACCATTGCTATACTCCCACTCAATCAGAAACCCCTGAGAGTGACCTGTAATCAAACATAAACCTACTTCGAACTAGGCTCTGTGAACCTGTAACCCTAGCTCTGATACCACTTTTTTAGAATTATGAGCACAATTGATTACTTTGTATAAGCAACTAAACACAAAATTTAACTACAAGTAACAAGTAATTAGAAATTAGAAACAACACAAAATTTGAGAGACAATACAATATTGTATTCAACTCATCCAGAAAGAAAATATAATAAAGAAGATGCCACACTCTTCCCACACCTCTAAGGCTTCCCACACCTTTAGGGCTCCCAGTAATTCTCCTTCAAGAGTTCTCTCTCTTAATTACGGTCACAAGAAACAACTCAAACATAGAGTTGTTGTTCACCTCCACCAGTCAGTAACAATACTGCCAATACACAAGTACTCAAATTACTCCAAGTAGATCTCCCTTAAACTTGCAACAACCTACAAATCAAATGATCTTACTTACCATGTATATCTAACCTAATCTTGCACAACCTACAGATCAACCTGGTCTTGCACACCTGCAAATCTAGATCTTACAATCAGAAGGATCTCTTCCTTGTCCTTGATTACAATACAACCCCATGAGTCTATTATATAGACCCCATGCAAACAATAACTAGACTTCTAATTACAATAATTAAAAATGTAGACTCAAGACTAAAATTAGTCTTTTACATGTAAACAACTAGTTTGTTAAACTAACTGTTTGTCAACTAGTAGTTCTGGAACCGCACAGGTGACTGACGTCGATCCTTGTCTATCTGGAGATGACCGATGTCAGCCGATCTCTAACCAATGCTGGTTGCTCTGTACACTAGATATGACTGATGTTGGTTGGCCTGATGATGTCAATTTCTCTACAACTTAGCAACCTCCTCCGTTTGCATAACAGTGAAGCTTTTAGCTCCACAACCTAAATTATGATTCTAAATTTGAACAGTTCAAAGGAAAACTACAAAAAATATGGTTGGGACCTTATGAGATTGAAGAGGTCTATGAAAATGGTTTTATTAAACTGATACCTATTGATGATAGTAGAAGACCTTTGTTAGTCAATGGACATAGGATGAAGATCTATCAAAGACCTCTCAATAAAGACAAATTTATTCAAAAAGTAAGGGATCAAATAGCTATTCTAGAAAGCTCTACTTCTTCTAGTAAACATGCTCCTTGATAATCCAACAAAAAAAAATTAATAATGAAAATCCTTCCAAGGACACTATTGACAATGCATGCCCAGAAAACCAGCTTGCTAGCTGGTTATGCATTGCAAAAAAGGGCTTTGGCTAGAAAACTAGCAATGGCTGGCCAAAGGGCAAAAACAAAACTTTATAATAAAATCTCATCATGACACTATGATTGTTCATCTCCATGCAATAAACTAATCCATACAAACCTATTTGTGTAGGACACATGGTGAGTAAAGGATAACGTCTAAGGTTAAAGTAAGACATATTTTATTTATCTATGTTTAGTTAACTAATTATCTTCAATTTAATTAAGACCCTATTATTCTGAGATAACCTAAATTTGAATCATCTAAAATGGAATGACACATGCCATAATGAAAAATCATGCAATTGAGCTGCCAAAGGTGTATGGATAAGTGTGCAACTTTGATATCATCAATTGAGTCATCAAGTACCATAATTATGGGACATCATAAAAAAAGGGTTTTCAATGAAATAATGAATTTCTATCATCATCAATATGACACATCATCATTTCACATAACTTGTATTGATAAGACCAAATGGTTGGCACACTTCATAGAAATGTGTGGTGCTTAACTATATCAAAACATCATACCACACTACAGACTCATGTAGCTATAACATTTCAAATGAACCATTTACTTTCTACAAACTTCAATAAAAGCTGATCCTCATAGCCTGTTGCCTACTAACTTCAACAAAAGACTAGTCTACACTTTAATTAGAGTTAAAGGAACTGATTTGACTATGACTTTGCATAGAAATGGGACAGAAGACAAGATCAGAGCTAAAGGATCCAGTGAAGTTTCATAAAGACAAAGCTTTTGTAGCAGTGTTTAGAGCTAATGGCTGGCCACCTTTCATTGAAAAGCTCTAGGGTTTCAATGAAACAATGGTAAGTTAATTCGTTACCAATCTCACCCCTAAAATTTTAATTATGAAAGACATTATTATTCCTATTACAACTTAAATCATAAGCCAAATTATACAAGTTCCAGAAGAAGGAATGAGAGCTACAAGCAAAGTTTCATTTAGTGATTTAATTAGTTAGTTTAATGGTAATAAGCAGAATAGAAATTCATGTCTAGTAGATTCTAAGGGAAAATTAAAAGGGATTAAAAGAAATTCACTTATTGAACCTTGGAAATATATAGCCAAGTGGGTACTTAAATATATCATTTATGAAGGGTAACACAGTATTTTAGGGGGAGATGCCATGAAAATGTTAATACATCTTAAGCATGGGAGACAAAAACCTCAATATAACATTAACCTCCTATCTTTCTTATATAGTGCTCTGTACATTATGTCTACAACCCCTAATGCTTCTCTTAGGCATCATGGCCTTATTCAGCTTATTATCCAGCATCACTTCCTTTAGCAAGGTCAAGAGGTCTGGGAGGAGTTTTAGAATAGTACAACACAAGAAAACCCAAATGTACCATAGGAACACTCATCTCCACCTACCCCATCAACTGAGAATACAATACTAAGAAAATAATCTCAGACTATAATCTCCATAGAAATCCCTTCTTATTTAAGAAGAATCACAAGGTCTCAAAACCCTAAAATTTCAAGGTCTCCACAAGAATCTCATGAGTCTATAGTACAACCAGTTCCTTTGATAGGATGAATAAAATTGAGATGGAAGGTTGCTACAGAACTTGAGAAGACCAAGGGTTTGGTGGTTGAGAAGGAAAATCAACTAAGTGTAGCTAAAAGAGTAACTAAAAGAAGGAGAAGGCTCATTTTAACATAAGAAGATGAACAAAAAATTGTAGATATTTTAGATAGTCTTAAAATAGTGTCTCATTCCCCCATACATCAAAATCTTCCTACACCTATAGATATTGAAGAAACTCCTTTTGAAAGGAGCTCTCAAATCATAATGGAGGAGCCAAATCCAAAGGAACAACCACACATGGTAGATGAATTAAGTATGGTAGAATAACCACCTATTCCAATTGAAACTATAGTGGATAAAGGGAAAACTATATATACCAATGAGAAAGGCAAATCATCAAATCTAAATGATCTTATTATGTAGCTAATTTTGCATCTTTCTCAAGCTTAAGCTCTTTAACAACAATAAATAACTGACATTGCTGACTTGATCAGTCAATTGTAAGATAAGGACCATCTCAACTCATCTTTGGTGTAGAAATTAGATATAGTATCTGCTAATCATGCAGCAGAAGTTCACTGATTAGAGGATATAATAAAGGAACATGAAAGTGAACAAATAGATCTTTGGATATATGTAAAAAGTCTGAAGAAGGAAAATTGGAGATTTTAGAATTTGGTAAACTCTTTTGAAGCACCTGCTGTTGCACTTTCTCCTCCTAAGGTATTTGTTGACCATGGTTGTCAACCAAGTGATCCAGGTATTCCTCCCTTGCAAATACTATATGAAATTGAATAAGAATATTTTGTAATTAAATATAAAAACAAAGATGCAAATTCTTCAAACAAACACTTGGAAAATGAAAAGAAAAAATTAGAGACTAAAGTCCAAGAGTTAGAAGAAAATTTGTAGGATGCATGCAAATTAGGAGAAAATCTTTTGGCATGTAGGAGTCCTTCTCCCTCATACAGTCTATTTTTATTTGAACAATTTTATAGATGGTAGCTTCTATGGATCTCCTATCATCTTCCTTACAAAATTTTGTAGCCAATAACATTTTTGGAAATTTTCTATAGTGCTAAACCTGATCAACAAGATTTGCTTTGTGAATTTTATTTGCATGACTTGATTCTAGGATATCATGAGCACAATAAGTTTTTGATAAATCTTCATGTAGGATAAGTTCAACTAAGAACATTACATTCTACATTCAAAAATTAGATAGCATGGAAAGGTAGATTTGAGGACTGTACAAATCATGCTAAGACTACAAGATTATGTGTCAGACCAACCTTTCCTATTCCCAAATTGATCAAACAGAATTTTCAATATGGTTTTTTAAATGATGAGGTTAAAACACATTATTTATAGGCTCTATATGATTGTACTATTTCTTTTGATTTATTTTCAAGACAAAATTTTGATTCAGTAATGGTTGCAAGTGTAAATAGATGGGACCAACTTTCAGTTCCTCTTAAAAGGTAAGAAGTCATGTCCCCAAATAACTTAAGATGGAGTATGAGGAGAGCATCCTCAATTCTAGAAATTTTAATAGAGGTAATCAACTCTAGGGGAGAATAGAAATGGATTGGCATGAGATATAGAACCCTTTTGCTAATCATACCTATTCTAGGATGGTAGAGTTGGGATCCATAATCAGAAGAGAAATTTAGTATATGGAAACAAATAATTCAAACACATCAGGGATTTATCAATAATTTAGATAGACATATAATAGATGAATTTGATGAATATGATTTGAGTTAGAGTGTAGAAAGCAGAAGCTAGAGCTATGAATGCCAATAAATATTTGTAATGGGACTTGAAAAAGGTAAAGCTTGGGGGAGATGATGAGCTCAAAATATGGCTCATTATTGACATGTTATTTCCTTCAAATCATCTCTCGAAGGATATTATCTTATACAAATCTTAGATTCTTAGATATCTATTACATAGAAAATATATATTTGTCTTGTTTATATTAAACCAAAGACTAAATATTTACTTTGTCATTAATGTATAATACATATCATGTTTTAGTAATCTTTTGTGTGAAGAATGCTCAGGAAGAAGACACAGGTGATGTACAGTGAACATTCCATTTTAATCTACCAGTATAGAAACTATGAACTGTGTAGGCTTATTTCTATGGACTCTATAGGCTTGTTTCTAAGGACTCTGTAGGCTTATTTATATACTCTATAGGCTTTTTTCTATGGAATATGTAGGCTTATTTTTATGGACTCTATAGGATTGTTTCTATGGACTCCACAAGCTCATTTCTACGGACTCCGTAGGGTCAATACCAAGAATTCTGTAAGGACAACAGGAAGCTAGAGACCAGATAGGATAGGAAAGAACCATTTCAGCTGGAATCAAATAAGGAAAATAACTACCTGTTATTTTAAAGGACTTACTTTTGATAAATTTGCATATAATCAGATTTTAGGACTATTATAAGATAGGATATTTATCTCATCAGAATAATAGGATCTCTTGAGAATCCAATCTCCTATCTTTGGAAGAATGGATCAACTAAAGAATCCTATTTCTTTGCATCCTATTTTGAGTTAATTGTATTAGTATAAAGTGTAAGACTTTTGACTATGATTAAAAAAGATAAGAAAAAGAATAGAGGATATAGAGAAGAGAGAGAATTAAGAATTAGATATTATTTAAGCATACAGGTTTCAACCATATTGTAATCATTTCATTTCTATGAATTAATACTTCAAGTTTCTAGAACTGATTAATCTTTGTTCCTGAGTCTAAGAGGAGCAAGGGCCCATGCTCCTTGGAACCAGGAACTGTGTATGGTATTTATGTTCTATTTTATTAGTTAGAATCTTATTACTATTTGCATTTATAAAAACATAAAAAAAAATTCATAGTTTTAAAAAAGTATTTTTTATTTCATTTCTCTTCTAAACAAAGTGTGTTTTCTTTTACAACAGAAGTGTGAACCAAATTTCCTTTGGTAAGTAGGAGTGTGAATTTACTTTCCATGCAAACATAAAATAGGAGTGTGATCTTTTACTTTCAGCAAAAGAGTGGATTGATTTGATTTCTTTCTTTTTTTATCAAAAGTGTGAATCAAGTAGTTTAGGATGTATTCCTTTCTTTAGTCAAAACTAGAATAGGATCAACAAACACCCCCATAAGCAAAATTCTAGATATACCATCTCATACCTTACTATAGATAGATTTGGACACCAGCCTTGGTTGATAAGACATCAATTGAATATTGGTTAAATGAAGAGTTAGATGACACTCGTCATGTATTCATATGATATATGCCTTATGGGTTAAGGCATGCCTAATGGCTGACCAAGATGTTGATAATCATGAAGGCTCTATAAATAGTGAAACCAAATGAGATGGTTTCTAAACTTGTGGAAAGGCTTGTTGGTGTAGAGTAAGAATTGAAGCAAAGAAGAGAGGATAGGTAGTGCACCTATCGGATGAATTGATGATTAGAATAGTTTTTTGACTATGTGTATGACTTATAGGTCATATTTCTAATGTCAAAATAGTGTTCTTGTAGTTTGAGGATACGTGAATAGGTCTGAGTGTGCATATGAGGTTAGTTTGAGTGAAGAAGGAGAGAGTTTGTGGCATGCCTATGTGAGAGGCCTATATGAGATAGAGAAGGATTTTGTGTAGGGGTTAGAAAATAATATATCCATCATTAGGTGTTGAAGATATCAGTTCTAAGGTGGAGGTGTTATTTTCAAAGGAGGGTCTAAAGGACTTGATCTTCCTTAAGGAAAATTGCTCTATGTGTAATAGGTGTTTCACTAAAGGCCTTTGGTTAGGATAACTTGATCAAGGTTTTGAGTAGTCATAAGGAATTGATCATCTTAGGGGTTGGTGCTCCTTATGAAACTTTTATTTCACTAAATTTAGTCTAAAATACTTGACCAATCTCTTGTTTATAATCTCTTATAGGATAATTAGTCCATGTGTTACAGGATATAGAATGGGTTTTATTTCCCATGAGGGTTTCCCATAGGAACTATGTATTGTAATATTGTGTATACATAGAATGAATGAGATATCTTGTTAACATTGCTTGATCAAGTTGGTATATGTTGATTATTTAATAGTTTGAAAGGATTAGAATTGAAATTGAAATATCTAGGTTCACTGATTCACCCCCTAGTGATTGTACCTCTAACACTTCTCAAAAATGAGGGTATCCATATCAATTGATTTTATATCTATTAATTTGGGATAATATAAGTTTAAAGTCTGAATCTCTCCTTCATATTTATTGACTTGATCTTTCAAGGTATTATTTCTCTCTCTAATTATTTCATAGTGGTCCATCATTGCTACAATGACCTTATTTCCCTTATTAATTAGTTACTCTGACCATTCTTTTGTATCCCTTCCCATATGAGCCATCTCTCAGACTGAATCAATGAAAACTTGATTCAAAAATTAATTGATTGGTTACATTGCCTATGGTTGTAATGATTTATTAG
Organism: Torreya grandis; assembly: GCA_037957365.1. NCBI lineage: Eukaryota > Viridiplantae > Streptophyta > Pinopsida > Cupressales > Taxaceae > Torreya > Torreya grandis. Next base: position 752,428 of record JARHVA010000419.1, read on the forward strand.
GTTGTGTAAATTGGTTTAATGAATCTATAAGTTGATCCACCTTTCTCTTCAGTTAATATTTTGTGGCCTTTTCATGACCAATCCTTTTAAAGAGAGAGTTGATGTTGGATTTACCATCATGTTTCAACCCCTCTCTTATCGGTTGTCCAAGGTGAATTTTTGAAATTTGGTAATCTCTCACCATAAGATTTTCTTTTGATTTATCTAATGGGTGAAATGTAATTTCAACATACCCTTCTCCCTTGTCATCATTGAATATCCTAGATAAGGTCCTAGGAATTGGTTTGGACTTCTTTTTGACCTCTAAGAGACCAAAGTAAAAAGTGTTGGGATCAACCACTTTTTCCCTCTTCTTTCCCACTGATTGGGTTATCCAACTAGGGGTAGCATCTTGCTAATTTGACACTGTCACCAAAGAATTAATAGTTGATGTAGCTATACTAGTAGCCACTATGACCATTGTAAACTTCTAGGTAGATTCCATAATTAGTTTCTCAGTAGGTGACTATGAAAGTTTACTCCCATTAGTTGATTGAAAATCTACACTTGCATCAAGTACTTATATTGCTCAACTCTCTACTAAAGGTGTTTTGGAAACAATGGGAATGGAAGAGGTAGAGGTAATGGAAGTAACTATGTCTATTAGAGGTGTGCATGATGGGATAGACATAGGGATTATGAATTTGGGAATAGGGGGAAGAGTATAATCTAAATAATTAAATGAATCAATGAGATGTATGGGACCACTCAGGCTTGATGATGTAAGGAAAGTGAGTGGGTATGAAGGTAAATTAGTACTTACCTTAGGAGTTGGGATGGCCTATGGGATTAAGGTTAAGATGATTAAGTCTGTGGCTTTATACTGTTGGGTGGTGTTGGAAATTAATGGGGATGAAATGGAAGGAACTATGAATGGAGTCGAAAGAGGGAATCGAATGAAATGGGAAGGTGAAATTGGAGGAAAGGAAAGTGGAGTGAAAACTTGAGACTCTATTGATGGGGAACCCTAAGTGTCCATTTGAATTAATTGTGTTGGTTACACTTGGCTTATTATGGGCATAATAGAAGGTGAAGTGGAAACTACAGATGTAAGGGGAGTGGAGAAAAGAGGTGGAATTGACACTAAAGGTCTTAAACCTTGAGATCTTGGAGTAGAAATAAGGGATGGAGGTGAAGAATCTCTAGGGAAATGTAGGTAGGAGGAGGGAGAACAACAAATATGGGGGTTGTCACTATGACAATCATAGGGATTAAAGTTGTGGAAGTTCATGTTACTATTGTGTCTTCATATGGAAGGTTGATTGGTTATTCTATAGGTTCCCACATGATACTTAATTCCCTTCTCTTTGCCTTAGTCTTTTTCTTCTTAGTCTTTTTGTTTTTAGGCTCCTTTCTTTTATTCTTTTTGTTTTTAGGCTCCTTTGATGATTCTCTTGGGCCCTCTTCTGATGCATTAAACCCCTCTACCTTAAACTTTAAAATATTCTCTTTGAACCTAATTATTTCCCTTATGATTTGTACTCCCTTACTTTTCATCTAATTGATAGTTATATTAATTACATGGGCCATTCTATCAAAAAGAGATAAAGACTCTAGAACTAACCACCTTGATGAGGCCACCAATTGCTTTATTTTATATCCTCATCCATTCCTAGTGTATATCTTTTTCTATGTAAATCCCTATAACCATCCTTGACTCATGCAAATGAATGCATGAATTTATGATTTTATGCGTGCATTAATATACACACACACACACACACATACATATATACATATATATGTATATGTACATATATATGTATATATGTATATATGTATATATATATATATGTTATGAATTAATGATGTTTTTTTAATTAGATTATACTTATGTAACCTTATTTAACAAACATTTGAAGGGTGACATAAGACTGTAGGAATCTTCTTTGGGCACAAAACTTATAGAGAAGCTCGTAGCAAAGGGGCTTCCACCTGCAGGTTGCCCATAGTCACTGTTGGCTCCTACCTACAGGTTACCTATAACAACTATTGGTTTCCACCTATAGGTTGCTAGTACAAACTACTAGTTTCCACTTGTAGGTTACTTATAACAACTATAGGCTTTCACCTACAAGATCCCACAACCACTACATAGAAAAAAACTATTATTATGATAATATGTGATTAGTTCTTAAAAACACATCCAACTATCTTAGGAACCAAGTGGATGATTAAAGAGGATCCTCCATATCTATTGTATGGACTCCTAACATGTAAATAATCTTGGATGTGTTGCTAAAGATGAGTAAGACAAGGAAAATGGAAAGGAGACAAAAAGAAGTAAAATAAAAAAATAATATATACTATCCTTAACCTAGTCAGGCCTAAAAAAAGTAACTTTAGTTACTAACCACCTCAAGGTTAACTGGGGTAGTTCCCAAAGTATTTTTACCTTTCCTAGTTTAGTGTTCTTGGTTGAAGATAATAAATTGCCTTATGTATTTAATGACAAAACCTAGGTTAGATTGGTAATAGATAATAATAGAGTAGTAGAATTTTATAATTCATTACATTCTAAATATTGTAATATTTTGTAACAATCTTTAATTGCTACAGATTTTAGTAATGAGATGGTTGATTCTATAATAATCTTTTGTAAGTCTCTTGGAGAAGGATTATAACTCAATTTTAAATGAGGAAGGGCCCCCTCAGAAGGAGTTGCAGTGAAGATCCTGACTCTCTTTAGTTTAAGTGTGTTGTGTAAGTTTATTTAACTATTAATTTGATTATATAAAGTGTGATACATGTGTGAATCATAAGTGTGAATTATTTCTATATTTTTTTTATAATAATTTCATAGTATAACTATCTAGTGAATTCACTATAAGTTTATTATACTACAACTAGTAAGCAAGATAATCTATGAATCAATAATGCTTATATATTACTGACATCCTTGAAAATCCTACATACCCTAGGTTGACAATTAATGTTAATTAGACTCAAGAATCTAGTATTAACTAGGTAATAAGTTTTCACAACACACCTTATTGGTAGAAGGGGTTATGTGATGACTTATGTATAATAGATCAGGTCCACTCTAGAGTCATCATGTACCAGGTCATCTAAAAATAGTGCTATATCATAATCTTTGATTTGTTGAAGGGACACTAGAATAATCCCTCATTTTGACTACTTCCTCATCGTCACACTCTTCCCAATAATCCTCATAGTATGACACATGATCATATGTAGCAAGTGCCAACGTGCTAATGATTTTTCCATATACATCAAAATAAGGTCTAGATTCCAAAGTTTTTAGTGTCATCTATCACATTTTAACCTTATCAAACTTGGCCTTAAGGAAGGGTTGGCATGTGTATCAACCAATAGAAATTAGGAAATGTATCCCTACCTTATGCCTATTAGAGAGGAACTTGTGTGTCTCTACAAGCTTCTTGACCAAATCCATTATTTCCCATTTATCACTAACATATATAGGGAGTGTGTAGGGATAAGAACTAAATCTATTTGCCCTAATGTAGGAAAAGGTAGGGAACTATATGAATTATGAACCCCATTTACTGATTTCATCCACTATTATTTTTGAGAACCTTGTTCTCCTAAGTTCCTTGTCAAACATGATAATTATTCAATAAATGAAAGCATCATTTACTCATCTAAAGTGTTGCCTACTAGCCTCCAATGTGAGGTCAAGGTAGTAGTTATATACTTTATTTATTTCCTTTGGAAATATGTTGAGGCCTGGGAACGATCTCTTTTTAGCCAAAATGTATATAATGTAGGAGTTCATGTAGAACTTGCCCATGTTTTACATCTACAACAATTTATTATGGAAGGAATCACTTATTAATTGGACCCAATGAATGTATTGTTTGTTTTATCAGATGACCCATATATACTAGTATATCCACTCTTGAAAACACTTAACATCGAGATTACCAATGACCTTGTGCAATAAAATGATGACGTCTCCTACTTCATCAATGAAATCAAGCCTATACATGGTCTTTGGTAACTTGGTGGAGGAATGCTTAGGGGATTTGAGCCACTATTTTTTGATTATATTTTAACACCCATCTCAATTATCTTCAAATAACTATGTGGATGTTTGTGGAGTTATATCATGGTAACTCTCAAACTCTGGGATTGTAAATATTGATCTGATTAAATTGGGGTCTAGTTTCATAATATTTTAACCTTTCTTGTTGTATACCTCTCTTATGTTAGGATCATAGCGTTTGGCCATTGTAAGAACTAACTCATGGCTCTTAATTGACAATGATAAGGTTTCATCTTATGGGAGGCTAGAGTCATAAATACTCTAGACCCAATCATTCAAAAAATTTGCACCTATCTGATCCCAAATATCTCTTAGGTCAATATGACCTAAATTAGTATCTATTATTTCTACAACATTTTACTAAAAATTGGGAGTAACTTTGGGGCCTTTGGATTTTAACTTCATTTCCTTAGGAGACATGATAACTATAGTTATTTCTTGTGATAAACCAATTGTGAAAGTTGGTAAGATCTACAGGTGTTTAAATTAGTTTAAATGTCTAGTGGAATTGGGAGGTGCTTGAAGCAGGTGAAAGGTATTTCAAGTAATTTAAACTTCCATCGTGATGAGAGGTGTCTCTAATAAGTCCACTTTATATAAAGGCTTAGAATATTGTAGGGATATTAGGTGTTTGGAGTAATAATAAAACCTGTGAGCATCTAGGGCGTTTGAGGTAAGTCCAACATCTGTGGGGACCTTTGAGGTATATGCAAGGAATATTCACTGGTCTAAATGGGAAGTATATGCTTTAGGAATATTCTTTTTGGATTGATGAAACCCTAAATTTTGACTATGAAATTAAGAGGAAAAAATCTAAGGTTTTTACGATGATCACTCTGGGAAAAAAAATTCACAATGAAATTCTTGAACATGAAACCCTAGAAACCATTGACTTTGGATGCATCCTTTTGATCATGAAAGAAATGATTTAACAATTTTAATTATTAGAGAATACTAACATAGTAATGATAACCCAAAAAGATATCAAAAATCTACTCAAAGGAATAAAAAACTTAAAAAATGTATCAATTTATAAGAGAAATTAAGAAAAATCACAAGGGGAATAACATACAAAAGGGTGAAGATGATGTGAAAGATGTTTTTTTAGTCATGGATTGAACTTTTAGGTATTTTCTTGACATGTGGATTGAGGTTTGGAATGCACAAAAATCATTGTTAGATCTCAACAAAATTACTTGTAAATTAAACAAATGATAATCAAATCCCTAAATTCACTCAATTTATAGAAAACCCATATAATAAATGTAGTTATGGTGGTTAATGGTGGAACTAAGAGATACTTGGGGTAGTCCCATGTCTACAGGAAATAAATGGCTTGGTTTGGAGGAAGGAAAAATTCACTGAGAACTTTACACATTTGTAAATATGCAAAATGCACTTTAGGTTCCAAATTTAGTGGAAGGGGGGTATATATGTTTTGTGAGATCCATAGCCTACCATGTATTTTTCACATTTGAAAATGTGCAAAGTGCTTGCTAACTTTTAGATTTTTCCAGTTTAGATACTCTATAGGAAGTAAAGCCCATCATGTATTTTGCACATTTGTAATTTTCAAAATGCACACCAAGTTCCAGATTCCACCATGTTGGAATATGGTTGCTTTGTGGGATCTAGATCCTAACAAGCACTTTGCATGTTTGCGAATGTGAAAGATGCATCTAGAGTTTTAGATTCCATAGTACAAAATGGAAAGATGGGTTTTTGGTGGTTTAAAGGAATTTTATAAAATAACAAAGGGGGTCTCCCTTATGGTATCATATGTAATGATATTTTTGAGACAAAAATATAAAGAAAAAGAGAATTTATGGAGTGGATGTGATAAGCCATTTTAGGGATAAATCATTGACTTACCCTAAATTTGCCTAAGTGTGAATTGGAATGAGGAATGGGGATTTTGATGATAGCACTAATATTAGTAGGGTCAACATTGATGTCATGGAAAGAAACTAGGAATCATAATAATTTTTTATATGTGACCCCAAAGATAATTTTGTAAGGATTGAGTCTAACCTAGTATTTAAGAAGGTAGTAAAAAATAATAGCAAGATTTCATAGATGAGTTTTACAAGTTTTGGATTTAGAAATGAGGTCATCCACATAGGTTTCAATAATTTTGTGGATAATATCATGAAAGATATGAGTCATTTCTTATTCTTAAGTGGCTCCAATATTTTTGAGGCTAAAAGTCATTTTGAAATAGTAATAGGTGCCCCATTCTATGGTAAAAGTGGTTTTATATTGGTCCTTGGGGGTAATGTGAATCTGATTATATCTTGAGAAGCTATCCATAAGAGATAATATTTTTTAACTAGCATGGAATCAATAATGACATCTATCAAAGTCAAAGGGAAGTTGTCTTTAGGACAAACAAGGTTAAGATTGCAAAAATAAATACAAATGTGAATGACCATAATGACATTTTTCTGAATGGGAATAATGTTAGAAACCCATTCAGAATAATCCACTAGTTTGATAAATTTAGCATCGATTAATTTGATGATTTCCTTATGAAATAAAATGAAAATGTTAGGTGGAAAATTCCTTTGATTTTGATGCATAGCCTTGACATCAGGATAAGTAATAATGTTATGCACTATAATGCTAGGGTCAATACCAGACATGCCCTTATAAGATCAAGAAAATATTTTATGATATTTATTAAATAATAAGCTAAAATTATCATGTTCAATAGGTGAGAGTTCATGACAAATTGTAATTGTGTGAGGACGAGATGGAGTACCATACTCAATACAAGTGGTTTCTTTGATATGAATGACATTTCCATCTTGAAATTGGTATGGTGCATTGGGTAAAGAAGAAAGTGGATTAGTTTTGGGATTAATGCTAGAAATAAAGTTGTTGAAACAAGGAGCTTTAGTTTTAAAATTCCCAAGTTTATGATGTTTTTGAGGAAGTTAAGGTTATTGGGCATGAAGTATTTAAGGAATAGCTTCATCACTAGGCAAGTTGGGAAGAAAACCATAATACTCAAAATCTGCTTCAAGATATATAAATTGATTACCATGGAGATCATACTTAGAATGTATCTGATGAACATTGGTTGCCTTGTCATGGAGTATAATCTTGGGAGTAGGAGAGGTAGATGGATCAGAAGGGATTGGAGTGTTTTTGAGTTTTTAGATGGGAGATATATTAGAGGTAATGATTGGATCCAAAGGTTGTAAAGGATATGCAATATTTTTTTTATAGATTTAGAAGGTATAATTTTCTCTACCACCTAAGGAGTATCAAGAAGTAGAGAATTGGTAGGAGGTACATAAACTTCAATTTCGAAGTCATGATATGTGGAAATGGTATGAATATCCCAGTTAAAAACATGAATTTGAGATAAGGTTTTTTGATAATGTTAGACATCCAAGTCTTGAGATTAATCTTAGTTTATTATGTAATTATCATCATATGTTGGAGAAATTATACATTATTGAGAGTCAGGGGGGTTAGAAGGTGAAATCCTAATATTACTAAATGTATGTGGAGACATGGTGAGAGGATCTTGAAATAATTTGGCCACCCCAAAATCATTGCAAGTGAAGGTATCATTAGGTAATGAAGGATATTGAGTATTTCATGGAGGGATAAAGTCAGTGATCTCATCAAGAAGAGGAATAGTATGATCCTAAGGTAATAAAGAAGGAGGAAGCCATTGTGAAATGTATGGAGGTAGGTTGGTAGTATTACAAGTATGTTATAATTCATTAGGTTCATCATCATTAGAATCCACAAGAGTCACTTATAAATTAGGATTGATGTTAATAAACTCAAGTAAAGGATCATTATTGATATTAGGAATGGTAAGAATATGATATTGAGATTTGGGATTAGGAAGTTGAATACTCCATGGGTTGGGATTAGCCTCATGCTTATATTGTTTGCCATTATGTAATAATTTATTGCATTGACTATCGAAAGAAATAATATCCCTCATTTGATGATTCCAAGGGTGACACATGAGTATATTATAAGATAAAGGTAAGTCAAGGACCATAAGCTTAGCTTGAATGGTCTTAGGTCCAGTGGTTAATGGAAGCCAAATACAACCAAGTGGATTTTTATTTGTTTTATCAAAACCATGGTAGGTAAGATGGGTTTGATTGAGATGATCCTTATTATAACTAAGTTGTTGGATAAGCCACAAAGATGTCACATTAATACTATAGCTTTCATCAACTAGAACTTTACGAATAAGGGTAGTATTAATGGATATTTTACTAAAGAGTGGTAGATCATCAACATGATAAAGAATTTCATCATTAATAATTTCCTCTTTAATAAATTCAATAGAAGGCTTGGAATAAGGACACATAGTTTCAATGGCATTTACATTGGTAGGTTGAGTTTCAATAAAAGGTGGTTATTCATCTATATAGGATGGAGCCTCAATCTCTTAGAGTTATTGAATAAGGAACTTATGATGATAGGGTGAAGTATAAACCAAATCCATATGTGGAATATTTCAAGGAATAGAGGATGATAGGGTGAAGTATGAACCAACGCCATAAGTGGAATCTTACAAGGCATAGAGTTAAGTTCTTCAAGAAAGTTCTAATGGGATTTAGAAGAAGAACCATCATGAGGTTTAAGAGGTAAAGTAGATTTTAAAGGAATAGATGTGGTTGGAGGTTAAGAAGGAGGAAGTGGATCCTCATAGGCTTCCAAAGCTAGATTAGTAGTGTTAGTATCCTTGAGAAGTTGTTTTTCTAAAGATGGTTTCTTAGGTTTGGTAATAGGATATTTGTGAGCCATCTTTCTATGATAATTGACCTTAGAAATGTTGACATATTGAGAATTGTTATAATATTGGTCATAATCAACATCAATGGTATAAAAATCCTTGGTATTAGGTTGATTATTGGAAAAATATTTTTGGTTATTTGAGGTACAAGTTTTATAAACCTATCATTTTTGAGAAGCAATAATGTACTCTTGACGATGAAGGTTCATCATAGATTCATGATTGAATGAATCACCAAATATATAGGAGATAGAAAATTTAGTGAGCCCTCTACAAGATTCATGAGAATGACCAATGTAATCATGGAACCAAAGAAATTTATTAGGGTCATACCACTTAGGAGGATTGTTAGGATAAGTGGAAGGTCTCGAGGGTAGTCAAATTTGTTTCATTTGTTGCATAGAAAGTGGCGTGTGAGAAGATGAAGGGATGTCAGCTTTGGTAACTCCAGGTTTGGTTGGTGGAGTATTAATAGTGATATCATTGGTATATATTTGAAAATATCCTTTTAGGAGTTTAGGATAAGGTTCAAATTTATTCATGAGAAAGTCTTGACACTTAGCTTGATCAAGAGCTTCACTAAGTGTTTGAGGAGCAAAGGTTCAAACCTTATATTGAAGAGGAGTCAAAGCAATGATAAAGAGTTTGAATAAGCTATCATCAATAATTTTATGGTTATATTTGTGGTCCAATGATTTACATATTTTGATAAAGTCATGAGCTAATTCAGTGGGATATTGCTTAGCATTGATGAAGTGGCTAAGACAATTTTTGGGAATATTATTGTGTTGAAACTCTTAAAATAAAGGATTGACCAAATATTTGAGTTACCAAATGGAATGTTGGGGTAATTAGTTGTACCATTATAATAAATTTACAATAAAGGTTTTGACTAAGAGTTTAGTTGTGGCAAAGATATTAATTTGGATCCACTCTTTGTAAAGATTGCCAAAGGCTTTGAGAAATGAGGTAGGGTCTTTAGTCCTATCATATTTTATAGTTGACTATATGTTACCAATATCAATGGACATAATAAAGGGAGTTAAAGGCTCATTTTGAATAATTTGAAGTATCTTGTTATTCATGATGGATTGAGGAATAACATTGCCTGAGGCATCTTTAAGAGGTGGAGGGATGTAATTGGGATTAGCTCGAGGATGAATAGTTGGTTGATTAGCCATATTAATTAAATTATGTTGAATTTTCATCATTTGATTGGTGTTAGAGTTTTGGCATTATGTTCATTTATTAGATAACTTGGGAAAGAAGTTGAGTTGTATCAAGAGGTGGGTTAGTGTTGGTAGGATTACTCCCCAAATTGGTATTATGGGGAGGGTTATTAAAACATGGACTATTAGTGGGATTATTGATTAAAATTGTGTCAATTGATCCCATATTAGTTTGAACATTTTGAAGATGAGAAGTATATTGGTATGTATAGAAAAGATCTAACCCATTAACTTCATCTTGAGGTGTGATTTTCACCATGCTACAAGTCATGGATGAAGAAGGGGAAGAGGTGCCCCAAGAGTGATGGTGATCTTGGAGTGAAAGAGAGAGAGAAATAAACATCCCATATAGTATATTAGTGGAATAAAATTATCCAACAAGATTATGATAGAATAATTCATGATGATTGGAGAAAAATGAACAAAATATTAATAATGATAAATAGAGAATTGAATCAATAAATAGGGAAGGCAAAAAATAGTACAGAGTCGATTGGGTTGACCCAATATAGAGAATAGGGCTGACATTGATGAAACAAGAATATAGGGTTGACTAGGTTGACCTAGTTTTGTATCATAGATAATAATTAAGTAGGAAAAGAATCAAATTCAACTAGGTCGACCTAATTATGTATCTGAGGGGAAGAAAAAAAACTATGTTGATAGGGTCGACTATGTATTGAAACAAGAATAATTCTACAATTACTTATGAAAGAAAGAAATAAAAGGAAACACATAATCAATTGGATCAGTTAGGTTGATCCAATTAAGGCACAAAACACAAAACCTTATACTAACAATAGCTAATACAAGTTTTTTCAATATAACATACAATTTAAGAAAAGAATAAGCAATCAACTTGAAAATTAAAAGCTAACTAAGTGGTCAACCTGAATGTCGTTAGACTATTAGAGTATAATTTTAGATGTGATAGGAAGTTTGTTATAAGTAAGGAACTATAAAGAGATATAAATAAGGTTTTAATATGTTTAACATGAAAGGGATCTATATTGGCAATGGTCTAGCTTGGTATTGGGTCATACCTCCTCACTTCACAAATTGTAGTAATAAGGGTATCAGGTGTTTAGCCAAAATATACCATTAAACACATGTTTATACTTGGACAAAAAACTAAGTTGGATTTTTCCTTAGTGATGAAATATAAGTAGGTAGGCCTTGGGTAGACAATTGTTAAAATGTATTTTAAGATTTTGTCATTTGGTAGTGCGTGCATAAAAGAGAAAATAGTGAAACTAAATAGTATATTGAAAACCACCTAATTAGACAATGTGATATATTCCAATCATGCAAGCAAAAATAATTGAAAGTGTGAGATAACTAATAACATATAAGGGTTAATTCCAACTTTAAAACATAGTACAATGTTGATTCAATAGACAATGTATGCAAATAATACAAAATAGGGTTGATAGTGTCACCTCTATACTCTAGAAGCAAAGGTATTAAAATGAACTACATCGACATGGTTGACATAGATTTCTAGATAGAATACAAAATACAAAACTACATCGATAGGGTTGACCTAGTTGACTGTATAGGGGTAGTTTAAAAACTATAAACTATGAAAAAAATATAATTATAAGGAAAGAAGAGAAGGATAGAAAGGAACCTTGGTGGGTTGGAGGAGGAAGATAAGTGAGATTTCTATTGAACAACCTTGATTAATACTCAAAAATTCTACTATGTCGACTGGGTTGACCTAGCTTTGTAAAAACATATTGCTAATAGCTTGAAAATGTACAAGGTCAACAGGGTTGACCTAGTATGTTGAACTGGATGCCTGATAATGTATAAGGTCAACTAGGTTGACCTAGTAGTTTGAACTAAATTCTAGAAAAAATTCACAAATAGAATAGAGTCATATGTATGTGACTATATTATTAAGTCTACGTACAAAATTTGGAACTATGTCGATACATTCAACCTAGTATCATAACTATATGATAATAAAAATGATAAAATAATGAAAATAAGTGAAGCCAAACCTACAAGGGTTAGATTCATGTTGATTTCACCATAATGTATGCAATAAAAAATGCATCATGTCTATACATCAATCCTAATTCAGAGAAGATAGATCATGCCATACATTTTTTATTAGGAACACATTTGTTAAGCAAGAACATAACCAATATGAGGATCCCCTAGACCTGATTAGGGGATATCTCATTAAAATAAACCATGATAGGGAGGGTTTCAAAGCCTCTAGTCAAACACAATCATGTAATAACCCTAAGGGAATCATGTTTTTTGATATCTCACTAAACTAATAACAAGTAAAGTTAATTTAATCTAGTACTTACCAAAGCTTGTGGCATAATATGAAGGGTTAGTAAATAATCAAAATATGTATAGGAGAATCTCAATTAAGCTATGTATGAGTAATACCCTAATATATAGAATATGAAGAGTAATATTATTTGAATCCAATACTTATGTTACTTCTATCTACTAAAGAGAGGAGCAAAGTTAGAGAATACTTACCTGAATGATGAACTTGTCGAGACTCAATTTTTCCCTTAAATAAAGGGGCTTCATGAGAGGTTGTTATGGTTTGTAAGGATCACTAAGAAAGGCCAAATCATCCAAGACTTATCCACAAGAATAAATTCTCCAAGTATTAACCCTAAGATAAGACTCCTTAAGTAGAATGGTGGAAGAGCAAATTGTAAATAAGCACAAGTGAATAATAACTCTTTATTGCATATTGAAATAATGATGAAATCATCTTGTATATATAGGAAGATTTGAACCTAAAACATTCTAAAAATAATGGCTAATAGGGTTGACCTAGTTTACCTAGAATAATTTTGAATAATTATTCACTCAGTCATGAGCTAGGTTAGCCAAAGGCCAAACAAGGTCCTAAGTGAAAATGCCCTGAAACTATACAAGATCGACCCAATCGACCTAGTACAACTAACTGAAAAAGGGGGTTAAGGTGAGGAAAAGAAAGATGGAAAGTTGAAAAATATTGGAGGAGTGTGTAACATAGGAGTAATAGATTAGGGAATGGTTTATAGGAGCTAGTTAGATTGGTAATAAGTGGCAATAAAGGACAACAATCCTACAAAACACTAATGGTCTATCGACCCCTTTCCCAATGCACCCTTTAAGGCATGCACTCAGAGAGATTAAGTCTCAATTAGTTCCCGCAAGATGTAAAACATCAATATTTGATAAAAGTTGAAAATATTATGTGTATATAGAAACCACTTGTCATTTAGTTTCCCCATCCTTATTGGCCTGATATCCCACACACTTTCCATTTATGAGATCATTCCCATATTATTTTATCCCATCCATCATGTTTTTCTTCTCATAATTTTTTTCTATTCCATTTCTTGGAAAAACTTCATTTGGCCTAAATTTTTGTTGGATATTTCATCCATGTAGGCAATATCCACTTACCTAGTGCATCTGGAGACATATTGGCCATCCATTTCCTTTTCTTCTATCCCCCCATTATTTTTGTTTATTTCATCATCTATTATCATCTAAGAGAAATGTTCATAGTTTTATTTGTGTCATGTTATTTATACTAGCATTATGATTAACCATTGTTTATTTTTATTTCATTTTATTCACTTTTTTCTATTTTGTTCTTTCTTTTTTCTTTGTGTTTTGTTTATTTGTTTGTTTGTTTGCCTGTTTGTTCACTTTCTTATTATGCCTTAATTTAGTCTATGTGAATTCATTAGGTGATTACTTGTACATTATTCTTGAATCCTTCCATATTCATATGTCAACATTGTCATCATGGTTTTTATCATTGGTGCATGATTTTTACTTGAGTATTGGATCGCGTGTTAGTCCATATGCATATTTCAGCCAAGTTATCATGGTGTTTTATCATGATGGCTACCATCCCATGTTATAGCAAAAATTATATCTAGGAGTCTACATGGTAATACAATAATGATATATCTCCTTGGCACTAGTAACATTCTCAATCTAATCCAAATCATATCCTACATAGATTAATCAAACAATAAAATAATTTTAACCTTTGATATTTCAAACAAGCATCTCCCTACTAGTAGTTTGACCAAATTCATCTTTCTCATTTGTACCAATTCACCATCATCTTCCATATAATGTTTTCCATAATCAAGGTATAATTATTGTAACTACCTTTGGGAAAATCATTGCATACTATCCCACTTATATTTTGAATGATTCTAACTACTTTTGGGCCAAACATTGTGTTTCCATCCATTTGAGGGTTGATGATTATAACTGCATTCGGGCAAATCATTCTTTTTCTTCTACCTAATAGGGGCACATTTTCATTATGATAATGTTTATAACCACCTTTGGGTAAACCATTATCTCTATCCACCCACTTGTGGTATGTTTTTATCCTACCAATGATTATAATTACCTATGGACAAATCATTATTTCCCTTTTCCTAATTATAACCACCTTTGGGAAAATCAGTTTATTATTACCCTAAGCCTTTTTCAATGATTATAACCACCTTTGAGAAAATAATTACCTTTTTATCCCACCAATGTTGATGATTATAACTGCCTATGGGTAAATCATCATCATGTTTCTTTACCCCAACTATGTTAGTTCTATATGCTATTGATTATAAAATACCTTCCACCCCATTTCATCTTTTTGGTCCAATCATTTCCTCCTTTTGAGGGATTGATTTATGATCTCTTTAACAACTCCCTTGAGGGAACACATATAATTCATCCATAGTCATTGAGTTTTTAAGAATATAGGACCTTTTCATTCTTTGATAATATGTTACTATGCTTATAGCTTGCAACACCTTTCCAAACAAGGGTAAATTGTAGACACCTAAAACTAGCCACTAATGACCTTCAACTAGACTTCAGATTGATTCCTACCAATCATTGAAAATTAAGCATAAAAATCATTGAATGTCCCAAATTTACATATGTATCATTCATAAAAACTTAGAATTATATTGAGACATCCCTAATTGGGGTATCCTACCATAAGCAACAAACACCTCTCATAGATTCATCTTTAATCATAAGGTGGCATCACAACATGCAATTTGGATTATAGACCTATTAAGTGGGGCAAGCACACACATAAAATCAAATCTTAAAAATGCCAAATAGCCTAAGTATAAATAATTAACATGCTAAACCAAATTAAATTCCTAGTTGAATTATCCAAGAACAATTAATGAATTACTAAAAAATAAAATTTTAAAATATAAAATATCCTAGCTTTTCATGATTAGCTTTTATGAGTTATCAAGCCTTTGGAAATATCTCAAAATATCTCACCCATGCCTATTCAGTATAAATCATTAATTCTTGACACCTTTTAACTCTACTAGGGTTAATTACCTCACTTAGCTTAGGTTTAAACCCATTCCATGTTTAAACTACACTTTAACTCACCTTGAGTTGGGGTTAATTCCTAAGCCTATAAATACAAGCCTTTAACTCTTAATTTGAGAGTTTGGATAATGTAGCATTATAATGAATTTTTTTGCATAAGACTCATGAAAAAAATGTTATAATGCCAAAATATTGAGCCAAGCCATCATAAGCATAAGCCATATCAATCAAGCCAGAAGCTAGAATGGTGCCTATAGACACCTAAAATTGGTCACTAATGGCTTCATATCAAAATTTAGATTGATTCTTACCAACCTCTGTAAATCTAGCCTAAGAATCACTAAACATCTCAAATTTAGCTACATAGCATGCTATTTGGCCTATAAATAAATTAAATGGGGCAAATTCACACATGAATTAATTCAAATTTTGAAAATTTTCAAAAGCCTAAACATAATTAATCAAAATGAAAAATTAAATCAAATTCCTAAATTGAATTAACCATAAGCAATTAATAAATTATCGAAAAATAAATTCAAAAATAAAAAAATATCCTAAAAATTCATAATTACCTTTGTGTGAGTTGTCAAATATCTTAAAATATCCCACCCATGCCTATTCATTGTTAATCATGACCATTTGACATCTTTTAACTCTACTAGGGTTGATTAACTCACTAAGGTAAGGTTTAAAACCATTCAAAGCTCTAACTACACTCTAACTCATCTTGGGTTGGGGTTAGTTGCTAAACCTATAAATACAAGCCTAGACCTCTTCATTTGGAGAGCTTGGACATAGTAATGGTATAATATTAGTTTTATGACAAGATTGAAATCTATAGAGTTATAATTCCAAAATTGTGAATCAAAAGTGAAGCCATCAATAGAATTTGATCAAACATAAGGCTAAATCCAAATAAACCATGGTGCTAAGGGGAGAAGGAGATAAACAAATCCATTTTCTAAAGACCTCTTGAGCACAAGTCAAGCAAACCAATAAATAAATCTCATAGAATATTCAAAGAAGGTAAGAAAGATTGTTTTTCTTGCATTTTAGTTGTGCTTTGTCAATTGAATTTATTCGCTATGCTCCCCCTTTGATCTAGGAAAGATAGTGTTATGCATGTTCATGTGTTTCCTCTCATTTTGAATTCATTATGAAGCTAACACATGATCTAACCACCCTTATTAGATTCTTTGATCACAAAGGGCACACCTAGTGGGTTGAGAAGTACCCCACATACTAAGGATATGAAGATGCATCTCAAAAATTGATAAAATAATGCTTGAATTCCTTCAAATTTGTAGTTTTATCTTTGATTTTTCTATCTTTTTAATTCTTGAATTAACTTAGATATACATAGAGACCAACATCATTCAGGCCTAACCGATATTGGTTCTACCAAACTAACATCATTTTTGCCCAACCAATCTTGATTTTATGACCATCATCAGTCGATATATAGGGTGAAATATGGTTTACAATGATTACATTTTGATTCTTTCTATCATTTCTAACTACTATTTCTTGATCTCTAAAGCATATAAACTTTCTATCTAATTTTTTCATTACAAATTTTGAGAAGTTTTTATCATCTTTTGGACTAATCTAAAATTTTTCATCTTGTGTGGTTTTGCCTTCAGGTTCAATGGTGATTGACATCAGTCCTAGTTAACCGGTATCAGTCTTTTACTATTGTCATTGGTTCTCTTTGAGACCAATCAGCATTAATTGCCTTGAAATTGGCATCAGTCAATTTTGATCGACCATAGTCACTGTGTTTTCAAAAATAAAAACCCAAGAGATAATTTTTTAAAGTTCATTTTCTCAACATCAAAAGTGATTCTAAGTAGGAGACTATCTAAAAATTTCAAGTCCAAGGCTTGATTGAAACACAAAATTGTAAGTTTTAGTGGTTTTAACATTTCATTTTGGGTACCTAAAATAATTAACTAAGTCATTCACACTTTATTTTGGTGTTAAAATGAACATTTTAAGTCTTTCACATTTGACCTTTAGTGCTTAAAAGGAGTTAGTATTTTTAATATTTTCATAACACTTCATTGTTGGTGCTTAAAAAGAATGATTAAGTCTTGAACACTTATTTTTGTTGTTTAAAAATAACTTAGGATAAATTTTAAACATTTGGGTTTTGGGCTTAAAATGAACTAGGTGGTTTTGCTTAATTTGTGTTGTGTAATTATTTCAAGTTTTCAAACTTAAGTCAAGGAACCAAGTAAATAATATTGTCACATATTTAAATCTAATTCCTAAAATCAAACTTCAATCGTAATTTCTTGTAAACTATTTGTTGATTTTTTTTTCACAAAAATAATAGCATGTGTATGATCTCCCCTCATCCCTTATAGGGAACTCAAGTCATCAAAAGTGTCTTTTAATTTCATTTCATGCCTATCCCAAGGCATGGAAAGAAAGTTTCCTTGGCTCTCCAAAACACCTGTATGGTTTTGGGTGATCTAAAATTAACCCTAAAGTCTTTTCACTTATCATTTCTTTTCATACAACTTAATTTGTTAAGGGGATATCATTACCTCTCATGATTTCTCTAGGGAAGCATTGACCCAGGGCTTCATCTCTTGAAAATATTCTAATCGTGCTCTATGGAAGGGTATATAAATTAGGGCACATATACTGCAAGAGCCAAGGGTTGAGCAGATAACCTCTCCTTTCGTAATGAATGCCTGAGTTAGGTCTAGTCACCTAGGGGATTTCACTAAGTAATAGATGGATGGAATTATCATGAAAATGAATAGACCCTTAAATGATAAGTTGATCGATATGAACTCAATTGATGTGATGATTTTCTTGTGTTAACCACACTTGGGTTCAATCTAGATGGTCATAGCTTATAAGTTTTAGTCAACCCCACTTGCCACACCTTGATAGGATCTAAGATGATATATTTGGTTGTATTTTTTTCATTTTTGTCACTTATTCCTTTATTTATTGGTGTTTTGTGTCTAAAACTTTATTTTTTATACCATGTCATAAATGAGTTTTTTTGTCTACACTAATCCATTATTTAAGGAGGCATTATGCCATCTGTTTGACACCTTGATTTAACTTAGAAGGCTTTTTTGTGTCAAAAATGTTATGTGTGTCACTTGATTGAGATGGGTAATGTTATGCTACCCAAATCAATTCAAGTTTTAAGCCCTAAAAGTCTTTGAAAATAAACATTGTTTATACCTTTTGAGAGCACTAACATCATTATGCTACTAAAATTGATTCAAAATACTTTCTTATCTTATGTCCAAATTATCATTATTTAAAAAAAAATCATGTGTCTTGTGGGATCTTTGTTTTAGTACAATTACGCTATTCAAATTTTCCTAGCTTGATGGTCAATAAATCATAAGTTTTTCTAAGTTCAACTTTTAATTAACTTTTACAAGTTCAAATCTAAACATTGATTGATTTCTTCATTTCACAGAAATGATACACACATATTTTTATTTTGGGTTGCATAACTTAAGTTAATTTTTAAGAACCAATCAATATTTAAAAACTATATCATTCGTGCCTTTGTTTGTGAGAACTAGTTTATCTTCAAATACCTTTTGTTTAGTGCCTTATACCAATTTGATCACATGTATGTCTAGAATCAAGTGCTTTATTTATGCTAAAGTGTTCCAAGTTTACTAGGTTAATATTATCTCCTTTGTTTCAAGTCTAGCTTTTGATGCTAAGTTTGGCCAAAAGTATTAGCACATTACTTGTTTTGAGCCTAGATTTTGACACTGTGTTTGGCAAAAAAACCTAGCAACTTTTACCTTTCCTAGTTTATACCTATATAGAACGTCTTTGGACCTAGAGTTTAGCATCTTTTTTTTAGTTCATTTATTTGACCTCATTTATGTAAGACATTTAACATTAGACATTTGATGTTATACTATTTTTACAAAATATTTACATAGACCTTTTGGAGATACATCTCCACCCCTTTGACCAAGTTAGACCTAGTTGAACCTTTTGTCTTTTCAGACATTACATTTTAGAGTTTGTAGAAGTTCAACCTCTATTATCATGAAATATTTACCATTTGATTTGATCATGTCTCACTATACATGTAGTGGAGTAATATATAATCCAAGATATGGAAATGTTATCACACAAGAGGACTTTATCCAAAACCCTTATGGAGATTATGTTGTTTGGGATATAGATTCTTATCCACCATACAACACTCAAACAAAGGAACAGAGTCAAGATCTTTTGGCCAGCCAATTATTTGGTTAGCATGCCTCCATACACAGAGTAAGACCAAGAATAGATAACCTAATATTTGGCTAGTTTACCTTTGAATGCAAAAAAATATTAAAAAAAAACCATATTATGTTACAATTCCATTAGCCTATGATCTTAATAGAGCTACAAAGGTAGGACATGAAAACTTACCAATTCTAGTAAGAGAGCCTTATAACATGTCTTATAATCAACACTATGAATAGGTCTCTTCTAACAACCCTAACGCCATTATACTAATGACATATCAAGATCCATGTTTACTTGTCACACAAAGAGGCCTCATGGAGGACGATTTCACTCAAATGTAGACAACATATGAGCCATATTAAAACCTAGTGCATAACTTTAATAATATGGCCATGTCAAATGCACCTCACATTAAGTCACTTCAATAAGAGTATTCTTTGAGTTGAAAAGTCAATAAAATTAAGGTTTTGATCCAATTAAACAAATCACTTTAGAAGAGAACATGTTTAATACCCCAACCATCGAGTGTCTTTTGTTTCTATGTAGAATAGTGAGATGAACATAGTGGACAATACGTAAGTAATACCTAATTTAAACCAAAGTGGTGTTAGCACACAAATAAATAGTCAAAAATAAAATGTGCCTTTAAACAAAACCATGAGTGGATCACAAATTTAGGGTGTAGGATTTTCTATTTCCTAACCTCATCCAAATACCTCTAATCCTCAACCAGCTGATTCTTTGAGCACCCAATATCAAGGATTAAGTAGTCAAGCAATGACCAGTTTTACACCACAACAAAATGTGATGAATCTTACTCCACCCCAATAGGTGATGATAAACATTCCATAATAATAGGCACTATTAAACATACACACATAGCTAAGGCAAAACATATTGCAACCTCAATAAGGGGAAACCAATGTTTTAACTTGACATGTAGTAATGAGCATACCTCTTCAGTCATAGACTAACATGCTAATCCAAAACCAAATGATGTCTAACCAATAATGTACAAATATTGGTCAAAAACAAATATAAAATCTCCAACATGCATCCACTTCCCAATAGGGATTCATTCAACCAAGGGGTTTTAATGTTCCTCAAGTACCTATTAGGTAACAATTACCTTTTGTGCAAAATGTGTCACTAGTTCAAAGATAGGGTCTTGGTTCACAAGTTACCCTCCATCAACAAGGTATGACTAGTCAATAACATGTCCTTATTCAACCATAATAGGCACAATACAACTATATACCTCCATCTCAATCATAGTATTCCAAACATTAGGCCTACATACCCAATCCTAACTAGAATATTGTATAACCACATGTGCAATTTAAATAATTGTACCCTAATCCATGTATGGGTATTCTTGGTCCATTCCTTAACCAATCCAACATTACCTAAAAAATGCCTCCAATATACCCTGATCAAAGTACTCCATTTTTAACCACTCAGCCTCTACCTCAAGGTAATGATCCCATTGGTTTAATTTCATAGGAACTACAACAAATTAAGGAAGCAATTACCCTCAATCAAGCAGGGAAATAGCCTAAAAAGTTTAAATTAGACGATGTGTATTCTTACCCTTTCAACATGGAGTACTTGCAGATACCAATTCCTCTAGGGTATGAGCAACCAAAGTTTAATAAATACAAGGGGAAAGGTGAACCCAAGGCCCATTTGAAAAAATTCTTTGTTGCATGCCAACTAGTGGCCTATAGTGACATATACTTACTATTTTTGTTTCTAAGAAGCCTAGTAGGGAAAGCATTGGAGTGGTTCTTAAAGTTTCCAAATAATTTAATATATAATTTTGATGATATTTTGGATAATTTTATGAAACACTTCTCTTATAATCTTGAACATGATATTTCATTAGTAGATTTAACACAGACCAAAAAAAAAGTTGGTGAAAGCTTCACAAGCTATCTACAGTGATGGAGAGCCCTTGCAAGCTACTTTCCCCATGATCTACTAGATAATAAAATAGCCTCTATGTTTACCAAAAACATACATAGAAAGATATATTATTATTTGGAGATGTAGTATGTGCACACATTTAAAGAGATCATTGAAAAAGGTTTGTTGATCAAGAAATACCTTATTAACAAAGGGATTATTAAACTAGCCTCATCAAATCAAAACTAGAACCAAAATCAGAATAATGGCCAAAATCAAAATCTAGTCTAAGCACAAACATCATAACAAACCTAGTCCAATAAATATGAGAAACCAAAGCAATTTAATTGTAATAAAAATGTTGTAGAGAATGGATTAATTGAGTCAAGACATGTTCAAATGGTGCAATCACCAATTGTATAGCTTACATCACATATGCACATACTTCCTAACCAATAACCTCTTCAACAAGCATAGTAGAATAGACTAGTATAATTAGCACAACAAATGCAACAAACACAACAACCTATGCCTTTAAAAAACCCTCCTCCAAGAAGAACTATGCCTATGCACCATTTTTAGAAATATTAGAGAGCCTATTGAGACTGTAATATGAAATCTTGTCATAGCTAATCTGATTAGATGGTTTATTCTAAAGGTCCTTCATGAGGGTGTTGACTATCCAAACTAGTATAAACCAAATGAATTTTATGAGTACCATCAAGTTAATGGCCATAACTTATAATGTTGTGTATAAATTAAACATATCATTGAAAATATGTTGGAAAATGAAGAGATCACATTGGATCATGGAGCTTCCACATCCAATAAGAACTTGGGATTCTATCAGAATCCTTTTCCTAAACATAAAAACCAACAACATCAACAATAATGGCTAGTACAAAATCAATAAAAATAGTATTGAAAACTAATACTGAACCAGATAAACCAATAGAACCAATAACAAAACCTGAGACATCAAAATAATAGACAAAACTAAGGCTATAATGATGACACAAACTAACAAACATACCATGTAATTACACACAAATACAAAATAACTATAATCCATATTATAGGAGGCCATGTTAAAACCATTTCAATTAATCCAAGACCAAGTACCAATCAGACAATACCATTGCTAATAATTCCCAATCAACCAACCCATGTTGATAATCCTTCCTTGACCTGGAATAGCATACATGAGAACCAAAAAGCAAGGATTCCCATGTTTGGACCTTATATCAACAACTCATCATTAGCTTGTGACCAAACGCAAGTGTACTGGTAATTGAGACTGGTCCTATTTGGTCACCCTCTACCATAATTTTTTATAAACATTGGTCCTATACCTAATCCCAATTGTGCAATCATACCTTGGTGGTCAATGATTACCATACTAGGCCCACAACCATCTACCACTTCACCCATCATCCAAGCAACCATTCTAGCTAAGAATAATCCATTTAACATTGTATCAGAAAAGATGTTTGACATTACAAAACAATTATAGAATATGCCAACACAAATATCCATTTTGGATTTGTTACGTACATCTACCATCCACAAAAACATCTTGACAGAGTTCTTTGGCCAATCCAAAGTTCTGAATGATATATCTCTAGAGAAATTTCAAGCTTTGGTTAAACACTTAACTCTAAGCCAACAAATAACCTTCAACCAAAGTGATATGTCATCCCTTGGCCCACTACATAATAATCCATTATCTATTTAAGTTTACATAATGTGGCACAAAGTGAAGCATATCCTCATAGATAGTGGATTAGGACTAAATATTATGTCTCTAAAGCTCATCAAAATTCTTGGGTACATGACAACAGATCTCCAAGAAGAAATAATCACCATAAAAGCTTATTATAATGAATAATGAGAATCACAAGGCACCATTAGCCTGCCAGTTATCATTGGGACCTTGACGCATGATACATTATGTCATGTGTTAGATCTCGATTTATCATATAACATAATTTTGGGTAAACCTTGGATACACAAGATTTATGCAATCCCATCGACGTTGTACCAATGTATCAAGTTCTCCCATTCAAGAATGGAGGTTATTATTCTAGGAGACTTGCATCTATATGAGCAATTTAAGCATTTAAAGTATCAATTCAAAAGATATAACTACCATTTCAACATCAATCTAGTTGCCAAGAAGGATAAGGGGAAGCAAATACTGGTTGATTCACTAGAGGCAACCTATATTGACCCTAATACCATTGATTCACTTTCCCACATGCTACCTCATAAAATGTCCAGTCATTATACTATCTTGGATAATGGCCCAGGAGAGTACTTGACTCATGACACTTTTCACATTGTAAAACTTTCATAGAATCCAAAGTCTTTTGGAAGAACAAAAGCCAAACCACTCATGTAATGGAAAAGAAAGGGTAAAGGCCAATTATATAGTCTATCACTCATCACTTTCATACTGACTTTTAGACAAGAATATGACCCAATTAAAGGTGACGAATCATGGTTGTATAATGAAAAATTGGACAATTATTAAAAAAATTCCAAATACCCCATTCCTAATTGGATTATGGAAAACTAAGACTGTGAAGGAAGAGGCCTTGAGTTGAATCAAGAAGGAATACTTGAGATAATTTCTATGACTAGGTATAAAGGAACCTATGGACTTAGATTTAAACTACTTGGGGGTGACCCCACGTATCTTATTTGAGTTCCATCACCGATGACTAGTGATGATGATCTTGATAGTGAATTAGAGTCCGATCATAACCATTTTGATGACTTAGGTCATACCAATTTGTTTTAAAATAGCTCCATTCATACCTTTTAACTTGTTATTCATCATAATCCACTTTCATTATATTATCCCCAGCTAATAAACTAGGACCAACAATAATACAATGAGCTGATTGATGAGTTTTAGAATGATGAAGCTTTTTGTGAATTTCTAGGCCATTGAGATAATGTTTTGTTGGGAGACCACAAAAAAGGGTTCACAATCAAGTTAGATCCTGAAGCCTATTTTAAAGAGTAGGTGAACACCCTTATCCAAAAATAATTAAATAAACCATTGGGGACCCTAAGTGAAAACCTTTTTGAGGCACTTTTGGACAAGGGAAAAAGTAAAGATAAAGGATAGTCTAGTGGTGAAAACCTATTTTAGGTGCCATTAGATGGGGGTGTTCAACCTTCTTCAAATATAGACCATGATTCTACCAATGAAGAACTTATCTATAGGTCTGAGTTTAGTATTGAATATGAATAAGCTTTTAATCAAATACTCCAAGACACCAACAATGATGAACTTGCATATGGGTCTGAGTTTAATTTTGAAAAATATCAATCTTTTGATCACACCATCTAGGAGTTTCCAAAAGTTCTTGTTACATGGCCATCCATCCCATTATGGGATTATGATTCATCATGTCTAGGAGAACTTGAAGAACAAGTCCTAGAAGAAGACTCTGACATTTAAAAATAATTCAAATCTTTACATATTATTATATAAGATGGTTTGACCCTTCTATTAGAAGACATAATAGAGGTAAACATTGGGACTCCATATGACCCAAAATGGATCAAATTAGGAGCATCCGTCACTGAGGAGGAATGTGAAGTCCTTACATCTCTATTGAAGTAAATTTGTAGATATATTTGCATGGGCCTACTCTGACATGTTAGGTTTAGACCCTACCCTAGTTTTTCACTACCTTGTGGTACATCCTGATGTCAAACCTATTAAACAAAAATTGTGTAAAATGCATCCTTGAATTGTTGTATTAGTCAAGAAAGAGTTGGAAAAGATCTTGGAAGTGAGATTTATTAGTCTAATTGACTATTCTAAAAGGATTATGCCAGTCAACAAAAAACCATAAGGAATTAAAATTTTCATTGATTTCAGAGATAAACAAAGCTTACCCCAAAGATGAATTTCCACTACCAAACATTGACATTATTATCGACTAAATAGTGGGTTATGAGATGATTTCATTGATGGATGGATTTTTAAGTTATAATCAAATTTTAATAGCACCAAAAGACCAACAAAAAATAGCATTCACCACTCCATGGGGAACATTTTGTTATCAAATTATGCTATTTGGTCTTAAGAATGTAGGGGCCACCTATTAAAGAGCCATGACCATCATATTTCATGATATGATGCATGAAATTATTAAAGACTACATATATGACATACTAGGTAAACCAAAGACTAAGGTTGATCATCTAGAAATATTGAGGAGGATATTTGAGTGATTACATGAATACAAAGTTAGGCTCAACCCTAAAAACTATGTTTTTGGTGTCACATCAGGCAAATTACTTTTCTTCATTATGTATCATAAGGATATTGAAGTTGATCCATCTAAAGTAATATCCATAACAAAGATGCCACACTAACCAATTTGAAGTATCTTCATAGTTTATAGGGAAAGATAAAATCCATCAGATGCTTCATCTCTCAATTGGTTGATAAGTGTCATCCATTCACACACCTACTGAAGAAAGGTGTAACATTTCTTTAGGATGATGATTGTCAGAAAGATTTTCAATAACTAAAGAACTATCTTTCCAATCCACCAATTTGATTGCCTCCTATGTTAGGAAAACCATTCCTTCTATACCTATCTACAATAGACAAAGCCCTAGGAGTATTTTTAGCTCAACATGATGATAATGGAAAAAGAGCATGTCATGTGCTATCTAAGCTATACACTGTTTAGGTATGAGAACAATTATATTCCCATTAAAAAACCTTATTTAGTTATGGTTTTCATAGCTCAAAAAGTACAACATTAAACATTAAAAAATATAACCATGGTCATTTCAAAAGTAGATCCGCTCAAGTATCTACTCTCTAAAACCAACTTTATAGGGCTACATGGCCAAATGGATTGTGCTAAACAGTGATTTTGAGATAGAGTATGTGAACAAAAAAGCCATCAAGGGGAAAGTTCTTATATATCAACTTATTGAAGTACCCCTTGCATATAAAAAACCATTAACATTCCAATTTATCGATGAATCCATCATGACCATCATTGAAACACCTCTTAAAGAGCAATACTAGAAGTTGTATTTTGATTGATCATTCACAACACATATATCAAGGATAAAACTTTTTCTTGTAACACCACAGGGGGATCTGATCCCCAAGTCATTTAGAATTATCTTGCTTTGTACCAATAACATGTTTGAATATGCATAACTCATCATAGGGCTTCAATATATATTATAATAGAACATACATCATCTAAAGGTTTATGGTGATTCTTAATTAATCATCAATCATGTTACAGACCACTTTTAGACCAAAGATGATAAGTTGGTTCCCTATAAAGCCATGGTTGACACTCTCAAATAGTAGACTATTAACATCTAGTTTGAACATATACCGAGAGATAGTAATAGAATAACAAATGTTATGGCTACCATTAGATATTTGATTTGAAATACAGATACAACAAAAGACTACCAATTTTTCATTGAAAATCTATTAGTCCTAGCTCATGAACCATCAACCATCGTAATGATCTATGATATTGTTGGTCCCAATTCTACTTTTTATTTAGACCTTTAAACTTACCTCCATGACCAAATAATGCCACCAGACTTATCCCATAAATAATCTAAAGCCTTCATCCATAATTACCAATGTTATACCTTACTTGGACCAACTTATACCACCACAATTTTGATGGAACTCTACACTTTTTAAATTTGGTAGAATCTATACTAGTGTTATGAGAAGTTCATGAAGGGGTATGTGGAGCCCACACAAATGAGGCCATCTTATCTAAAAAAATCTTATGTAATGAGTCCTATTGGCCAATGATGGATGTAGATGTAGACGAATATGTCAAAAGATGTGATAAATGTCAATGACATGCTAATTTTATTTATACCTTAGCCAAGACTCTAAAACCAGTGTTGACACCATGGCCATTTTCTATATGGGGCCTTAATCTCATTAAGAAGATAAACCCCACCTCATTCAACATTCATAAACATATCCTTACCACCAAAAAATATTTCATTAAGTGGGTTGAAGCTATACCCCTCACTTATATAATTGGAAAGAAAATTTCCAAATTCATCTTTAACCATATCATTTTCCACTATGGTATCCCTTTTAACATTATATCTGATAATGGTGGATCATTCAAAAATAAGGATGTCGAATCACTATGTGTTGAATATAAAATTAATCAACATTTTTCCACTGTATATTACCCACAAGGTAATGGCTAGGATAAAGAATCTAATAAAACCATTGTCAACATCCTTAAAAATATTATCAATGATGCTAGCCATGATTGGCACATCCAAATATTCCATGCCCTCTACGCATACTGTACTAATCATCACACTCCCATGGGTGTCACTCCATACTCACTTGTTTATGGCACTAAGGTCATTCTTCCTATTGAGGTCAAGTTAACTTCTTTATACATCTCTTTAAAGCATGTCCTCAATGATGAATACTATCAAGTATTTCACCTATAAGAGTTTGGGTTACTTGATGAGAAAATTTTGGCCATAGTTAACAACCTCCAAGCCTATCAGAATCAACTCCATGGCCAATATAATTGGCATGTGAAACACTAAGCATTTGAGCTTTGTGATCTTGTCCTCAAATAAAACCAAAAGAAAACCATAGTTGAGAAGAAACATAAAGGCAAGTTTAAACCCAATAGGTAGGTCATTTCATCATTATTTTAGACTATGGCACTGAAGCATATGGGCTCACCACACTAGATGGGGACAAACTTGATGAGCTAATGAACACCATACACCTTAAATGGTACTATGCTTGAGTGATCTAGTATATAGTATATAAGGACCATTTCAATTTGTACCATATTATAAACATTCTTCTTTGTATAATTACTATTCTACCATACTATCCCTTTTTCATTTCACCATTCCATTCTATCATACCTTATCTATCAACCAAACATGTTTTGACCCTCTCTACCTAGCCTATTTTACCTTGGTTCATCCATTGGTTCCACTTTCAACAAAAATATTTAGATCAATTTTAGTATTTATTTCAATAATTCCAAATAGAGGCAATATTTTGGATTAGTATGATAAAATTTTTGGCAGTTACATCCTTCATTTCTTGTTTCATTTTATACCATACCTTGTTTATATAGACCTGATTATAACCACCTTTGGGAAAATAAGTGTCTCACCCATCTTGTTACTAATTATAATTGCCTATGGGTAAATTAGTATCATTTATGTATGTCATTTCTTAGTTATAACTATCTATGGGAAAACTAGGAGAAACACTTTTTTATTTTGCCTTGACATACTAACTTGCCATTCCTATGTCATACTATGCCATTATACCTTCTTTGCCTATTTTGTTTGAATTGGTTGCTACACTAGTCAGATTCCTCCACTATAAGGTAGAACTACTATGACTTGAGGCCATTTTGGGACTATGTGGGTTGTGATCAATTCTTTTTGAGGTCAGCTTAGTTCTTTTTTATTTCATACACTCTCACCATTTTGTGAGCACTCTTTAAGTTTAGACGCTCTCACCATTTTGTGAGCTTGGACCATTTAATATCTCACCATTCTCGATTGAGTTGAGATGCCTAGAAAACTCCAAAAACGTTTGTAAAATTGTTAAAAAAAAAAAAAAAAACATTGACAACTTCTTTACTTTAAGGATTCTGGGAACCCTCACTAAGTCACAAGAAACCACTTGTCATTTAGTTTTCCCATCCTTATTGGCCTTTTCATTCCATGCTCTTTCCATTTTTTGAGTTCATTCCCATATTCTTATATCAAATCCATCATGTTTTCTTTTCATCATTTTTTCTATCCCATATCTTGGGAGAACTACATTTGGCCTAAAGTTTTATTGGATATTATGTCCATGAAACCATGTAGGCAACATCCACTTGCCTAGTGCATATGAAGACAACTTGGCCACCCCCTTCCTTTTATTTTATTCCCTCACCTTCTTTGTTTGTTAATTGTTTCCTATTTTTTAGGGGTAATGTTCATCATCTTATTTGTGTCATGCTATTTGTACTAACATTATAACTAACCATTGTTTGTTTATTTATTGTTCGTCTTTGTTTTGTTTGGGTTTTTTTTGTTTTTGTTTTGTCTGCTTGTTTGTGTTACTTTTAGTAATGTTGCCTTGATTTAGTATACATACATTAATTGGGTGATTCTTTGCACATTATTATTAAATCCATCCATATTCATATGTCAACATTGTCACCATGGTTTTTATCATTGGTGTATTATTTTCCATTAAGTATTGGATCAAGAGTTAGTCTTTATGTATATTTTGGCCAAGTCCTCATGGTGTTCTACCATGATGCATACCATCACTTGTTATAGAAAAAATTAGCTTCAATAAGTCTACAAAAAAAATTTAATAATGATATCTCCTTTGCATTGGCATAAGTAACATTCTAGATCTAATCCCAATCATATCCAAACTATAGTAATTAAACAATGAAATAATTTTCTTCCTTGCTAGTTCAGATGAGCATCTCCCTACTGGTGGGTTGCCTAATTCATCTTTATCCTCTGTATTAATTTTACATCATGTTTGCCATCATAATTTTTGCCACTATCAAGGTACAATGCTTATAAATACCTTTGGGCAAACCATTATACACCATCCCACTTGCATTACCAATGATTATAACCACCTTTTGGCAAATCATTGGGTTTCCACCAATTTGAGGGTTAATGGTTCTAATTGCCTTTAGGAAAATAAATCATTTTATTTTGCCCAACTAGGGAAAGTTTTTATCCTACCAATGATTATAAATACCTTTTGGTAAATCACTATTTTCCCTTTAACTGATTCACCTTTGGGTAAATTAGTCTCTTGTTACCCTTAGCCTTTTTTGATGATTATAACTACCTTTGGGAAAATAAACACCTTTTTTAGTCCCACCTATGCTGATGATTATAACTACCTATACGCAAATAATCATATTTATTTGCCTAACTGGGACAACTCCATATGCCACTTATTATAACCACCTATGGGAAAATCAATTCAATTCCACCTCATCATTTTCCTTTGTTTGGTCCATTCATTTCCTTTTTTTTGAGGGACTATTTGTGGACCCCCTTTTGCCAACCACTACCTCGAGGGGGAAACTATAGTTAATCCATTATCATTGAAGTCATAAGCATACATGACCTTTTAAATCTTTGAGAATACATTACTATGATTAAAACTTTAAACACCTTCCCAAATAGGGGCAAACTATAGACACCTAAAATTGGCCATCAATGGCTTCATATCAGACTTTAGACTGATTCTTACTAACCTCTAGAAATCTATTCTAAGAATCACTAAACATCTCAAATTTGGCTTCATAACATATTAATTGACCTATAAATCATTTAAATGGGGAAAATGTATACATGAATTAATTCAAATCCTGAAAATGTTTAAAAGCCTAAACAAAATTAATTAAAGTGGTGTTGGCTAACATATTTGTCGTTATCTAAAAATGTTTTATTTTGACTCTATACCCTTCTTTTTTCAAGAACAAATAAGTTAAACAACAAATGGGTGAACTATCAATAATATTTCCCCTTTGAATTAAGGTACAACTCTATTTAATATTTTCAATGAATTCAAATAATTCTAATCATCATGATGCACTTTTAACCAGAAAGTGCTTCAAGGCTAACTAACATCCATACATAATCATGCTATGAATGCAATATCCTTTTCTATAATAGTAGTGGGTAATAGAATACATAGATTTTATCTTCAATAATAATCTAATAGATAAACACACACACACACACACACGCACACACACACACACACACACACACACACACACACACACACACACACACACACACACACACACACACACACACACATTGATGAACCAATAAATGATAAAACACATACAATGAATTATCTAGTGAAAGAGTAATTACCATATGAAAGAAGATTTCACACAGAAAACCCAATTTCAAATACGCAAATGCACAGATCCAAATATGCAGTAATTAATTCTCCTTTTCATTCACAGATGAAAAATATTCTAAATAAATATCATGTATATTGTAAATAACATTAGTTCAATTCTAAAATTTCTTAACTCTCTTTTCTTCACTTTTTTTTGTTTTAACAACTAAAATTATATACATAGCTGCCCTAATTAACCAATCTTTCAAACTAAACTAGAGTTAAAGTAACTCTGATACATATGATATTTAGTTTTTAAAAATTCAAATAAAGATCAATTTTTAAATAGAAAACCAATTGAATAACTAAATAAAAGAAACTATGTAAGTAAGATCAAGGCTAAAGTGATGGATTAGAATCTCCAGATTTGTTGTGTTCGGTTGGGTAGGCATGTTGAGCTTTCCACTCTTGAAATGCTATAAAAAACTCTTAGATTTTTGAGAGATTGAGAATACTGATGCGTTTTATCCTAGCCTTCCAGATATTTTATTCCCTCCAAAATTTCCCCATCTTCTTCACGTGCTCCAGGAGTGTGTCTATGCAGTGACAAAGAAGTGACTCTACCTTTGAAATCTGAGAGAAATTTTAAGTTAATATGTTCTTACATTATTTAATGATGATGATATTTTCTCTGAAGGATTGAATCATAGTATTGATGTCTTTTTTTGGTTTTCCATTATCCTTTATGTATTTTACATCAATACACTATAGATCATGCTGCAATGATTGAGTGAATTCAGTAATTTCTTTGATCATTTTTGTGATTTCAATTCAACCTTATTAGGATACTAAATTCCTCCATTCAATGTTTTTCTTACATACAATATATCTTCATCTAGACCTGTCAAATTTTTTTTTGACAAAAACTTTTCTATTCCATACTTTTGTACCTCATCAATTTAGTTCATAACACTAATCCATTTGCCTTCATCTTTTATCCTTAGAGCATTTTGTGTCTTCAAATATTCAATAGTAATTATGGTTAGATCATATACATTCTTTAGTTTATGAATGTATTTTGTACCTTTATTGACGATGCCATCTAACCAATCATCAAATACCTTGGCGACCATTTTGTTTCTATGTATTTGGTCCAACATCTTTTGATTGATAGGTGATTTTGGATCGAAAGACAGGGGTAGTTGGGCAATAGGTTGTGGGTCTAGATTATGAATGGTGTCAATGTACTTTTCCATTAACCAAAAGGTCTACTTCAACTCCCTTTTGTCTTTTTCATCCTTCTAGGTTCAGCTGACTATCCTTTTGGTGGATGCTTCAAGGTGATGTACATCAGCAACACGTGATGCAGTCCCAAGATCTATCTTTTCAATTGTAAAATCCTAAACTATAAGATCTTGAACTTCCTCATTAGTTCTTGGTTGGGCTATTTCTACACTCCATTTACCTATGTTAGGGTTGACATCTACCTTGGATGTTGTTTTTAATTTCTTAGATTTAGGAGTTTTTCCTAAACACTTACTCACCAAGTCTTCCAATGGAAAATAAAATGGGACTATTTTTCTCTTATTGTTGATTGAGCTTTCTAGCCATTTAGGTGTAGAGGCTAAGAGTTCTTTATCAATATTTGATTGATCAAAAGGCATATTTAAAATAATCATTAGGTCAGTAAAATTAGAAGCAATCTCTATTTGTTGTTTTTCACTAACCTCCTCTACCATTGGTGAATCAGATTCTTTATCACCTATTGCTTCTTCTAAATCTTCTTCAGAATTTAAATCCACAACTACTTTTTTAGGAATTTTACTCTTTCTCTTGCTTTTCATTCTTGATCTGGTGGCACAAGGAGGAAAAATAGTTGTAAGGGCCTTCTTGAATTCTTTGATGATAGGATCCCTTCCAGTTTTTGAATTGGAAGTAACTACATCATAGATAATAATAATTTGGTTGGAGGAGCTTATTGGGACTGGTGATTTAACTATTGATGTACATTGCTAGGGAACTTTATTTTGAGCTCCCCTTATGTTTTTTCCTTCAACCATTTCTCGATTCTCCTTATCACTACGAGGGTCTTAACCTCAATCCTATCTTCTTCATTTTTATCCCAGTCAATTTTTAGAATTGGTGATTGTTTTATCTATTCAAATTGTAAACCAGTCACTTGTTCTTCATTATCAAAATTTTTAGAAATGTCTATATTTAAATTAAGGGTAATTATTTGTCCTAGGGAGAACTTAGACCATAGTCTTTTTTTGACCTTAAATTCATCTAAATAATCCTCCTAATAATCCTCTAATTGAAGAATATGTGAAAACCCTGTTCCAAGATCCAAGTTATCCCTAGCAAATCCTTTGTTATCAATTTGAGAATTAACCATGAAGCACTAAAAATTGAATTTTTTAAAATACACTTCCAAATTCAAAGCATCGAATACTGACTGACATGAATAACATCCAAGTTTAATGGGAAAATATATACCAAGTTTCTTTTTTATTGAAAATTGTTTATTCACATGTGAAAATTGTCTATAGACTTTTGTCAACACAAAATAGTCAA
Organism: Torreya grandis; assembly: GCA_037957365.1. Classification (NCBI taxonomy): domain Eukaryota; kingdom Viridiplantae; phylum Streptophyta; class Pinopsida; order Cupressales; family Taxaceae; genus Torreya; species Torreya grandis. The sequence goes on from JARHVA010000419.1 coordinate 786,486, forward strand.
AAACATACCTGGGTAACCTCAAAGGTTCATCGTCAAAACCCCTAACTCTGATATAAGTGAACTTATAAAACTGAATAAAAAAACTACCATAAATCTTGATCAGCTACATAGCCTCATCAAACATCCTCTTATTGATGTTGCTTGTTAATTCATAAGTCATTTTTGTAGTAAAAACATCATTAATCCTCCTGTAATTTTCATAACAATTATGCATTTATAATTGTGAATAATAATCATCAATTTTGATGTCCTCAACAGGCAGCCCTACCCATTGTCTTGTAGATGCCAAGCAATAAAAGAGGTATGAGGACATGTAAAAATATTTATTCCCCAAATAATTACTTAGACCAAGATGCAAACATTTAGCTACAATTTCTACCCGATCCACATATTTCTCTCCTTAGAGGATCACCTGTATGAAAAATTACATCTAGTCTTCCCAATAATATGCCTGAGCATTGCCCTTTAGCCTATGTAACAACACCACAATATCTTATACTTATAAAATCATGTGATTTCTTGTCAGTGGTCTAGGCAGTCTTGAACCCCCTTTTTGGAACTTTAATAACCAATTTCTTGCGATCACACTCTTGTAAATTTCTTTCTTTAGTGAAAAATAACCATAGGAAGAGTTAATATTGAGGTTAAAATATGGTTCCTTGGGTGGAATTCTCATCACAAAAAATAGGGTTTGTCTATTGATATGAAGTAAAATATTACCATCTATAGTTTTGATGCACCTATTTTGAGGTTCATATCTATTCATGCATTCTAGAACTAATTTGGTGCACTGTGTAACCATAGGAAAGGGCACAGCTTTGACCAAACAACTTTTTACTATCTTCTGCATCATAGGATTTGGCACAAGATTTCTAGCCCTTTCCCTAAAATTTTCTAAGTCATATTAAACCAAAGAGGTGTCACCAATTTTAGGAAGAGAATAGATGAGACCAAGACCATGCTCATAACCAAGACATGTAGATTTCATGGCTATAGGTTGGAGGATATAATGAAGAAAAAATGTTTTGAACTTATTAAACAATGTTGTAAACTCAAAAGGATTCTTCTTTTGAACTAAGTAATGGAAATAGTTTATAGTAAGAGTAGAACTCACCTTAAATGTATCTAAAATCATTATGAATTTGAGCAACAAAAATCTTATATCATCTCCCAGTATGTTTGTTTGCTAAATTTGACTTGTTTTCTCTTGATACAGATATTAACTAGGTCAAATAATTAAACCAAAACAATACGTGCTAAAAATTCTTGATAAGATGTGAACTCTGACATATGCATTAATGGCAAGCATTTTTTATGCATTATTTTGATGAGTAATGATTATCTATAACCTCACAAAAATTCAAAACTTTTTGCTTTACAATGAGTTTTAGATATATTTTCCTCCAAATTTCCCACTAAGTTTAACTTAGAGAAAGCCTCGGGGTGAGATGAGAGTATAGTCATTGAACCATTGAACCATTGAACTTTTGGAATGTGGTTCAATTTCAAGGTTTAAAGATACAAGTTGAACTACACAGGCTGACCAATAGTCACATGATTTTCAAGAAACTTTGAATTTTGAAAAAGTGAACCATTGAACCATTAAAATCCGCTATGAGATTCAAGTGGTAGGTTCAATGATACATTAATTTATACAAGGGAACTAAGTGAACATGACTCCTTACAAAACATCAGGTATTAAACTATTGAACCATTGAACTCTTTAACTCTGCTATGAGGTTCAAGTTCAACCAGAAGGTTCAAAGACATAATTGAAATATACAAAGGGACAAATAGTTTTCTTTGAGAAACATTGAATCATTAAACCTACTAAACCATTGAACTTTTTAACTTTGAGAATGGTTTGAGTTCAAAGGTTCAATTCTTTATAAATTTTAGACACAAAAGATGATAGGCGGGTGAACTTTTAAAAATAAAGAGTTGACTTAATAAACTAAGATATGACCAAAAGAAGGTAAAAAGATAAGTTGACTCTTGCTTAAGGACAATTCATGAAAAATTGAATAAGGGTGACTTGAAAGGTAACATTGGCCTGACTGGGGACTATATTTCATGGAAAAATATAGAGAACTCAAAAACTTTGGTTATGCATAAACTAAAACATAGAGATGGAAGAAAAGAAGTAAGACAAACCAAAAATAGGAAAGGAAAAACATAACACTTGAAAACAAAGATAAGGCTATGTAAAAAATAGGGGACACCTATTTCATAGTTGATACAACTTAAGATCATGTCCATTATAGGATAGGGGTAAAATAACTCCATCTAGATATTCTAATTTAAAAGAATTAGGACCTAGTACTTGATGAATTTTGAAAGGCCCTTTCTAAAGTGAATCAAATTTACCATGTGTTCCTTTAGGTTCTCTCCTTCTATCCCATAGCACTAGTTCATCTCCTTCCATGAAATTTCTAGGTCTAGTTTTTTGATCAAAAATCTTTTTAACCCTGGCTTGATGAGTAGTAATCTGAGCAACTAGTTCATTCCTCTCCTCCTCAATCTTAGTTAAGTACATAACTATTTTATCTAAATAATATTTAAAGTAATAATCTTCAATAACATTTTATAATTTAGGTACAAATAATTCTATAGGTAATGATAACTGTGCTCCTATACCATAAACTAGCTCAAAAGGTGCCATTCTTATTGCTCTTTTTGGGGTTACTCTGTCAGCCCAAACTGCTTCATATAGTTTCTTATGCCAATCTTTAGGGTTATCACTCACCAATTTCTTCATGATGGCTATCATATTTTTATTACTGAACTCCACTTGTCCATTCCCTTGAGGATAATAATTTGATGAGTGAGAAAGAGAGATATTATGCTCATAGTAGAATGAAGTAAGTTCCATTGAAGAAAAATTGGTAGCGTTATCTACCAAATTTTTTTGAGGAACACCAAAATATACCATTATAGTTTCTTTAAGAAAATTAAATACCACTTCTGAAGTGGTTCTCTTCATGGCAGCTGCCTCAACCCATTTCGTAAAATAGTCTATTGCTATTAAAATGAGTGTATGTCCAGCACTTGAAGGAGGTGAAAGAGGCCTAATGAAGTCTAATCCCCATTGTTTGAAAGGTTATTCAATAATAACAGGCCTCAGAGACAATGTCACAAGTTATGGTCTTCTTGAAAACATTTTGCATTTTTCACAATTAGCCACCCATTTATATGCATCTTTGAACATACCTTGCCAATAATAACAATTTCTAAGTATTTTGAATGTTATGACCAAAGAAGAGAAATGTCCACCACATGCTTCATTATGAAAAAATTCTAATAGTTTGTATTATTTTTCCTTATCTACACACCTCAGAAAGGTTCCATCTAGTTCCTTTTTGTATAGGACATCATCCCAAATGACATATTTTGCTACTTTTAACCTCAGATTCCTTTTCTCCTCTAGGGATAAGTAACTAGGATAGTCTCCATAAGTAAGATAGTGTGCTACATTTAGGAACTATGGATCTTGTAAGCTTACCAATGGGATAACGAGAAGTTTTTCTTCTTTTTCTTTAATTTTGGTTATCAATTTACACAAACCTTGACCTCTAAATAATTTGGTTGGCCTAATCTCCAGGTTGTATTCTTGAATTTTAGCAACCCATGTTGCTCTATTATTCATTCCAACATCTTATTGAGTCAGAATGCTTTTCACAGCTGAACTAGGAATAAAAACAATTGAATAAGAATGAAATTTATAATATCTAAATTATTTAATAGCCTTTACTATAGAGAATGCTTGTTTCTCAGCTAAAGAATATTTAAGTTCATTCTTCTTGAGAGGACCACTCATAAAGGATATTGGGGCTTCTATATTTAATTCATTTTTCTATAACAGGATACCAGACATGGTATGTTCTAAAGCATAACAATAAATAATAAAATCTTTTTAGAAATCAAGATTTACCAAAGTAGGTGTTTGTGTAATCACCTCTTTAATATCTTCAAATGCTTTCTTAGCAATTTCTTCTTATCTGCATACTTATTTTTCACTCATCATTTCCAAAATATGCTTTGTGATCTCAAAAAAATTAGGAATGAACCTTCTAAGAAAATTAATCTGGCCAAAGAAAGACTTAACTCTAGTTTTATTAGAAGGAAGTCTTAGCTATTGTATTTCTCTAACCCTTTTTGGGTCAATCTTGATTCCATCCTTTAAGACTAGGTGTCCCAATAATTTTACTTCTATAACATAGAAAACTAACTTCTTAGGGTTAAGAGATATCCCATGGCTCTGACACCTTTGTAAAATGGTATCCAGATCCTTCAAATGATCCTCCCTTTTTCTAGAGAAAATAGTCAAATCATCAAGATAAATGACAATAATTCTATCTTTCAAATCTTTAAAGGATGAATCCATCACCCATTGAAAATTTTTACTAGTGTTAATCAAACCAAAGGGCATATGGTTATAAGCAAAGGTTCCTTGAGGTGTAGTGAAAGTAGTTTCATGTTGGTCAGCTACAACCACATTTATCTAGTTATAACCTAAGAACCCATCTAGCATGGACATCATTTTTGACCCAAATATAGTTTGCAAGATATGATCCATCATAGGTAAGGGATAATTATCTTTTTAACTAGCTTGGTTCAAATTCCTGAAGTCAACATAAATTCTTATTTCTCCATTATTTTTATGTACTGGAACAATGTTTGCCACCTAGGTGGAGAGATGAATTGGATAAATAATCCTAGCCTTTAACATCTTGTCAATCTCTTTAAAGATAGCCTCAACAACTATTGGGTTATAATTTCTTAGCTTCTAGTTGAATGAAGTTGCATTTGCTTTCAAAGGAATATGATGCTGAAACTACCCATGCCTAAAATCCTTAAGGTCATCATAGCACCAAACAAAGACATCATTATACTTAATCAACAAATTAATTAATTCATTTTTATCCTTTGGTGAACAACATTTACCAGTGGAGATTGATTTGGGATTAGTCTCACTCTCAATGTTTATTTTCTCATGATCCTCTACTTTGTTTTTGATTTTAGTATATTCATCTTGTTGAGTGAATAAATATTCTAGAGAAACTAATATTTTAGGAATTTTGTTTCCCTTTAACTGAATTACATCATCTTTTGAATTGATTCCTGGATCAGGACTAAATTCTTTACATTCTATTTTAGAACCTTCAAAATAAGTCCCCAAGAACATCTTAGCATTCTCTAAGAATTTTTTGATCTATTTATTACTCTAAAAAACTTACCAATTTTTAGCATTATCTAGGACATTAAGATGATAGACTATTTCTATTCTATATGAATCCCTTTTGAAATCAGGGTGTGGGAGAAGAAGAGAAGCTGATACTGCTAGAAAATCCACCCATGTGTTATGGTCTCTATGAATTACTTCAATAGAAAAGGCATCAAAATTTTCTATCTCATCCCAAACTCTATTTCTGTAATGTCTCAATCTATCATTTTTAACTAAAAAAATGCCTCTTACCTATTTGACAATTATTTCATCATCTCCTCTTGCCTTGAGTATCTTTACATCCTTTCCTTTAGCTTCATTTAACCCAAGAAACAAAGCTTCATACTCTATAGTATTATTAGTGTTTTTAAATTCTAGATTGAAAGAATAAGGAAAATTTTCACCTTCAGTTGAGATCAACATAACCCATACTCCTGAACTAGTGGTAGCACAACTACTGTCAAATTCCATGGTCCATAGATCATCTAAATGAATAGAATTTGGGATAGATTCTTACTTTAAGTCTTTAGAGGAGAGAAAATAGTTACCAAATTCATATTCTTCAAATAGAATCTGAGACTTAGGATCATCAGAAGGGTATTTAATAAACTTAAATTTAGGTTCAGGTTCTAGCTTAACTTTTTGCTTTCCCACTAGAATTTTAGCTTCTGACCAATCTAATTTAATCTACCCACCTTAATCTTTGCAAAAATTCTTGCTCAACAACATCCCATAACTAGTAGGGATATCTGCTACTAAGATAGTCAACTTCACCTTTTTATCAGGATGGGCTGCAAGAGCAACTCGTGCATCTTTAATTTTTCCAATCAAAGAAATCTATTTTCCATCCATGGAGTAACATCTAACAAATGTTTTTGTAAGGGATTAGCCTAAGTCTTTGGCTATAGAAGAAGGCACTATATTATTAGAAGCACCTAAGTCTATGATACAATTGCTGAGTTTATGACCATTTATGAACAAAGAAACATAAATTGGGTTGGGCTTCATATCAGCCATATAAGGAGTATCATTAGATGAATTGAGGATAATTTTAGGAGTATGAGTGGGTGATTTAGGTGAAGTGAATAATTGGGCAATGAGAAACTCAGTATTAATATTTAATTGACTCTCAGGTTCAACTTGTGTAAGACTATTTTTGACATATTTTAATCATTTTATCAAGTTCTTTGGGTTTCAACCTGAGGTATTCAGTAGGGGATATTTGAATCTTTATATACTTAAAAAATTCTAAAATATCAAAAGAAGTCTCATGATCATTTATATGTAATAATTTATTTTCTTGGGTCTTCAGATTAGTATAAGAGGTTCTAGTAAAAGGTTCCTTACCTTTAACAGGTACTTCTTGAGTATTAGAAAGTCTTGGATTCTTCTAACTTCTGGTAAGCATAACGCATGAGGGATCTTCAATAGTAACCAATATTTCACCTACTCTTTCTGAATCAGATTCATATTCTATAAAATATATTTCAGAGTCACTAGGTTCCTTAGAGTTCCTTTCTTCTTCAGTAATCTCCCCCAACACATCTTGAGTAGTAGTCATTTGAGCATATCTAAGCATCTTCAGATTAGAATTTCCATCATGATCAATAGTCAAATGAAAGGCACACATGTTACCTCTTCCAAGAGGAGCTTCAATAGTCAACCTTGGTTGTGCTGATGGTGGTAATGTCTTGCCAACATTTGCCCATTGATTAAAATTTCTCCTACTAATATCTTGATATGGTTATTGGAATGAAGTACTAGTCTTAGGTAATTATCTTTTTAGGGCAATCATATCATTGACTAGTCTTTGAACCATAGGATACGTAGAGGATGAAGGTTGAGCATTAGGTATTTGGACTTCTTTCTTCAATTTTATAGCCATAATAAGATCATCCTCTAATCCAACTACCAAGGATTGTATGACTACTAAATCGACAATTACACCTCTTCTGAGATGAAAACTTATAACAGGAGGCATATAATTAATAAAGATTTTTTTTTGATTCTCAGTAGTTGGCCTTTTTGCAGTAGGGATCCTATGCACAATTCTATTGAATTTAGCTACAAATTCCCTCATAGGTTCATGTATCTCCTTCTTGAATAGAGTCAATTGAACAATAATGGAATGTTCATCTTCTACACTTTTGAATCTATTTTCAAATGCAATTTTCATATCATTCTAGTTTGTAATTGAGAAATCAGTTAGAAGATAAAACCATTGTACTACAGTGTCAGTTAGAGTTTACATAGAAGGCCTTATGGCTACATCTTGATATTGCATGCCTAACACACCACATGCTACTGCAAAGGTACTCAGATGATCCTTTGGTGATTGTCTTCCATCTCCATTAAATTTGGGTAAATTTTCCCTTGCATTTTTAGGCAAAGGATTTAGGTTGGCCCCTAAATTTATAGGTCCTATGGCTGCTCCCCAAGGTTGGCCCATTAGAAGAAAACTTATGGCAGAAGGAAAGATAGTACCAGAAAGAGTTAAGGCTTGACAGATAGAGGATGTAGAGGGTTTGCGAGGGCTAGGATTTTTACTTCTATATTTTCTAAAATGGGTAGGAATATAAGGAAAATTTAGGTTTTGCAATGTTTGAAAAGTAAGATTCTTAATTCCCTCTCTTCTCAAATACCTTGTGTATCTTTTGGAATCCAGCTTATGATGTTATAACTATTAACTTCTATGTTGTTCTTAATCTCTTTACACTTCAGGGGGTTTGATTCCTTACAAATTTTTTTCTTGCCTCCTTCTTTGTCTGAGTAATAGCAATCTCAAATTATTGACCAATTCTTCTTATTTTTATAAAAGTTTACTTGCCCTCCTATAATCATCAATATTTCAATGAGTATACCAATAAAGAGTATTTAAATGACCAATTATATCCTCCTGCTCGTCTTGAAAACCAATATTAGGTTGTAGAACATGAATTATATTTTCATGTGGAAGCACCATTGTTGCCTCATTTTAAGGTAACTAATCATTCAGTAAAGATTTCAATTTCATTTTCCCCAGCAGAGTCACCAAAAACTATTGGCTAATAGATTTGTCCTTATCTAAAAATGTTTTATTTTAACTCTATACCCTTCTTTTTTCAAGAACAAATAAGTTAAACAAAAAATGGGTAAAATATCAAGAATAGTTACCCTTTAAATTAAGGTATAACTCCCTTTAAAATTTTAATGAAATCAAATTATTCTAATCATCATGATGCACTTTTAACTACAAAGTGCTTAAAGGCTAACTAACATCCATACATAATCATGAAATGAATGTGATATCATTTTCTATAACAGTGGTAATAGAATACACAGATTCTATCTTCAATAACAATTTAATAGATAAACACACACACACACACACACACACACACACACACACACACACACACACACACACACACACACACACACACACACACACACACACACACACACACACACACACACACACACACACACACACACACACACACACACACACACACACACACACACACACACACACACACACACACACACACACACACACACACACACATATTGGATTTGTGTGTTTGAATATTTTAAATTGGGTTTTCTATGTGAAATCTTGTTTCATATGGTAATTACTCTTTCACTAGACAATTCATTGTATGTGTTTTATCATTTATTGGTTCAGTAATATACTATGTAAGTAAGATCAAGGCTAAAGTGATGGATTAGAATCTCCAGATTTGTTGTGTTTGGTTGGGTAGGCACATTGAGATTTCCACTCCTAAAATGCTATAAAAAAATCCTATATTTTTGAGAGATTGGGAATACTGATGTGTTTTATCCTAGCCTTCCATATATTTTTTTTCCTCCAAATTTTCTCCATCTTCTCCACGTGCTTCGAGAGTGTGTCTATGTAGTGACAAAGAAGTGACTCTACCTTTGAAATCTTAGAGAAATTTTTGATTAATATGTTTTTACTTTATTTAATGATGTTGATCTTTTCTTTGAAGGATTGAATCATAGTATTGATGTCTTTTTCTAGTTTTCCATCATCCTTTATGTATTTTACATCAATACATTGTAGATCATGCTGTAATGATTGAGTGAATTTAGTAATTTATTTGATCATTTTTGTGATTTAAATTCGACCTTATCGAGATACTGAATTACTCCATTCAATGTTTTTCTAACTTACATATAGTATATCTTCATCTAGACCTGTCAAATTATTTTTTGACAAAAACTTTGCTATTCCATAATTTTGTACCTCATCAATTGGTTCATAACACTCATCCATTTGCATTCATCTTTTATCCATAGAGCATTTTGTGTCTTCAAATCTTCAATAGTAATTATGGTTAGATCATATACATTCTTTAGTTTATGAATGTATTCCATATCTTTCTTGATGATTCCATCCAAAGAATCATCAAATACCCTAGTGACCATTTTGTTTCTATGTATCTGATCCAACATATTTTGATTGAAAGGTGATTTTGGATTGAAAGATAGGGGTAGTTAGGCAATAGGTTGTGGATCTAGATTATGAATGGCATCAATGTACTCTACCATTGACTGCAAGGTTTGCTTCAACTCCTTTTTGCCTTTTTCATCCTTCCAAGTTTGCTTGACTATTATTTTGGTAGATAATTCAAGGTGATGTACATGTACATCACATAATGCAGTCCCAAGAGCTATCTTTTGAATTGTAAAATCTTGAATTTTAGGATCTTGAACTTCCTCATTAGTTCTTGGCTCGGCTATTTTTGTACTCCATTTCCCTATGTTAGGGTTGACATCTACCCTAGATGTTGTTTTTTATTTCTTGGATTTAGGAGTTTTTCCTAAACACTTACCATGTATTCCAATGGCAAATAAAATGGGACTATTTTTCTCTTGTTGCTGATTGAGTTTTCTAGTGATTTGGGTGCAGAGGCTGAGACTTCTTTATCAAGATTTGATTGATCAGAAGGCATATTTTAAATAATCATTAGGTCAATAGAATCAGAAGCAATCTCTATTTATTTATTTTCACTAACCTCTTCTGCCATTGGTGAATCAAATTATTTATCACCTATTGCTTCTAAATCCTCTTCAAAATTCAAATCCACAACTACTTTTTTAGGAATTTGACTCTTTCTCTTGCTTTTCATTCTTGATTTGGTGGCACAAGGAGGTAGAATAGTTGTAAGGGCCTTCTTGGATTCTTTGATGATAGGATCCCTTCCAATTTTTGACTTGGAAGTACTTGCATCATAGATAACAATAAGCTAGTTAGAGGAGCTTATTGGGGCTGGTGATTCAACTATTGATGTACATTATTGGAGAACTTTATTTTGAGCTCCCCCCAATTTTTGTTCCCTTAACCATTTCTTGATCCTCCTTATCACTGGGAGGGTCTTAACCTTAATCCTATCTTATTCATTTTTATCCCAGTCAATTTTTAGAATAGGTGATTATTTTATCTATTCAAATTGTAGATCAGTCACCTGTTCTTCATTATCAAAAATTATAGAAATGTCCATATTTAAATTAAGGGTAATTATTTGTCCTAGGGAGAACTTGGAACACAGTCTTCTTCTGACCTTGAATTCATCTGAACAATCCTCCTAGTAATCCTTTAATTGAGGAATATGTGAAAACTTTATTCCAAGATCCAAGTTATCCCTGTCAAAGCCTTTCCTATCAAATTGGGATTTGGATATGAAGCATTGAAAATTGAATTTTTTGAAATCCACTTCCAAATTTAAAGCATCAGATACTGACTGACATGAATAACATCTAAGTTCAATGGGAAAAGATATACCAAGTTTCTCTTTCATTGAGAATTTTTTATCTAGATGTGCTAATTATATACAAACTTCTATCAACATAAAATGGTTAGGAACATACTCAGGTAACCTCAAAGGTTCATCATCAAGACCCCCAACTCTGATATAAGTGAACTTGGAAAATTGAATAAAGAAACTATTATAAATATTGATCCGCTACATACCCTCATCAAACATCCTCTTATTGATTTTGTTTGCTATTTCATAAGTCATTTTTCTAGTAAAAACATCATTAATCCTCCTGTAATTTTCATAACAATTATGCATTTGTAATTATGAATAATAATCATAAATTTTGATGTCTTCAACCAAGGGTGCATGAGGTAGCCCTACCCATTGTCTTATAGATGCCAGGCAATAGAAGAGGTATGAGGACATGTAAACATATTTATTCTCCAAACAATTACTTAGACTTAGATGCAAATGTTTAGCTAAAATTTATACCTAGTCCACATATTCCTCTCTTTGGAGGATCACCTGCATGAAAAAGTACATCTAGTCTTCCCAATAATATGCTCGAGCATTACCCTTTAGCCTGTGTAGAAACACCACAATATCTTGTACTTATAGAATCATGTGATTTCTTGTCAATGGTCTCAGTAATCTTAAACCCCCTTTTTATAACTTCAATAACCAATTCCTTGCTCTCACGCTCTTGTAAATTACTTTCTTAAGTGAAAAATAACTATAAGAAGAGGTAATATTGAGGTTAGAATATGGTTCCTTGGGTGGAATTCTCATCACAAACATTAGGGTTTGTTTATTCATATGAAGTAAAATATTACCATCTACAGTTTTGATGCACCTATTTTGAGGTTCATATCTATTCATGCATTCTAGAACTAATTTAGGGCACTGTACAGCCATGGGAAAGGCTGCAGCTTTGACCAAACCACTTTCTACTATATTTTGCATCATAAGATTTAGCACAAGATTTCTATCCCTTTCCCTAAACTTTTCTAAGTCATATTGAACTAGAGAGGTGTCCCTAACTTCAAGAAGAGAATAGATGAGACCAAGACCATGCTCGTAACCAAGACATGTAGATTTCATGGCTAAAGGTTAGAGGATATAATGAAGGAAAAATGTTTTAAACTTCTTAAATAATGTTGTAAACTCAAAAGGATTCTTCTTTTGAACCAAGTAATGGAAATAGTTTATAGTCAGAGTAGAACTCACCTTAAATGTATCTAAAATCACTGTGAATTTGAGCAATAAAAATCTTATATCACCTACACTATTCTCCTTTGTATCACCTAGTATGTTTGTTTGCTAAATTTGACTTGTTTTCTCTTGATACAGATATTAACTAGGTCAAATAATTGAACCAAAATAATACATGCTAAAAATTCTTGATAAGACATGATCTCTGACATATGCATTAATGGTGAGCATTTTTTATGCATGATTGTGATGAATAATGATTATCTATAACCTCATGAAAATTCAAAACTGTTTGCTTTACAATGAGTTTCAAATATATTTTCCTCCAAATTTCCTACTAATTTTAACTTAGAGAAAGCCTCAAGATGAGATGAGAGTATAGTCATTGAACCATTGAACCATTGAACTTTTGGAATGTGGTTCAATTTATAGGTTCAAAGATATGAGTTGAACTATACAGGCTAACCAATAGTCACATAATTTTCAAGAAATTTTGAATTTTGAAAAAGTGAACTGTTGAAAAAGTGAACCATTGAAAAAGTGGACCATTGTTGAACCGTTGAACTCCGCTATGAGGTTCAAGTGGTAGGTTCAATGATACATTAATTTATACAAGGGAACTAAGTGAAAATGACTCCTTACAAAACATCATGTATTGAACTATTGAAATGTTGAACTATTGAACTCCACTATGAGGTTCATGTTCAACCAGAAGGTTTAATGACATAATTGAAATATACAAAGGGACAAATAGTTTACTTTGAGAAACATTGAATCATTGAACCTACTGAACCATTGAAATTTTTAACTTTGAGAATGGTTCAAGTTCAAAGGTTTGATTCTTTAGAAATTTTAGACACAAAAGATGATAGGTGGGTGAAATTTTAAAAATAAAGAGTTGACTTAATAAACTAAGATATGACCAAAAAAGGAAAAAGATAAGTTGACTCTTGCTTAAGGACAATTCATGAAAAATTTAATAAGGGTGACTCGAAAGGTAATAAGTGGAATATCAAATCAAATGCCTAAATTGAATTAACCATGAGCAATTAATGAATTATCAAAATGGAAAGTCAAAAATCAAAGAATATCCTAGAAATTCAAAATTACCTTTTTATGAGTTGTCAAATATCCTAAAATATCCCACCCATGCCTATTCATTGCTAATCATGAGAATTTAACACCTGTTAACTCTACTGAGGTTAAATAACTCACTAAGGTAAGATTTGAACCCATTTCAAGCTCTAACTACACTCTAACTCACCTTGGGTTGGGGTTAGTTTCTAAACCTATAAATATAAACCTAAACCTCTTCACTTGGAGAGATTGGACATAGTAATTTTATAATGCTAGTTTTATGACAAGATTGAAATCTATAGAGTTATAATGCCAAAATTGTGAATCAAAAGCTAAGCCATCAAGACACTTTAAGAAAACATCAAGCCAAAGCCAAACAAACCATGGTGCCAAGGGGAGAAGGAGCCACACAAATCCATTTTCCAAATACATCTTGAGCACAATTTGAGCTATCCAAAGAAGAAATTTCTTGGAGCATTCAAGGAAGGTAAGAAATTTGATTTTTTTTGCATTTTAGTTGTGCTTTGTCAATTGGTTTTCTTCACCAAGTTCCCCTATATAATCTAGGTAATATAGTGTTATGCATGTTATTGTGTTTCCTTTAATTTTTACTTCTTTATGAAGCTAACACATGATCTAACCACCATTATTATATTCCTTGATCACAAAGGGCACACTTAGTGGGATGAGAATCATCCCACATAGTAAGGAGATGAAGATACAACTCAAAAATTGATAAAAGAATGCTTGAATTCCTTCAAATTTATAGTTTTAGCTTTGACTTTTCCATCTTATTAATTCTTGAATTAACTCAGATCTACACAAATACTAACATCAGTTAGGCCTAAACAATACCATTTCTACCAAACTCACATCAATTCTTCCCAATTGAGCTTGGTTCTATGTGACTGCCATCAGTTGATATATATGGTGAAATATGATTTAAAAAGATTGCATTCTAATTCTTTCTAACATTTTTAACTATTATTTCTTGATCTTTATAGCATCTAAACTTTATGTCTAATTATTTCATTTCAAGTTTTGAGAAGTTTTAATCATATTTTGGACTAATCTAACATTTTTCATCCTGTGTGGTTTTGCCTTTGGGTTCATAACTGATTAAAATTGGTCCTAGTCAATTGGTATTAGTCCTTTACTATTGTCATTGGTTCTCTTTGAGACTGATTAGCATCAGTTTCCTTGAAACCAACATCGGTAAATTTTATATGACCATGGTCACTATATTTAAAAAAATAAAAACTTGAGAGCTAATTTTTCAAAGTTCATTTACTCAACATCAAAAGTGCTTCTAAGTAGGAGACTATCTAAAAATTGTTGGTCCAAGGCTTGATTGGAACACAAATTTGCAATTTTTAGTTGTTTTAACATTTCATTTTGTATACATAAAAAGAATTAACTAAGTCATTCACACTTTGTTTTGGTGTTAAAATGAACATGTTAAGTCTTGCACATTTGATATTTGATTATTAAAAGGAGTTAGGATTGTTAATGTTTTCAAAACATGTCTTTTTTGGTGCTTAAAAAGAATGCTTAAGTCTTGAACACTTATTTTTGGTGTTTAAAAATAAGCTTAGGCTAAATTTTGAACATTTGAGTTTTGGACTTAAAATGAACTAGGTGGTTTTGATTAAGTTATGTTGTGTAATTCTTTCAGGTTTTCACACTTAAGCCAATGGACCAAGTAAACAACATCATCAGACATTTCAATTTAGTGCCTAAAGTCAAACTTCAATCATAATTTCTTACAAACTATTTATTGTTTATTTTTGAAAAAATAATAACGCATGCATGATCTCCGCCTATCCCCTATAGGGAACTCATATGATCAAAAGTGTCTTTTTATTACATTTATTACCTAGTCCAAGGCATGGCACTAAATTTTCCTAGGCTCTCCCCAAAACTTGTATGGTTTTGGGTGATCTAAAATCAACCCTAAAGTCTTTTCACTTGTCATTTCTATTCATGCAATTTAGCTTATGAAGGGGATGTCATTACCTCTAACAATTTCTCTAGGGAAGCATTGACAAGGGGATTCATCTCTTTCTTGTGTTTTAACCCTACTCCATAGGGTGGTATAAAAATTAGGGTACACATACTAAAAGAGCTAAGGATTGAGTAGCTAACCTTTCTTTTCATAACAAAGGCTTGAGTTAGGTCTAGTCAACCAGGGGATTCCACTAAGTAGTCCATGAATAAAATTATCATGCAAAGGAATAAACCCTTACATGATAAGTCGATCAATATGAACTCAATTGATGTGATGATTTTCTTGTGTCAGCCATACTTTGGATCAATCTAGATGGTCATAGATTGTAAGTTTTAGTCAACCCCACTTACCACACCTTTATCAAATCTAGGATGATATAATTAGTTGCATTTTTGTCATTTATTCCTTTATTTCTTGGTGTTTTGTGTCTAAAATTTTGTTTGTTATACCACGTCATAAATAAGTATGTTTATCTACACTACTCCATTGTTTGAAGAGGTGTTGTGCCATCCATTTAACACCTTTAACTAAGAAGACTTTTTTATGTCAAAAATGTTGTGTGTCACTTGATTGAGACAAGTAACATCATGTTTCCCAAATCAATTCAAATTTTGAGCCTTAGAAGTATTTTAAACAAAACATTGTTTATACTTTTTTAGATCACTAACATCATTATGCTACTAAAATTGTTTCAAAAGACTTGTCTTCTCTTGTGTCCAAATTGTCATTATTTATTACAAATCATGTATCTTGTGGGATATTTGTTTTAGTGAAGTTACACTATTTAAATTTGCTAATCTTGTTGGTTAATAAAGCCTAAGTTTTTCTAAGTTGAGTTTTTAATTAACTTCTACAAGTTTAGATCCAAACATTGATTGATTTCTACATTTTGTAGGGGCTGATACATAGATATGTCTCTTTTAGGTTGCATGCCTTATGTTAATTTTTGACCCAAAATTAAAAAAATATATCATTTGTGCCTTTGTTTGTGGGAACCAATCTATCTTCAAATACATTTTGTTTAATGCCTTCTACTAATTTGATCATGTTTATGTATAGAATCAAGTGCCTTATTTATGCCAATGTGTTCTAAGTTTTCTAGATTAATATCATCTCTTTTGTTTCAAGTTTTGCTTTTGATGTCAAGTTTGGCCAAAAGTCCTAGCACATTACTTGTTTTGATCCTAGATTTTGACGTTACATTTGGTCAAAAGACTTAGCAACTTTTACCTTTCTTATTTTAGACCTATTTGGAACATCTTTGGACATAGAGTTTGGCATCTTGTTTTTATTTCATTTATTTGACCTCATTTGTGTAAGAAATTTAACATTAGACAATTGATGTTATACTATTTTACCAAATCTTTGCATAGACCTTTTAGAGATATAGCTCCACCCCTTTGACCAAGTTAGACCTAGTTGAACCTTTTTTCTTTTTAGACATTCCTTTTTAGAGTTTTTAGAGCTCTAACCTCTCTTTTCATGAAATTTTTACCATTTTATTTAACCATGTCTCACTATACATATAGTGGAGTAATGTATAATCTAGGATATGGAAATGTTATCACACAAGAGGACTTTATTCAACCTTTATGGAGATGATGTTGTTTGGGAGACATATTCTTATCTACCATACACCAATCAAATAGAGGAATAGAGTCAATATCCTTTGGCTAATTATTTGGTTAGCATGCCTCCATACATAGAGCAAGACCAAGAATAGATTGCCTAATATTTGGCTAGTGTACCTTCATTTACTAAAAATGTTCAACAATAACCATATTATGTTATAATTTTGTTACCCTATGATCCTAATAGATCCACAAAGGTGGGGCATGAAAACTTACCGAGTCTAGTAAGAGAGCCTTAAAACATGTCTTACAATCAAAACTATGAACAAACCTCTTCTAACAACCTTAATGTCACTGTACCAATCAGTATCAAGATCCACATTTGCTTGTCACATAAAGAGGCCTCATGGAGGACCACTTCACTTAAATGCAAATATCATACCAAACATATCAAAACTAGCATGTAACTTTAATAATATGGCCATGTCAAATGCACCTCTCATTAAGTTGCTTCCTTTAACAAGAGTATTCCTTGAGTTGATAGGTCAAAAAAATTAGGGTTTTGATCCAATTATGAAAAGCACTTCAAAAAATAACATGTTGATTAACCTAACCATTAAATAAGTGTCTTTTATTTATATGTATAATAGTGAGATGAACACAATGGACAATATGCAAGTAATCTCCAATTTAAACCAAAATGGTATTAGTGCACAAATAAATAGTTAAAAATAAAATTTGCCTTTAAACAACATCATGAGTGGTTCACAAACTTAGGGGGTAAAATTTTATATTTCTCAACCTTAGAAAACTACCTCTAATCCTCAATGAGATGCTTTTTTGAGCAACCAACATCAAGGATTAAGTAGTCAACCAATAATTAGTGTTGTACCATAATAAAATGTGATGAATCTTACTCCACTCCAATAAGTGATGAGTAATATTCCAAAATAATAGGTATTGTTAAACATACCCATGAAACTAAGGCAAAACATATTACCACATCAATAGGGGGCAACCAATGTTCTACCTCACCAGGTAGTAGTGAACATACCTCTTTGATCATAGAATAACATGTTGATCCAAAACCAAATGATGTCTAACCAATAATGTACAAATATTTGTCAATGATAAATAAAAAATATCTAACATTCATCCACTTCTCAATAGGGATTCATGAAACCAAGGGGTTCTAATGTTCCTTAAGTACCTATTAGTCAATAATTTTTTTTCATACAAAATGTGCCACAAGTTCACAGACAAGGTCTTAGTTCACAAGTTCCCCTCCATTAGCAAGGTATGAATAGTCAACAATATGTTCCTATTCAACCATAATAGGCATGATACAACCATATACATATATCCCAATCATAGTATTCCAAACATTAGGCCTACATACCTAATCCTAACCAGAATATCACATAATCAGATGTGTAATTTCAATAATTCCACCCTAATCCATGTATGTGTATTCCTCGTCCAATCCCTAACCAATCCAATATTCCCTAGTAAATGACTCCACTATACCCTGGTCAAATTAATCCACTTTTGACCACTTAACCTCTATCTTAGGCCTATGATCCCACTAGTTTCCTTGCACAAGAACTAAAACAAATGAAGGATGCAATTACCCTCATTTAATTAGGGAAATATCCTAAAAAGTTCAAATTAGATGATGTGTGTTCTGACCCTTTCAACATGGAGTAATTGCAGATACCATTTCCTCTAGGGTATGAGCCACCAAATTTTGATAAATACAAGAGGAAAGGTGAGCCCAAGGCCCATTTGATAGATTTATTTGTTACATGCCAACTAGTGGCCTATAGTGACATATACTTATTGTTGTTGTTTTCAAGAAGCCTAACAAGGGAAGCATTAGAGTGGTTCCTAAAGTTGCCCAAGAATTTAGTATCTAATTTTGATGATCTTTCAGATAAGCTTGTGTAGTACTTATCTTATAATCTCAAACATGATATTTCATTAGTAGACTTAAAATAGGCCAAACAAAAAATTGGTGAAAGCTTCACAAGTTATCTACAGTGATGTAGAGCCCTTGTAATCCAATTTACCCACAGTCTACCAAATAGGTAACTAGCTTCTATGTTTACCAAAAATTTACACATTGAGATGTCTTATTATTTGGAGTTGAAGTGTGTGCACATGTTTAAAAAGATCATTGACAAAGGTTTGTTGATCAAGAAATACCTTATTAAGAAAAAGATCATTAAACTTGCCTCATCAAATCAAAACTAGAACAAAAATTAAATAATGGAAAAAATCAAAATCCAGTCCAAGCACAAGCATCAAAACAAACACAAGCCAATAACTATGACAAACCAAAGCAATTCAATAATAATAATGTTATAAGGAATATAGTAACTAAGGCAAGACATGTTCAAATTATGTAATCACTATCTGCATAGGCTACATTGCATATGCACATACCTCCTAACCAATAACCACTTCAATAAATGCATTAGAATAGACTAGTACAACAAATTTAACAAATAAAACAACCTATGTCTTTAAAAAACCCTCTTACAAGAACTATGCCTATGCATCACATTTTTAATAATCTTGGAGAGCTTATTGAGATTGTGTTTTAAAATCTTGTCATTGTTAATTTGATTAGATGGCCTATTCTAAAGGGCCTTCCTAAGGGTTTTGACTATCAAAACTGGTACAAGCCAAATGAATTCTTCAATTATCATTGAGTCAATGGACATAACTTATAATGTTGTGTATAAGTTGAACATGTCATTTAAAATATGTTTTAAAATAGAGAGATCACATTGGATTGTGGATATTCTACATCCAATCAAAACTCGAGAATCTATTAGAATCCTTTTCACCAACATAACAACCAACAATAGTAACAATAATGGCTAGTGTAACATCAACAAAAATAGTATCAATAACCAAGACTGAACTAATAATATCAATAAAACTAACAACAAAACCAACAACATCAAAACAATAGATAGAACTAAGGCTAGAATGGTACCATCAACCAACAAACCTACCATGCAGTTGCACATGACTACAACATAGTTGTAAGCCATATTATAGGAGGTCACACTAACACCATTTTAGTTAATCCAAGGCCAAGTACTAATTAGAAAATACTATTTCAAATCATTCATAATCAAGAAACCCATGTCGATAATCCTTCCTTGATGTGGAACAACATACAGGTAAACTAGAAAGTAAGTATTCTCATGTTTGGACCTTATACTGATAACTTGTCATTATCTCGTGACCATGCACAAGTGCACTAACAGCTAATAATTATATTATTTGGTCTCCCTCTACCATCACTTGTTAGTAAAATTTTTCCTATACCTAATCCCAATTATGCAATCATAACTCGATGGTTAAGGATTACCATACCAAGCCCACAACCATCTGACACTTCACCCATCATCCAACCAACCGTTCTAGCTAGGAACAAACCATTTAACATTGTGTCAAAAAATATGTTTGAAATTATGAAATACTTATAGAATATGCCAACATAAATCTCCATTTTGGATTTGTTACATATGTTTACCATCTAAAAAACCATCTTGACAGGGTTCCTTGGCCAATCCAAAGTTCCAAATGATATGTCTCGAGATAAATTTCAAGCTTTGGTTGGACACCTAGCTCCAGGCCAACAAATAACCTTTAACCAAAGTTATATGTCATCCCTTGGACCACTACATAATAATCCATTATATATTGAAGTTTACATAACATGTCACAAAGTGAAGCATGTCCTCATGACAATGGATCAGGCCTAAATATTGTGTCTTCTAAAGCTCATCAAACTTTTTGGGTACATCCCAACAGATCTCCAAGCAGAAGCAATTAACATCAAAATTTTATGATGACGAAGAACAAGAATCACAAGGCACCATTAGCTTTCTATTTATCATTGGGACCTTGACCCATGATACATTATGTCATGTGTTTTATCTTGATTTATCATATAACATACTTCTAGGTAGACCTTGGATACATGAGATTTGTGTAATCTCATTGACATTTCACTAATGTATTAAGTTCTCCCATTTAGGAATGGAGGTTAATATTACATAGGAATTTAACCCATATGAGCATTGCAAGTATTTAGAGGTTGAGTTTAAAAGTTATAAATACCATTTTGACATGGATTTAGTTACCAATAAGGATAAGGGGAAGAAAATACTTGTTGATTCCCTAGAGGCCAACTACATTGACCCTAATACCCTTGATTTACTTTCCCACATGTCACCTCCTAAAATTTTCAATAATTTATACTATCTTAGATAATTACCCAAGATAGTACTTAACTCATGACACCTTTCACATTGTAAATATTCCACATAATCCCAAGTCCTTTAGAAGACCAAAAGCCTAACCACTCATATAATGGCAAAAAAAGGGTAAAGGCCACCTACATAGTCCATCACTTGTTACTTTCATACCAGCCTTGGGACAAGAATAGGACCCATTAAAAGGTGATGAATCATGGTTATATAATGACAAATTGGCTAATTATTACAAAATTTTCAAATACCCCATTCCTAATCAGATTAGAAGAACCAAGACTATGAAGGAGGAGGCCTTGGGTTGAATCAATAGGGAAAACTTGAGCCAATTTCTATACCTAGGTAAAAATGAACCTATGGAATTGGATTTAAACTACTTGGGAGTGACTCCACATATCTTATTCAAGTTCCATTGCCAACTAGTGATGATGATGTCAATAGTGAAGTAGAGTTCGATCATAGCCAGTTTGATGACTTAAATCATACCAATTTGTTTGAAAATAATGTCATTTGTACCCTTTCAACTATTATTAATCATAATACACTTACATTATATTATCCCCAATTGATAGACTAGGACCAACAATAATCCAACATGTCATTTGATGAGTTTCAAAATGATGAGGTCTTTTACGATTTTCTAGGTCTTAAGGATAATGTTTCATTAGGAGACCACAAAAAAGGGTTCTTAATCAATTTGGATCTTGAATATTATTTTGGAGAGTGGGTGAACACCCTTAGCTAGAAAAAATTAAATAAAATATTAAGGTCCTTAAGTGAAAACCTATTTAAGGCACTTTTGGACCAGGGAAAAAGTAAAGATAAAGGCCAGTCTAGTGGTGAAAACCTATTTTAGATTGCATTAGATGGGAGTGCTCAACCTTCTTCAAATATAGACTAGGATACCAATAATAATGAACTTGTCTATGGGTTTGAGTTTACTATTGAATAAAAACAATATTTAATCAAATCCTCTAAGACACCAATAATGATGAACTTTCCTATGGGTTTGAGTTTAGTCTTGAAGAAATAGTGAGATTTTGATCACATCATCCAAGAGTTTCCAATAGTGTTTATTACATGTCCATCCCTCCCATTAAGGGATTATGATTCATCATGCCTAGGAGAAATTGAATAAAAAATCCTAATAGAGGACTTTGGCATTATAAAACAATTCAAATCTCTGCCCACTATTGTTGTAGATGGTTTGACCCTTCTAGTGGAAGACATAATAGAGGTAAACATTGGGACTCCAAATGACCCAAAATGAATAAAATTAGGGGTGACCATCACTGAGGAAGAATGTGAAGTCCTTAAATCCCTATTGAATTAATTTTTAAATATATTTGCATGGGCCTACTCTGGCATACTAGGTTTAGACCCTACCTTGGTTGTATACAACCTTGTGGTATATCTTGATGCCAAACCTGTTAAACAAAAATTATAAAAAATAGATCCTTGCATTATTATATTAGTCAAAAAATTGTAAAATATCTTTCAAGTGAGATGTATTAGGCCAATCGATAATTTTGAATGGAATTCCAATGTTGTGCTAGATAGCAAGAATCCAAAAGGAATCAAAATTTGCACTAATTTTAGAGACATAAACAAAGCCTGTCCCAATGACAAATTTCCATTACTAAAAATTAACATTATTGTCAATTCCATAGCAATTTATGAGATGATTTGACTTATGGATGGATCTCAAGCTATAATCAGATCTAAATAGCACCAGGAGACCAACACAAAATAACATTCACAACTCCATGGGGAACATTCTATTATCATATTATTTTATTGGGTCTTAATAATGTAGGGACCACCTATAAAAGAGATGTTACCATCATATTTCATGATATTATGCATGACATTGTTAAATACTACATCGATGGCATACTAGGTAAATCAAAGACTAGGGCCAATCATCTAATAGAACCGAGGAGTATATTTGAGAGATTACATGAATACAAAGTCAATCTCAACCCTAAGAAATATGTTTTTAGTGTTACATTAGGAAAATTTATTATATTCATTATGTCTCAAAGGGAAATTAAAGTCGATCCATCCAAAGTATGGGCCATAACAAAGATGTCACCACTGACCAATTTAAAGTAGATCTACATTTTACAAGGAAGGATATAATCCATCATACTCTTCATCTCTTAACTAGTTGATAAGTGCCATACATTCACACACCTACTAAAGAAGGGTGTAACATTTATTTAGGATGACGATTGTTAGAAAGATTTTCAATAGCTAAAGGAATATCTTATCAATCTACTAGTTTTATTGCCTCCTATATTAGGAAAATCTTTCTTTCTATACTTATCCATGATAGACAAATCCCTAGGGGAAGCTCTAGCTTAACATGGTGATAATGGAAAATATCATGTCATGTACTATCTAATCTATACACTAGTCATATATGAGCACAATTATATGCCCATTAAAAAATATCATTTAGCTATGGTCTTCATAGCTTAGAAACTATGACATTACATGTTAAAAAATAAGACCATGATCATTTCAAAAGTAGATCCGCTCAAGTATCTACTCTCTAAAATAGTTTTAAAAGGCCACATGGCCAAATGGATTATGCTTCTTAGTGAGTTTGAGATAGATTATGTGAACCAAAAAGCCATCAAGGGGCAAGTTCTTATAGATCAGCTTGCTAAAGCACCCTTTGTAGATATAGAGCCACTAACAAATTTAATTTTTTGATGAATCCATCCTGACCATCATTGAAACACCTCTTGAGGAGTAGCACTAGAAGCTATATTTTGGTGGATCAATCACAACACATGGATTGAGGGTAGGCCTTTTGTTTATAACACCACAAGGGGATCTAATCCCTAAGTAATTTAGAATTAGATTTATTTTTACCAATAACATGGTTGAATATGAAGCACTCATTGTATGACTTTGATAAGCAATATAATGGAGCATACATCATCTAAAGGTTTATGGTTATTCTCAATTAATCATCAATCAAGTTATAGACTAATTTTATACCAAAGATGACAAGATGGTTTCCTATAAGGCCATGGTCAACACTCTCAGATAGTAGATTGTCAAAATCTAGTTTGAGCATTTACCAAGGGCTAGTAACATAATAATATATGCTATGGATACCATTGGATATTTTATTTGACATACAAATATGGTAAAATACTACTAGTTTTTTATTGAAAATGTCCTAGTGCTAGCTCATGAACCATCAACTATCACAATGATCTATGATATTATTGGTCCTAACTCTACTTGGTATTCAAACCTTTACACTTACCTCCATGACCAAATAATGCCACTAGACTTATCCCATGAAAAATCCAAAGCCTTCATCCATAATTCCTAATATTATGCCTTACTTGGACCAACCTTATAACGTTATAGTTTAGATGGATCTCTTTTTAGTTATTAAAATTTGGTAGAATTTATACTAGAATTATGAGAATTTTATGAAGGGGTATGTGGAGCCCACACTAGTGGGGCCATCACATCCCAAAATTTCTTGTGTACTAGGTACTATTAGCCAATGATAGATGCAAATGTTGTTGCATATGTCAAAAAATGTGATAAATGTCAATAACATGCTAATCTGATTTATTCCCCAACCAAGACTCTAAAATTCATGTTGACACCATGGACATTTGCTACATGGGGCCTATATCTCATTGGAAATATAAACCCCACCTCATACAACATTCATAAACATATCCTTACCACCATATAATATTTCGCTAAGTGGGTTGAAGCTATATCCCTCACTTAATTGGAAAGCAAATTTCCAAATTCATCTTTAACCATCTCATTTTTTGTTATGGTATCCCTTCCAACATTATATATGATAATGGTGGATCATTGAAAAATAAGGATGTTGAATCACTATGTGTTGAACATAAAATTACTCAACATTTTTCCACCGTATATTACCCATAAGATAATGGCCAGGCTGAAGCATCTAACAAAACCATTTTCAACATCCTTATAAAGATTGTCAACTATGTTAGTTGAAATTGACACATCTAAATATTCCATGCCCTTTGGACATACCATACCAATCATTGCACTCCCATGTGTGTCACTCCATACTCATTTATTTATGGCACTGGGTCCATTCTTCCCATTAAGGTTGAGTTACCTTCTTTATAGATCTATTTTAAGCATGTCCTTGATAATGAAGACTATCGAGTAGCTCACCTACAAGATCTAGAGTTATTTGATGAGAAACATTTGGCCATAGTTAATAACCTTAAAGCCTATCATAATCAACTCCATGGCTAATACAATCAACACATGAAACATACATCATTTGAGCTTGGTGATCTTGTCCTCAAACAAAACTAAAAGAATACCACAGCTAAGAAGAATCATAAAGGCAAGTTCAAACCCAACTAGGTAGGCTCTTTCATCATTATTGTAGACTATGGAACTAGAGCATATAGGATCACCACAATAAATAGGGACAAACTTAATGAGCTAATGAGCATTATACAACTTATATAGTACTATGCTTAAGTGATCTGGTGTATTGTTTATAAGGACTATTTCAAGTTGTACCATATTATCAACATTATTATTTGTACCATTATCATTATACCAAACTATCCCTTTATCATTTCACTATTCCATTCTACGATACCTTATCCATCAACCAAACATATTTTTACCCTCTCTACCTACCCTTTTTTACCTTGGTTCATCCATTGCATCTGCTTTCAACAAAAAGATTCAGATAAGTTTCAATAGTTATTTCAATAATTCCAAACAAAGGTCATATTTGGGAGTAGTATGATAGAAGTTTTGGCAGTTACATCCTTCATTTCTTGTTTCATTTTATACCATACCTTATTTATGTGGGCTTGATTATAACCACCTTTGGGAAAATTTGTGTCTCACTGATTTTGATACTAATTATAACTGCCTATGGGCAAATTAGTATCATTTATCTATGTCATTGCTTCATAGTTATAACCACCTATAGAAAAACTAGGAACAACACTTATTAATTGTGCCTTGACATACCAACTTTCCATTCTTATGTCGTACTGACATTATACATGCTTTGCCTATTTTGTTTGAATTGGTTGCTACACTAGTCATATTCCTCTATTGGAAGGTGGAAGTACTATGAGTTGAGGCCATTTTGGGCTATGTGGGATGTGCTCAATTCTTTTTGAGGTCAACTTAGTCCCCCTTTTTTTCATACTCTCTCTCCATTTTGTGAGCACTTTTTATGTTTGGACACTCTCATCATTTTATGATCTTGGACCGTTTAGTATGTCATCATTCTCATTTGAGTTGAGATGATTAGAAAGCTCCAAATTTTTTTGTAAAGTTTAAAAAAAACACAAAAAACATTGACCACTTCTTTACCTTAAAGATTCTAGGAACCCTCACTAATTCATAAGAAACCATTTGTCATTTAGTTTTCCCATCCTTATTAGCCTTTGCATCCCATGCTCTCACCATTTTGTGAGTTCATTCCCATATTATTATATCACATCCATCATGCTTTATTTTCATCATTTTATTCTATCCCATATCCTAGGATAACTAAATTTGGCCTAAATTTTTTGTTGGATATTAATTCATAGAACTATGTAGGTAGCGTCCACTTGCCTAGTGCATATGGAGCCAACTTGACCACCCCTTCTTTTTCTTCTATTACCCCATCTTGTTTGTTATGTTGTTTCTTATTTTATATGGGAAATGTTCATCATATTATTTGTGTAATGTTGTTTATACTAACATTTTGACTAACCATTGTTTTTTATTTTATTTCTTGTCTTTATTTTTTTTATTTGTTTGTGTGCTTATTTGTTTGCTTTCACTAATGTTGCCTTGATTTAGTCTACATACGTTCATTGTTTGATTCCTTGCATATTATTTTTAAATCTATCCATATTCATACATCAACATTGTCATCATTGTGTTTATCATTAGTGCATTCTTTTCCATTGATTATTAGATCAGGAGTCAATCCTTATGCATCTTTTTGTCAAGTCCTCATGGTGTTATACCATGATGCCTACCATCACGTGATATAAAAAAAATTAGCTTCAAGAAGTCTATACATCAAATGCAGTAATGATATCTCCTTATCACCAGTATTAGAAACATTCTTGATCTAATCCCAATCATATCCCTAACATAGTAATTACATAATGAAAGAGTTTTTCTTATTTTCTAGTTTGGATGAGCATCTCCTTACTAGCAGGTTGCCTAAATCATCTTTATCCTTTGTATCAATTTCCCATCATGTTTTCCATCATCATGTTTGACACTATTGGGTTACAATGATTATAACCACCTTTGGGAAAATAATTATACACCATCTCACTTACATTACCAATGATTCTAACCACCTTTGGGTAAATAATTGGGTTTCCACCAATTTGAGGGTTATTGGTTGTAACCACCTTTGGGAAAATCATTAACTTTCTTCTACCCAACTAGGGTAAGTTTTTATCCTACCAATGATCATAACCACCTTTGAGAAAATCATTGTTTTCCATTTAACTAATTATAACTACTTTTGGACAAAGTAGTCTTTTACCTTTAATCATATAAAATGCAAAAAATTGGTAACTTGAGCGTGGATAATGACACCCAACCCATAGTTCCCTCTTTCTTATTCTCATAACCTTTTTAGACACCTTTTCACTGATTCCCAATCACTCATAGGCTTTCAAGACCTCATTTTAACTTATTTGGGACCCATTTTCCATGTTCTTTCCATCCCCCAGGTCCTAAACCTCTAGGAAAATAACACCTAGGTTAGACTATAGTGATAGAACCTAGGGTGTCCCCTTTCTAATGCTCCTATACAATCACCTTTCAAGCCAAAATGACCATTTTCCCCTGAATCCTCTTTGTTATTATGTTAGCCCAACACGATTGCATTTAACCCATGACTAATAGATTCTTATAAAATCCCATTCAAAGATCATTTGAAAAGGGTTGTAAATATTATCAAGCAATCAAGAATACAAGTGAAACCACATAGGTAATCTTCCCTATTCTCTGCATATAGCCATATAATATAGTCATAAGCACATATTAATCTCCACACCATTCTCTAGCCACTTTAATCACATCTATTTTAACATTTATTACATTCTCATATCATAATTACACAAATCACTTTCAAAGGGAGAACTACATATGGCTTGATCCCTCTTTGGAGTATTGGTATTTAAGCAACATGCCTACACATGGGGTGTGAAGCACATCCAGTGAATTTTACACACACTAACCCCTTTTCCCTATTTTCCAAAGTTTTATTCAAGTATAGTAAAGACATAAAAACAAATTAAATAAGCTCTAAAGGGAGCACTACTGACAATGAGGCTTCAAAAATTCATAGATAGGGTCACATAAACCTGCTAAGTAAAACCCAAAAAGCTTAGATCCTTAAGACAACAATGCTAGATAAGGAATATATCACTGATTCCACTCCTATCCACATTTAGTGCTCCTATCCAATTAGAAAACCAAAGTCATAATCTTGTTTGTGATAGTTTCCTAAGCTTGCACAATCAATATCAGACCCTATCTCAGTCAGATCAGCACAGTTTAAGCTAAGTCTTATTTTCTCCCTCTTATTACTATTTTTAGAAAAACTCTAATTATAAATAAATTTTAAAAATTAGTATCTTATTTACTACATGTTATTTATTGATTATTAATCCAAACCCTTTAATTAAATTAGGAATAATACATCAATATTCCCAAAACTATTAAATAATTTTGGTGAACCTGACTTTGTTTGTGCACAAAACCCTATAAACCTTAGGGTAAAATTCCTATTGATTTTTCAATAAATTTATGAATATTTACTTGAATATTTAAAATAAAAAAAATCATCTCAAATTTTAAAATTTAGTAGTAAATTTTAAAATAATTTTCTTTCAAACCCTAGTTGCCCATATTAGGTCCCAGTATTTTTCCACTAATTTTCCAAATTTTTCTAGCATATTAAAATTATAAAATCCCTTCAAAATTTAAAATTCAATAGTAATTTCAAAAAAAAATATATTTTTCTCAAAACCCTAGTTACATCTACTAGGCTCTGTTAAATAACTAATTTTTCAATAATTTTCTAAAATTTTAGTTGCATATTTTACTTAGAAATTCACTTTCAATTTCAAATTTTCATAGTAAGTGTTCAAATAATTATTTTCAAAAACCCTAGTTGCCCATATTAGGTCCCATTTCTTCTTGAGATATCACTTTGCATGTTTGTGAACTTTGTATCCTTTTTATGCATATTCCAATTCCTTGTTTAGATTATATCCATTTAATCTTTTCTACTATTATCCAAGATATTTTCCTTATGCCACCTAATTTCCTTACATCTCTTCTTTTGAGATTAAGTGCAAGACGTAGTGGTAACCCTCCTGAATTCACTTGGATTCTTTCAACCTAACCATATACCATGGATAAACAATCGTCTCAAGTTCCTATTATATATTCTACACATCCATATTACACTAATTTTAATGAGGATAATTTCAATGATGAGCAGTATGAGAATAATAATAATGGTGATATAAATACTGGTATTCATGATCCATTGCATCAAGCACTTGATCAACTTCCACCAATTATTAATAATGAAGTTGTTCTCAACAAATATTTGATCTTACAAAGTTTTTGAGAAAGACTCTAGGATCAGAATTGAGATCATAATCTTATTGTACAATCCATCATGAAAATAAAAATGGATAAATAAGTTGAGTCTTCCATTCCTAAAGATCAACCAGTTGTAAATACAACTACAAAGGCAACTATGTCTCAACAACCCCTATAGTAGCCCAACCTTCTTCTGTGCAACTAGCTACAACTAGTACATCCTTATCTCTTGATATGGCATCCCTTGTGTAAGAGATAAGATATATTTAATCCAAGGTGCTACATCTTGAGAAAGGTGCTTTTAGACCTATGTAGGCTTTGGATTCTTTTACTCTATTTTATACACCATTGGAATGTCATATTTCTTCTACACCCTTACCACAAGGTTTTTTTCAACCTAAGCTTACTCTATATGATGGTAAGGGTGATACAAAGACACATTTAAGAGTTTTTCATGAAACATTCTTGGATTATGTACCCAATGACTAACTACTTATCAAGTTATATTCATGAGTCCTAAAGGATTAAGCTTTATAATGGTTCTATATTCTATTGAATCAGTTGATTAATGCATTTAATCCTTTAGCCGATATGTTCTTAGCTCAATTTACCATTAAAATTGGTGATAAGGTTTTATATTCTCAAGTTACACAGTAGAAACAAAGGTCAAATGAGCATCTCACAGATTATGTTCTTCGATATAAGACTATCTTGGCTAAGATGACTAGTCCAATGACCGATCAAGAGTTATAGGATCTCTTCAAATAGATTCTTCAACTAACTTTGCATGAATCAATTATGTTCAAAAGATTATCTTCCTTCACTAAGTTATGCCATACACTAAAGGAAAGAGAATTTAAGTTAATTTTAATGGGCAAACTCAAGTACACAAGTATCTCAAACACAATAAACAAGAGTAACAATAAAGTCCCATACAAAGTAAATCTCAATGATAAAAATAGTTAGAATCAACCTACAATTAATGTGGCTTTAGATCCCCCTCAATGAATGGTTTTATTAGCACCTCCTTGGTGTATATTTACCAATCTACTAGTTTCTCTAGCTAGAGTTTTATAGTAGCTATTGGATTGTAACATCATCTCTCCCTCTTATTCAGGAAGTTGACCCAACAAAGCCTCTTCCATGGGGATATGATCAACATGCATTTTTTAAGTTTTATGGGGCACCAGGTCATATAATAAATAGATGCACCAGTTTGAGACATAAGATACATGATTTAATAGATGGTAATAATATTGATCTTGACACTTCACTTGAGACTCCTCAAGAAAAGAAAACATAGGTTAAAGCATTAAAAATCTTCTTCAATCCTTTTTTCTAGTATTCCAAACAAGAGATAGGGGATCAATCAGGGATTCACCATGCATATCATACACATCCCCTACCAAATACATATAGGGCACCTTCAGTTAAGACACATCCTTTGAGTAACATGATTGGTGTATACAATTCCAAAGTTCTAGCTAGACTTTCCATCTCTTTCTCAGAGTAAGAGATCATTGGGGATGATATAGATTATCATGCACTCTTTATTAGAGCTCACATTCATAATCATCATATTCATAGTATTCTCATAGATAATAGATCTAGTTTGAACATGTGCACTATGACATTATTTTAGTATTTGCAATATTCAGAGTAGGATATTACCTTGATAAACATAGTTATTAGTGGATTTAATGGGCACATATAGAGTTCATTAGGTGATATTGTACTTCCTTTACAGGTTGGTCCAACACACATGGCTAAGAAATTCACTATTGTTCCCAGTGCAATTTTTTTTGATATATTGCTTGGTCAATCATGGATTCAAAAAATTTGAGTAGTACCTTCTATAGTTCATAGATGTATGAAATTCATTCACCCTAATTAGGTTATTATAGTTGGTAGAGTTCCATATAAGTTACCACTCCCCACTTTAGAGCCATTTCCTACAATATAATCACCAGTTTCAGTTTAACTTCTAGTTCCAATTTCTACACCATTTATAGTTCCTCTTCTAGTTTTGATTCAAACATAGTTGAGGCATCTATCACTAGCACAAAGAGTTCATACACCTCCATATTTTTAGGATTTTAGATAGTTTCCAGCTATAGTGTTCACACCCAAGGTAGTATCATTAAGATCTCATGCATTTAATCTTAGAGTACATGTTTAGAGAGCTTATTCTACTACCATATGGGTCTCTAAGATCCCTACAGTTGCATCTACTTCTCAAAGTCATAGGGGGACCCCACACTTGGTTTATACTCTAGATATTTTAGATCATTTATAATATAAATATCTCTTAGAGCCATAGTCTCAACATTTCCATTGTGCTTCATGATCACACCCAATTCATCTCCTTAATACAAGATACCATGTTAGGGAACCTCTTATGAGACTCATTGATTAAGATCATCCTTTCCCAGCTTACATGTGCATAGTTTCTTATGCTTGATTGTACATAGTTCAAATAGTTTAAAAATTCAAAAATAATTTAACATTTCAAAAACACCAAAAACATTTTGATTACATGCATCATACATGCTTTACATTTTTACTACTATGTTAGACTTACATTTATTATTCTATGCTATTATGTGTCAATTTATCTACATTACCATGCTTCACTTGATCTTATTTGAGTGTGTTTAGTGACATCTAACTCTATAATTGCTTCACTCTACCCATTGATGGGGCATCCTACTTCTATATTCGAGACATACATCGATATACATACCCACTAGAGGCATATTATACATGACTTCACCATCTAGGTTATGTCATTCCTACACCACACACTTTAGTTATCATGTTGATGTACATTACTTAATTACATAGATTACTCTATCGACACTCACTAGTATATAACACTTGTGTATTTCTTAGCATATACCTAGTCTTGTACTAACATGTCTTGCCATACATTCAATTCTTGATTTGATTAGTTAGATGAATTTTTAATTCCATTTTATTACATGATTTATGCTATTGCTTAGCATTAGCTTGATGTGATTGCATTTTCTTAGTTCCTATTTGTCTCCTATATGTGCCTTAGGACATTTGCCAATTTTCCTTGCATGTACTCCTTTATGTGATTATGGATTCCATGCCAAATTACTTGTTTCAAATGTATGTGTATGTGGCATTTTAAAATGCCTTGTATGCTTGCTTTCTATTTTAAGTGACATGTGCCTATGTCCCTTGTTTACTTGGCTTCTTGGCCACTCTTGTATGCTTTTTGATTCTTGCCTTATGTGCTTGTTGCTTGTTTGCTTCTCAATTGTTTACAATGTCATGATTCATATAATGCATTATTCATGTTTTCTTGGATACCATGATGGACATCATGCTCCATCCCTTCAAAAAAAAACTAAAAACTAGCCATACTTTAAATTCTAGTTCAATACATGACACGTGTTATTACATTATTATATCTATCTAGGCATACCCTTATTGATCTAACAATATCTCAATACAAATCATGCCATATCTTGAGATATATTACTAATTATCATTGATATATCATATATTTTTTAGCATAACACACTTGTAGGGCTCTTTATTCTAAGGGAAGTCATTACAGGGTCTCCATTCCTACCCTTAGAATAAGGGGTAATAAATAAGGGTTTTGTCGTAGAGATCAAAACTCTAACCAACCAAAAAAATATAATTTTAAAACATTTAGAACAACAACCAAACATCAAACCATTCAGAATAGACCAGATAGATAATGAATAATCTAGAATAGTCATCAGATGTGGCCTAGGACAACAACATTGAGACTAGACTATAGTGCTAGTGGTGCTACTATCCATTTCTAGCACTCCTATCCAAATAAAAAAATAACTATATTTTCTAAAAATGAACAGAAAGGAAAGTTCAATTATAGGTTTATCAGTTATAGTTTAGACCAAAATCAACAATTTTAGTATAGTTTTCATAGAGAATTTAGATATAAGGGGAATCATGCGTAGCATGATGTCTCACTTATAGTTTTAGATAGGGAAGTTGGTACAGCTTTTGGATCAAAATCCATGTTTTAGACACTAGTGATTAGGGACAATGTGTGTGGCACATTTGTTTTGTTTCGTTTTGAGTTCAACATTACCCAAGAATTCTCAATAGTTTCATGCCTTACTCCATCTGTAGGTGGTTGACATCATTTTGGTTTGGCTTTCATACAACACTAACTACCAAGTTCCTAAGTTTTTGAGTTCTCGAGTAGCTTCCACATAAGTTAGATTCTTAGTTTTAGAGTGGATTTAATATAAGCCTAATCTCCATCTTTTGGAGTGGCCAAGAGTGGCCAAGTTTCCATCATACATTTAGCTCTCCATGCCAACATTATCATATCATATTACATTCATGGGATTTAAGAGCCATCTCATATTACACACATTTCATATTGGTATCAGTTTATAACTTCACTTCATGGGGTAATAATGGAGCCAAAGGATTAGCTAGCCTTTGTATTCTTGAGCCACCTATTTAAAGGGATTGGATACACAGTCCAAACATTGATCAACATATGTATGACCACATAGCTTCACTTAGTGGGTAGTGATAGAGCCAAAGGGCTAGCCTTTGCATTTTTGAGCCACTTCTGGGGAATTGAGCACTCAACTCCATTCATGATATTACTTTTGGTTCATCATACATATAACATCACCCAACACCAAAATAAGTTTTATAGTGGTTCACATACCCAGTGAGATGTGTTCATTCCTTTCTCTTCCTCTCTCTCTTACCTAGATTTGTATGTTCTTATTTTAGATATAACACATCTAGTAAGAAATGGTCTACTTTTGTTTTCACTTATAGATTTACACTTCACAATATGCTCTTTCTATGCACACCTAGCATCACATAGCTTCATGAGCTTTGCCCTTGTAGGTAAGTTCATGTACACTTTCTATTTTATTTTATCCTAGTATTTCATTTTGATATATCACTAGAATAAAGGGGGGAAAATATAATCATAAAAAATGGAAAAAATTGGTAACTTGAGCATGGTTAATGATACCGAACACATAGGTCCCTCTTTCTTGCTCTCATGACCCTTCTAGACACCTTTTCACTAATTCCCAATCACCCGTAGGCTTTCAAAACGTCATTTTATCTTAGATGGGATCCATTTTCCATGCTCTTTCCATCCCCCCCAAGTCTTCAACCTCTAAGACAATAGTGCCTAGGTTGGACTACAATGTTGAAACCTTGGGTGTCCCCTTTCTAGTACTCCTATCCAATCACCTTTTGAGCCAAAATGACCATTTCTCTTGAATCCTCTTTGTCATTATGTTGGCCTAGCATGATTGCATTTAACCCATGGCCAATAGATCCCTATAAAATCTCATTCAAAGATCATTTGGAAAGGGTTGGTATATATTATTAGTCAAGTAAGAATACAAGTGTGTAGGTTTTTATTTTTCCCTATTATTTAATTAGGGAAATTATATATTTGTGCTTATATGGAGTTTTCCTACATTCATGGGATAGGCTAGCTTATGTGGAGATGTGTGTCATAGATGTGTCAT
Source organism: Torreya grandis (assembly GCA_037957365.1). Taxonomy (NCBI): domain Eukaryota; kingdom Viridiplantae; phylum Streptophyta; class Pinopsida; order Cupressales; family Taxaceae; genus Torreya; species Torreya grandis. Next base: position 821,812 of record JARHVA010000419.1, read on the forward strand.
AGGTGTCATAAGAATGTCATAAGTAACTCCTTGATCAGCTATTTTGGGTATGGAAGTTACTTCTCTATTCTTAGCACCCTGTCACCACCTTTCATGGAGGAGTTATAGTCTATTCTTGGGGTGCCTTGACCACCTTTTGTGGAGGAGTTACTTACATGCTCTCCTATATGTATTCTTCACTTTGGCCATCTTATGTTAATTAGATATTGGGTTTTCTCCTATTTTTCTTGTGCAATTTATCTTATTGTATAATTTCAAATTGCTTTAGCATCTATGTGATGTGCACTAGCTTCATCTCATGTGATCATGTCTCCATTACATTCGCATTATCCAGATTCTGGCAACAAATTTGATATGGTATCAAAGCTACCCTAGTAATCATGTATCTGGTTATGCTATTAGTTTATTATGAAATTCTTACTTTGCTTTCTTAGTAGTTTTTTTAACTCAGTTGCATTTGAGAGTTTTGGTAGAGTTTCTTGAAAACTCATGAAAATCCATATGAAAATCTGTTAAAAAAATTACTTCTGTTGAGTTTCATTCAGATCTATAGCAAGGTAATTTGTGGAAAAATCAATGCTTGGCGTCACTTTCTGACATAATGCATTGAGTTTTGCTGCTCTTTTTTTATTTTCAATTTGTAGAATATAAAGGAACATTGGATTAATGTAGCAGACTCAGGTTTGCTACATATTTTATCCAACTAAGATCTGCCAGCTACACTTGGTGATGGATCTGCTCATTTGAACAGCTTGGTTTCCTTTTTTATCAGCTTGGTGTCCTTTTCCAGCAGCTTGGCATCCTTTTCCAGCAGCTTGGCATCCTTTTCTAGCATCTTGGTGTCTTTTTCCTACACTTGGCATCTTTTTTCCTGCATTTGCTTTGTCTCTTCTCTGCTACGTTATAAATTGCTACTATGCATTGAGATCTATGAGGTCTGCAAATTCAGTGTCTATTTTCTTGCTCAACAAACTTAAAACTATTTTTTTTGAAAATGGCACTCCTTTTCCTTGTTTGGCATCCCATGTGGGCCCTTAAACACTTGGCATCCGTTAAATTATCTTTTTCTTTATTTTTTTTAGTTAAAATTGACTTGTAAAAAAAATCAGTCAATTTGACTGAATATTAAGTATTTTAGACAATTTGATAATTTGGGGGTTTAAATTTAAACTTGTATCTTCACATGTCAAAGACGAAGGGTGAGGCCTAGGTTGGCAAAAGGCCAATTCCCCCTCAAAAATACCTTTGGATTCCTCACTCTGTGTCAAGTCCAACGAGTGGTTGGAAGACCACTTTCTCTCTCAAAATAGGCATTTTTTAATGTTTTAGAGATTTTTTTTGCAAAAACACTAGTTTACGAGAAATTGAATCTTTAATATCTTACAAACAGTAGCTCAGATTTGGGTGCCATTTTTTTCAAAAGTGTTTACATTTTAATTATCCATAGTGTAAGCTTGTTATTTGTTAAAAATGCACTAGTTTATAAATTGCCTAAAAAATTGGGTCTCCTGAGACACATTTTCGACTAATTCTGACATCCTGTTTGCTTAAAGTCTTGCACTGATTACTCTAAGATGCATTCTTAGCTAAGCTCGATGTATTTTGAGCATGCACTTGCATATTTGCAGGGGGGCTCAACATTTTAGGGGGGGTGTGATTTATTTTCAGCACTTGCAATCTTTGCTTTGATTAACCTTTCTGCATAATTTCACAACTTGCAATCAACACAACTTCACCTAAATTCAGCTTAAAAATGGATTATTTTCAACTTAAACCCCTAACACCCTTCAACTATCATGAATGTAAGGTTAAAATGTCAATCATTATTAGAATCAAAGGGTTGTATAGGATCACCATGGGTACTGAAGTAAAACCCAGCACTGATGCTGAAAAGGTCAAGTGGTACAACCGTAGTGATGAAGCCTATGGATTACTAAGCTTGTCCATGTATCCAGAACTTCTCTTCCATTTATAAACCTCCAAGAATCCCAAAGAAATATGGGACACCCTAGAAACCTTATTTGGGAGGCTTGATGAGATGAGAGGTCATGAGCTCAAAAATGAACTCATAAGTCTAAGTCCTAGCAACTTTGACACCGTACAGGACTTCTTCACTAAGTTTAAGGCCCTTAGATTGCAATTGAAATAATGTGGGATAGAGAAGAAAGATGATCAACTCATCCTTTCTATTCTCGCAAAGTTAGGTCCATGCTATCCAGTCTTTGTCTCCACTTTCCATGCCACAAAAAGTGTCCTTGGCACTACATGGAAAATGCCTTCTTTGCATTCATTCATTGCCGACTTGAATAGGGAGCAAGATAAGCTAATTCAAATGGGCACAATGAAATATAATCAACCCCAAGCTTTGATAGCTAGAAATGGTAAGGATAAGACTTCAACAAAGGAGAAGAAGAAAAAGAATAAGGACTAGGAGAAGAAGAAAGAAAACAAAAATCCTGCCAAAAACAACACTAAGTCTTCCTCCTCCAATGCTAAACCTAAGAAGGAGAAGGTTAAGTGTGCCTATTGTAAGAAGATAGGTCATGAAGAACACAAATGCATGAAGAAACAAATAGACCACCTAACTCATCTTCTAAAGAAGCACAACATAGGTGTTCCTGAGTCCATCAAGCAGAATTCATCTACCCAAGATTCTACTAAGGCAAAAGGCAAGGGTAAGGAAAAAGAAAAGGGCAAGGCCCTTGTAGCTACATTAGCTTCTACATATTCATGGGTCATTGAATCAGGTGCTTCTTACCACATGGGCTCTTCCCTAGTTGAGTTTTCATCTTTAGAGCCTTGTAACATGAATTTAATTAGTTTGGGTGATGACACATCAGTTTCCATTGTAGGGAGAGGGTCAGTTGAAATGGAAGGAGAAACATTCAATAATTTTCTAAGTGTTCCTTCTCTTTCAACCAATCTCCTGTTAGTGTACCAAATCACTCACATTGGTTGGGGCATGAGAGTTGAGTTTTCACCATATTTAGTGGCTATCAGGGAGTTGCATAATGATACTACAGTGGCAGTGGGTAGGGTAGATCACCAAGCAAGGTTATACACCTTCTCACATTTTACACCTGATTCTTCTCCAACAACATTACTAACTCATGTAGATGGAGTTAGAAAACTATGGCATGAGTAGTTTGGCCACCTTAACTACTGCTACCTTGAACAACTTTGCAAAAATGACATGGTCATTAAATTGCTTCGTGTCTAATTCTCAAAAGGACTTTGCGAGGGGTGCTCCCTTGGGAAGCATTCTAAAGCAAAATTTGACAAAGGTAAATCTTGGAGGGCTTCAAAACCTTTGGATTTAGTCCACAGTGATGTATCAGGACCCTTTCCCAAACCATCTTTCACAAGGGCCAAATACATCCTCACTTTCATTAATGATTTCTCTAGGTACACTTGGATATATTTTCTCAAACAAAAGTCTGAAGTGTTTGAAAATTTTCTAGACTTCAAGGCTCTTGTTGAGAAATAGAGTGAGAAATATATCAAGGTTCTTCGAACTGATAATGGAGGGGAGTATGTCAGCAACAGGTTTGAGTAGTTTTACACCATAGAGGAGATTAATTTTTAGTGCATAGTCACTTACAGTCCTTCAAAGAATGGGGTTTCAGAATGCAAAAATAGGTTCTTGAAAGAGATGGGTAGCTATATGATTCACTCCAAATCCTTAGCACCATAGTACTAGGCTAAAGCCATCAATTGTGCTTCCTACATTAAAAATAGGGTTCCTCACAAAGCTTTGAAAGGGATAACACCCTTTGAAGCTTGGCATAAAAGGAAACCTGATGTTGAGCACCTTAGGGTTTTCAAATCCCCAGCCATCGCCCACATACTAAAGAAGAAACACAATGCTATGGAACATCAGTCCAAGCCTTGCATCTTTATATGATATCCAAATGGTATTAAGGGGTATCACCTTTTAGACCTGACCACTCATGAGTTGTTCATTGAGAGAAGTGTCCACTTTCAGGAGAGTCCTAGAGACTCAACACTTGGCACTTCTTCTCCCTCATCAGATCTACTTCATGATGATTCCTCATCAAATTTAGATCAGCCACAATAGGTTCTTGAGCCAGAGACATCTTCTTCTTCTTCAAGTTCAGATAGTGAGGACAGTGATGTAGAGTCATCCACCTCTATTTAGTCAGAGGATGAGGAGTTAGCACCTGGCTCACCCACTTCTGGGCCACTTTGGGCCAGATAGACATGTTGACCATTTTGCCTAATAGGGCAAAAAATTGGTCCCCTTCTTCCCCTGTTATTTAAGGCCAATTCATTTTTGATTTTTCACAAGTCTAGGAGTTTCTACAGACTCTGTAGGTACTTGGTTTGAGCTTCAAGTTCTTCAACTTTGGTTCAATAAGCTAAGTTCAATATAGATTTCAATTGGCAAAGTTTAAATGGTTCAATAGCCTTTGGTTCAACAAAGAGTTCATTGTTCAATTCAAACACCTTGATTTAATAGCGTTGAACCATTAAACCATTGAACCAATTTTAGTTCAATGGCTTGGTTCAACAAGCTTAGTTCAAAGTGAGTGGTTCAATGTTTAGTTCAATCAGCTTAACATGCAACATTGAACCATTAAACCATTGAACCAATTTTGGTTCAATGGCTTGGTTCAATGAGGGGCTGAAATAAAGACTCGGGAAGGTCAAAGCACTAATTCCCATAGACTTTTGTCTATGAGAAAAGGTCTGAAACAAAGGAAAGACCCACGAAAAAAGTAAAAAGGGAAAAGCTCAAAAGAATTTGCCAAGGATGATGACGTCCTGAGAGCCGTCAAATATAAGGAAGCGAATTAGCCATTGGTTTTCAATGTGATGATGGCCATGTGAACATCAATTATAACATAGTGAAAGAGCTATTTGCTTTCAAACCAAAGGAGTGCTAACATGGAAAAGGCCCAGAAATGTAGTGACCCGCCAGAAGATAGCATGAGGGCCGAAAGAGCCAAAAAGAGACAAGATAGGGAAAAGACAAAGTGCCAAGCATGGAGTAAACAGGTTGTCCAAGTGGTGAAGGGGAGCATTGATTCAAGAAATTACTCTAGCAGGTGATACAGTGGCTGCAAATTAACCATTGGGAGGCACAAATAGCTAGCCATGCACCCTTTTTTCTTCATTTCATATTTGTGAGCAGATAAGCTACGTAGGTGCATTCAAGAGTAGTCTTGGTTAATGAAGAAATAACATGGCCATGTCATGAAATGCCTGAAGTCAAAGTCAGGGCTAACACAACATTTGTGTTTTAAGTAGCCTGCTCTTCTCAATGTTGGAAGGCACATGGGTCACTTTAAAAGGGGTGTCAAAAGGCCTCCTTTCTTTTCCTATATATTGAGGACTTGTCATTTGAGAAATAATCTTTTAAATTTGTAAGGTGTAGCCCTGGCAAAATTTCACCTGAATCAATAAACGCATTTTTTACCTCTATCTTGGATAGATATTTTTGTGTATGTCTTGAGTGTTAGTTTGTGTTTAGTCATTGTTTCTTGATGTTTTCACAAGTCCAAAACCAACATATATGTTGTCTACAAGGTGCAATTTTTGCATTTGACAAGGAGCGCTATGTTTAGAAGTGCAAAAATAGAAGAAATTACTTACAGTGTGCATTTCATAGCACCTTGGTGAATCTCTATTTTTTGTATTTTTATTAGAGCCTCCCTACCATGTTTCTTGTAGCCTAGTCCTTCTGCCAAGTTTGAAGTGTATGTATGTGCTTGTCTGATTTTAAGTGTGGATGTGAGAAGGTCGATTTATTTTTGGTGCATCACCTCCTTAGAGTAGTTTTTTTTCCTACAATCTTTCTCCCTTTTCATCCCCCCATTATATATATATGTGTGTGTGTGTGTGTGTGTGTGTGTGTGTGTGTGTGTGTGTGTGTGTGTGTGTGTGTGTGTGTGTGTTTGCACTTACTAGAATGAACATGATGCATCAAAGGGAGCTAACCCTTATCTAGAGACTCTCCCTTCTAGCTTCACCAGTCCCACAGGCAAGAGGGGAGTTTTCATTATTGCGTGTGGAAGGCAGGAGTTTGGCCTCTTGCCCACGGGTGCAATCCATTGGCGTCAACAGTTTCTAGCATGCCTAGTGGGACCCAGTTTGACAACTCAATAAGGTTTCATGATTGATGCTGGTCCTGTTATAGCAAATCAAATATTTCCAGCATCTGGTGACTCCATTGGTAAGAGCTTCAGTTTTCCAATCAAAGACCATTTTTTAACTTTTTATGCCTAAAGTCACCACACGGTCTGCTTCTAAGGGTGTTCCTTTTGATTTCATTGAGTTGCCTTTAAACTCAACAAAAAGACTATAGTTTGAGAATACCCATCCTTATTCAACAAACCACCCTCCTAGACCTATTGCAGAGGATGCATACACAACAAAACCGTAGTTACATCCCATCCTAGCTATGGCATTGCCCTTTGTGGCTTTTCGTGGTCAGAGCCCCTTGAATCTCCCACTTTACGACCCAATCCCAGGAGCAACCCTAAAAAATGTGCCTTATTTCAATGGAGAGGGGCCCATAATAGTCATTGAGCACATTAGAAATATTGCTAACCTCTACAATATTCATAATGTCATGAAAGAAAATATCGCAATCAGATTGCTGGCATTGTCTTTTAAGGGCAAAGCTCTTGACTGGTACATGACCTTGCCTGTAAATTCGATCCATTCCTAGAATGAATTGGGTACTTAGTTGACATACTATTTTGGAAAAAAGAGCGATGACCTCTTGCTTGCTAAGTAGCTAACGACCATAAAGAGAGCCCCACATGAATATATGCAGGATTTCAACACATAGTTTCAGAAGACTTGGGATAGAATCCCCATCTTGGTAAGACCAACTGCTAGCTATGCTTTTCTATATTATTTAAAGGCATTGAACAATGATATTACAGTGATGATACAATCCATGGGAGGGCATGTGCTACCTGCTGCCTATGACATAGCCATAGCAGCCAAAAATTGCTTAATACAGGCTAGGAAAATTGTTGCTAGGCCTCACATGCCACTTTTCCCAGAAATGCCTTCTCCATTCCAAGTCATTGCTCCCACATTAGCTCTTCTACCTAACATAGATAAACCAGCTGCTACTCCATCCAATGAGCTTCAAGAAGTTAAGATTCTATTGCAGATTATGTCAAATGAACTTATAGCTCTCAAAAAGCAACAAGCTCAAAGCAACAGACCAAATCAAGAATACTAGCATTATGGTCAAGCCCCTAGACCCTCTTTCCAAAACTACAATCAAGGATAGGGTCAGCTTACTTAGACCAAGACATTTTAAAACTACAACATAGGCCCCCTTTGATCATCTAAGGTCATGGTGCCCATTTAGAACAACCTGGTCTAGGAACAACCAAGTTGTTCGACCATGGGATATGGTCAGGAGCAGGCTATTTATAAAAATGAGATGATGAGTTATTGCCAGAATGTAGACAATTAGGCAGCCACTCAACCCCAAGTCTTCGAGGAACCAATGCAACCTAGCACAAGCAATAGTTAGAGTCAGCTTGACTCTACTCTCATGAACCACCTGGAAGGTGAGTTCTGTGTACTAAATTATGTGGGTGTTATAGACAATTAGGCTGATTGTGTTGCAGCCAACACAAGGTTCAAGAGGAGAGAAATGGGAGAAGCCCAGGCTACTACCCAATTGATAGATGCAACATCTCCATTACACTCAAATCAAAAGGCCCCAAATTTTAGACTGTTGTTTGCACCCTCAGCTCCTTAGCCTGCACCTCAGGTTGGAATTAGCCCCAAAGAAAGCCTGAAGGGAGGTAGTCCTCAACTCAATATAGTGGACCAGATGAAGAAGCTACATATGAACATCTCCTTATGGGATTCATTGTCTCTACTAGGGAAAAAGGACATACTACAAAGGGAATTACATGAGCTAGATCGATAAGCTATCCCAGCAAGGGCTGATAACATCTTAATGATGAATGGACAACCTTCCACCTCTAGCCAAGTAAAGAAGGAAGAGAAAATTCCCCCTTTTTATGTGTCCTTGGTCATAGGAGATTTCTTGGTGCACAATTGCATCATTGACAGTGGGGCTAGTACCTTAGTGATGCCCAAGTGCATAGCTGACAAGATGGGACTGAAATATGAAGAGATGAATAAGGGAGTCCAGCAGCTAGATGGGACACCTAAAAAATAGTTGGTATCTTGAAGGCTTTAAACTTGACATTGCATGCTTGCCCAATCTTCTCAATTCCCCATGATATAGTGGTAGCAGATGTTCCTCCTTATTTCACAATTTGCTTGTCCAGGGACTTCACATCAAAGATAGGTGGCTATCTAATAGCGAATTGGTCCTATTTGGTTTTTAGAACCAAGTATGGGACCAAGGTAAAGATCAAATCTGAGCCACTCCACAAGGACCATCTAGAACCATATTCGCTTAAGGTAGTGAACATCAGCTACACTATTATCAACCCAGAAGAGTCCCACATAGACCAATCTCCATCCTCTACTCTTAAAGGAGTTGCAGACCTACTCTTGGATGAGTGGGGAAGTGATAATTTAGAGCATGACCCTTACAAGTTCATAGAGGAGGTAGGCCTTGGAGTCTATTGTATGCATGAAGAGGGTGCCTTCATACCAAATGTAATGAAGGCAAGCCAAGAAGACCTAGGCCTATGGCAGCTGTATTTTGGCAGTTCCAAAAGTAGGCTAGGAGCTGGTGGTGGAGCATTGTTAGTCTCCATTTTGAAGGAGAGATAATTTTTAGCTTTTTGTTTCCAATTTTCTTGCATAGGAAATGTTTTAGAATATGAGTCCATTATCCATGGTTTGGAATGGGCAAAAAAAAGAGGGATCAAGGAGTTGCAAGTTTTAGGAGATAGTGAGCTAATTGTAAATCAGGTGAAAGGCTAGAATTTGACCAAGAATTCCTTGTTGAATTATTACAAGCATAGGGTTTGGAACTTAGTGGAATATTTCCTTGCTTTCAATAGTGCCTCCATTCCCAGAAAGCTGAACAAAACAACAAATAGGCTACCAGTAATTGGTGCTTAGTTTGATGTTTCCAGGGAGATAAGTCAAGACTGTGGTTCATGCTACTTGAAGGTGATAGTTTGGCCCTCTATCCCTGACAACATTAAAAATTGGTAGGTTTTCAAAAATGACTAACAAATAGCTTTCTTCTTGTAGGAAGAAACTAAGTTCGCATCAAAGAACCAAGCAAAGCTATAATAGCAATATGGCAACCAGATTGTTTAATTGAAGAAAAATAAGCTCCCTAAAGGTTTGGTCACTCTTGAGAGCATCTTCAATGGAGATGACCAATTGAGAAATGACAAGGCATGCATCACAACTAAGGAGGAGAATTATGAAAGGGTTGAGATCTTCATGGACAAGCTACTTGCGCTTGGAAAAGTTTGCATGGTTCAAGAAAGCTAGGCTTTCATTTTGTTGTGTCAGGAGTTTGCTAATGTTTTTGCATGGGATTATAGTGATTTGAAGGGTTTCAACCCAAGACTCACCCAACACACCATCAAATTAGAAGAAGGTGCTAGGCCAGTCATGCAAAAGTAGAGACCTATCAACCTGACAATTAAGGCTCTCATGCAAAAGGAACTGGCCAAATTGATTGAGTCTGGGATTATATTTCCAATCAAACATTCCTCCTGGCTGGCTAATCTTGTTCTTGTTATAAAGAAGATTGGGGAGATCAAGCTATGTGTGAATTTTAGAGACCTTAATAAAGTCTCTTTAAAGGACCATTATCCCCTCCCAAGCATGGAGTGGATCCTTCAAAAGGTAATAGGTAGTGAGCATTTCTCCCTCTTGGATGGATATTCAGGGTATAATCAGATTCTAGTGCAAGGCTGTGACCAGGACAAAATAGCCTTCACTACTAAATGGGGAACGTTCACCTACAAGAAGATGCCATTCGAGCTAGCTAATGCTGGTGTTACCTTTCAGTGAGCCATGGACATGGATTTTGGAGGCTTGATAAACAACAATGTGCTAGTATACCTTGATGATGTGATGGTATTCTCTAAAGAAGTGAGCCAACACATGAAACACCTCAGGTAGATTTTTGAAAGGTGTAGGGAGTTTGACATTTCTATTAACCCAAAGAAATGTGTGTTTGCTGTTCATGAGGGGAAACTCCTTGGCCACATCATATCCAAGGAGGGATTATCTATTAACCCTGAGAGAGTTCATTCTATCTTGGAGATGTCCCTACCCAGTCATAAGAAAGGCCTACAAAATTTCTTTGGTAGGATAAACTTCATTTGGAGATTCATTCTGAATTTCATAGAAATAGTCAAGCCACTGACCTTTATTTTGAGGAAGGGCAAGGAGTTAAAGTGGACAACACAAAGGCATGATAGCTTTGAAGCCATCAACCAGGCCATAACCGAGGCTCCTACCTTGATCAGCCTCAACTTCAATAAAGACTTCAACCTCTACACTTTTGGCAATGAAGAGGTAATCTCTGATGTGCTTACTCAAGTAAATGGTGATGACCTTGAGCAACCACTTGCATTTTTTAGCCAAGGGTTAGAGGATTTTGAAGTCAAATACACATATGTAGAGAAGCAAGTCCTAGTAGTAGTGCAGAGTTTGAAGAAATTTAGGCATATGCTATCCAATAGTAGGATTCACCTCATGGTTCCACATCTTATCGTCAAGGATTTCTTGACCAACCAAGACCTAAATGAGAAAAGAGTGAGGTGGATCACCAGGGTAATGGAGTATGACATAGACATCATGATCACCAAGCTGGTGAGAAGAAGAGGCCTGTGTGAACACCGTGCTGAGGACTTCAAACAGAAAGGGGAAGACAGCTTACTAATTCATGATGCAGCTACAGTAGAAGAACCAGCTATCATAAAGGACTGGACATCAGACCTGAGGCATTTCCTTCTCACTGGTGAGTGCCCATAGAGTCTTGATAAGATTAGAAGAAGATACTTTAGGCTCTAATCTCTCCCTTATGTCCTAGTTGATGGAGTATTGTTTATGAAGGATCTCTCTGGGGTCCTTCTAAGATGCATAGACTCGAATCAGGCTGACAAGGTGCTATCTGAGTTCCATGATGGGCCAACAGGCGGTCATTTTGCTCCTAGAGCTACTGCAGCAAGGATAATGAGAGTTGGCTATTTTTGGCCTACTCTTTTCAGGGACACCCATGCCTAGGTAAGAAAGTGCCAAAAGTGTGCCCTTTTTGGTGGGAAACAATGATTGGCTGCCATGCCTTTACAACCTATTCAGGTGGAGCAGCCATTCATGCAGTGGGGCCTAGACTTCATAGGGATGATTAATCCTCCCTCCAGTGCTAGACACAAGTGGGTCATGACCACCACAGACTATTTCACAAGGTGGGTGGAGGTTGTTTCTCTAAAGGAGGCAAATGAAAGCTTGATCCTAGAGTTTTATGAGGACCTAGTGACAAGGTTCAGGGTTCTAGAAACCATAATCTCAGATAATGCATTGGCTTTTCTGGGAACCAAAACAAGTGAATGGGCACTGAGGTATGGTATATATCTTAGTACTTCATCTAATTATTACCCATATGGGAATGGGCTAGCTAAGTCCACCAACAAAAACTTGATCAAGATCATCAAGAGGACCATGGAAGAAAATCAGAGGACTTGGCATGCCAAGCTGAAAATAGCTCTGTGGGCCGATTGAATAACCCCGAAGAGAGCAATTGGCAACTCGCCATACACACTCATCTATGGAAGGGAAGCTAGGCTCCTCATTTCACTCGAGTTACTAGCCTTGGATCTCAATTTCCAGTTGCAGTTAGAGGAAGGAACTAGTATGGAGGTTAGATTATGTGAGCTGATGGAACTACAAGAGGTAAGGGACCAGGCTATGGCTTCCATGACTAGTCATCAATAGCAAGTAAAGATACACTTCGACAAGAAATATTCATCAAAAGGTTTATCTAAAGGAGATATTGTCTTGAAATGGGATGAAGATCAAGCTAAGCCTAGAAAACATGCAAATTTTGAAGCCCTATGGAGTGGCCCATACATAATCACTCAGTGCAAGCAACATCATGCATTCCAACTCTTTAGGTTAGATGGTGGAAAACTGCATATCCCAATTAATGGGATACATATGAAGCACTGCCACTTAGTCTCCTTTCATTTGTATATATTTTACCTTGTTTTCTTTCCCTATTTTCCCTAAGTGTTGTTGCACAAGTAGTTTTCTTAGCTTTGTGTGTTTTTTCTTTTCCTCTTAGAGTGAATCTACGTGATTGATTCTAGAATTTATCAGAGCTATTACAATTTTAAAGTTACAATCTGACTCCGTGCCTAATGGATTTTTAAGGCAACTGGCTTCTAAGCATGGTAGGCATGCTTCCCCTGGGAGGTGCCAATCTATTGACCATTTTGCCCAATAAGGCAAAAAATCAGTCCCCTTCTTCCCTTACTGTTTAAGGCCAATTCATTTTTTGATTTTGCACAAGTCTAGGAGGTTCTACGGACTCTGAAGGTGCTTGGTTCAAGCTTCAAGTTCTTCAATTATGGTTCAATTAGCTAAGTTCAATGCAAATTTCAATCAGTAAAGTTCAAATGGTTCAACAACCTTTAGTTCAACAAAGAGTTCATCACTCGATTCAAACACCTCGATTCAATATCATTGAACCATTAAACCATTGAACCAATTTTGGTTTAATGGCTTGATTCAATGTTCAGTTTAATCAGCTTAGCACACAACGTTGAACCATTGAACCATTGAACCGATTTTGGTTCAATGGCTTAGTTTAATGAGGGGCTGGAACAAAGACCTAGGAAGGTCAAAGCACCAATTCCCATGGATTTTTGTCTATGGGAAAAGGTCTGAAACAAAGGAAAGACCCACAAAAAAAGCAAAAAGGGAAAAGCCTGAAGGAATTTACCAAGGATGATGACATCTTGAGAGCCATCAAATATAAGGAAGTGAATTAGCCATTGGTTTTCAAAGTGATGATGGCCGCGTGAACGTCAATTCTAACACAATGAAAGAGTCGTTTGCTTTCAAACCAAAGGAGCGCTAACCATGGAAAAGGCCTAGAAATACATAGACCCACCAAAAGATAGCCTGAGGGCCAAAAGAGCCAGAAAGAGACAAGATAGGGAAAAGACAAAGTGACAAACATGGAGCAAATAGGTTGTCCAAGTGGCAAAGGGGAGCATCGATTCAAGAAATTACTCCAGCAGGTGATACAGTGGCTGAAAATTGACCATTGGGAGGTGCAAATAGCTAGCACTGTGCCCCTTTTTCTTCATTTCATATTTATGAGCAGACAAGCTACATAGGTGCCTTCAAGGAACAATCTCAGTCAATGAAGAAACAATGAGGCCATGTCAAGAAATGCCTAAAGTCAAAGTTAGGGCTGACACAACATTTATGTTTTAAGCAGCCTGCTCTTCCCAATGTTTGAAGGCACATGGGTCACTTGTAAAAGGGGTGCCAAAAGGCCTCCTTTCTTCTCCTATATATTGAGGACTTGTCATTTGAGAAATAATCTTCCACATTTTTAAGGCATAGCCCTATCAAAATTTCACTTGAATCAATAAACACATTTTTTACCTCTATCTTGGATAGATATTTCTGTGTATGTCTTGAGTGTTAGTTTGTGTTTAGTCATTGTTTCTTGATGCTTTCACAAGTCCAACACCAACAAATATATTGTTTAAAAGGTGCCATTTCTATAGCTGATAAGGAGAGCTGTGTTTAGAAGTGCAGAAATAGAAGAAATTACTTACAGTGTGCATTTCACAGCACCTTGGTGAATCTTTATTGTCTGTATTTTCATTAGAGCCTCCCTGCCATGTTTCTTGCAGCCTGGTCCTTCTACCAAGTTTGAAGTGTATGTATGTGTTTATCTTATTTTAAGTGTGGATGTGAGAAGGTCAATTTATTTTTGGTGCATCACCTCCTTAGAGTAGTTTGTTTTCCTGTAATCTTTCTCCCTTTTCATCCCCCATTATATATCTATATGTGTGTGTGTGTGTGTGTGTGTGTGTGTGTGTGTGTGTGTGTGTGTGTGTGTGTGTTTGCACTTACTGGAATGAACATGATGCATTAAAGGGAGCTAGCCCTTATTTAGAGACTCTCCCTTCCAGATTCATCAGTCTCACAGGTGAGAGGGGAGTTTCCATTGTTGCGTGTGGAAGGCAGGAGTTCGGCTTGTTGCCCACGGGTGCAATCCACTGCATCAACAAGACACTTGAGAGTGATGGAACTTGGGTAGGAGATCCTACAGATGATAGACATACTAGGGGGATTTTTAGAGAGATCCACATGCCTTCTTTGCTTTAGTTTTAGATCCATAGAATTTTTGAGAGGCATCAACAGTACCTGAGTGGGATAGTGATATGGAGGAATAATATTCTTCCTTAATAAAAAATCACACTTGGGATTTGAATTCACTTCCTAAAGGAAGAAAGATGGTTTGATGTAGGTGGATATATCAGACCAAATTTGTAGAAGATGAATCGATTGATAAGTATAAGGTGCGATTGGTCACCAAGGGTTTCTCACAGGTGGCAGGCATTGACTACTCAGAGACCTTTGCACCCATTGCAAAGATGACTTCTATCCAACTCACCTTAGCTATTTCTGTAGCACATGGTTGGGATGTGCACTAGATGGATGTGAAGAGTGCCTTTCTTCACAGAGACCTAGAGGAGGAGATCTACATACAGCAGCAACCAATATTTATTCAAGATTCTTCTTTAGTATGCAGACTTAGGAAATATATCTATGGCCTTAAACAAGCCCCTCATGAATGGTACACCAAGATGATTCCTTCCTTCTCATAGTAGGTTTCACTAGGTGCCATTCTGATCCTAATGTCTACTTCTTGCAGCAAGATGATTCGCTCCTAATTTTGGTTCTATATGTTGATGACCTTTTGATCACTGGGAGTTCTTCATCAACTATTGCAGTGGTGAAGGCATCTCTCTAGGATAGTTTTGACATGATAAACTTGGGTTTTTTTCACTACTTCCTTGGCATCGAGATCTCATTGTCAAATTTAAGGATTTCTCTTACACAACCTAAGTATGCTCTTGACTTATTGGCTCGGTTTCACATGGCTAATTGCAAGCCATCTCTGACTCCCTTTCTATTAGGAGTCAAGATTGATACTGACTATTCTTCACCATTGGTTGATGCCACTTGGTATCGAAAACTTTTTGGTAGTCTCATCTACTTGACTCACACCAGGCCTGACATATCATATATAGTGGGACTTGTCTCTAGATTTATGCAGGAACCTCATGAGCTGCATTGGAAAGTAGCTAAGAGGATCTTGCATTACATATAGGGTTCACATAGATACAAGATTCATTACAAATTTGGCATAGAGGTTGACTTGGTTAGATATACAGATTCAGACTGGGCTGGTGATTCACAGACTCGTAAGTCCACTTCTAATTAGAGTTTCTCTCTAGGTTTTGGTCCTATCAGTTGGTCTAGCAAGAAGTAAAATGCTATTGCTATGTCATCCATAGAGATAGAGTATAGGGGAGCTGTTAATGTAGCTACTGAGGTTATTTGGCTTCAAGGGATTCTTTTTAAGTTTGGCATTCCTATCAGGCAGCCCACCATCATTTATTATGACAACTAGAGTACCATTCAGATTTGTAAGAATGTGATTTAGCACCAATGGACCAAGCACATAGAGATTCACATGCATTTCATTCAAGAGCTTATTCATATTCAAGTCATTGACTTAATCTTTTTCCAATATTTGAAGCAGGTTGCAGACATCTTCACCAAACCTTTCATCGAGTGCAAGTTCATTCATCTACGAGATCTTCTTGGCATGTGGTCTACATCTGCAGCAATATCATCTTCAGGGGGGCCTTTTAGCCTCTTCATTTATTTTATGTCTCTCTTTTGGGGGGGAGTTTTTTCCTATGGGTTTTCTCTTTTTCTCTATCTTATGGGAGATTGCATTTGTACATGGGTACCTTATCAGGCCTAGTTGTTGGGTCCCATTTTATATTTCCACACTGCCCACCTAAGCTGTGCTTATGGGGGGGGTATTAGTGTAGTTTTTTATTTTTCCCTATTATTTAATTAGGGAAATTAAATATATATGTGCTTACATGGAGTTTTCCTACATTCGTGGGATAGGCTAGCTTATGTGGAAATATGTGTCATAGATGTGTCATAAGAATGTCATAAGTAACTCCTTGACCAGCTATTCTAGGTATGGGAGTTACTTCTCTATTCTTAGCACCCTGTCACCACCTTTCATGGAGGAGTTACAGTCTATTCTTGGGGTGCCTTGACCACCTTTTGTGGAGGAGTTACTTACGTGATCTCCTATATGTATTCTTCACTTTGGCCATCTTATGTTAATCAGATATTGGGTTTTCTCCTATTTTTCTTATGCAATTTATCTTCTTGTATAATTTCAAATTGCTTTAGCATCTATGTGATGTGCACTAGCTTCATCTCATGTGATCACGTCTCCATTACATTCACATTATCTGGATTCTGGCAACAACTTTGATAAAAACCACTCTAACAATCTTCCCTATTCTTTACATATAACCATCTAATACAGTCCTAAGTACATCTTAATCTCCACATCAATCACTAGTCACCTCAAACACATCTAGTTTAACATTTATTACAGTCTCATATCATAATTTTACCAAGCACTTTCAAATGGAGAACTACATATGGCTTGATCCCTCTTTAGAATATTGGTATGTAGACAACATGCCCACACACAGGGTGTGAAGCATGTTCAGTGCATTTTACACACACTAACCCATTTTTTGTTTTTTTCAAAGTTTTATTCAAGCACATTAAAGGCATAAAAATTAAGAAAATTATATCTATAGGGAACATTTCTAACAATGAGGCTTCACAAATTCATAAATAGGGTCACACAGTCTTGTTGAGCAAAACCCAAAAATATTAGATCCTCAAGACAATAGCACTGGACAAGGACTATAGCACTAGTGCCACTCCTATCCACCTTTAATGCTCTTATCAAATTAGAAAACAAAAGTTAGAATCCTATTTTCAATAGTGTCCTACGCTTGCATAGTGAATATCAAACCTCGTCTCAGTCAAATTAGCATAGTTTAAGCTGATCTTATTTTCTCCCTCTTATTACTATTTTTAGAAAAGCTTTAATTAAAAATAAATTTCAAAATTAGTAGCTTATTTACTACATTTTATTTACTAAGTATTAATCCAAACCCTTTAACTAAATTAGGAATAATACACTAATATTCTCAAAATTATTAAATTATTACCCTAAGCCTATTTTGATGATTATAACTACCTTTGGGAAAATCATCACATTTTTTAGTCCCACCTATGCCGATGATTATAACTGCCTTTGGGAAAATCATCTTATTTGTCTACCCTAGCTGGGATAACTCCATATGCTACTAATTATAGCCACTTATGGGAAAATCAGTTTAATTCCACCCCATCATTTTCATCTATTTGATCCACTCATTTCCTTCTTTTGATGGACCATTTTACTGATCCCCTATTTCCAACCACTCCCTCAAGGGGGAAACTATAGTTAATCTATTACAATTGAAGTTGTAAGTATATATGACCTTTTCAATCTTTGATAATACGTTACTATGCTTACAACTTGCAATGCCCTCCAAAATAGGGGCAAACTGTAGACACCTAAAATTAGCCATTAATGGCTTCATATTAGACTTTAGATTGATTCTTACCAACCTCTATACATTTAGCCTAATAATCACTAAATGTCTCAAATTTGGATTCATAACATGCTATTTGGCTTATAAATAAATTAAATGGGGAAAATATACACATGAACTAACTCAAATCTTTAAAATGTTCAAAAGCTTAAACATAATTGATTAAAGTGCAAAATCAAATCAAATTCCTAAATTGAATTAACCATGAGCAATTAATGAATTATCAAAAAATAAATTCAAAAAATAAATAATAGCCTAGGAATTCATAATTACCTTTTTATGAGTTGTTAAATATCCTAAAATATGCCACCCATGCATATTTATTACTAATCATGACCATTTGACATATTTTAACTCTACTATGGTTAATTAAGTCACTAAGGTTAGGTTTGAACCCATTCCATGATCTAACTACACTCTCACTCATCTTGGGTTAGGGTTAGTTTCTAAACCTATAAATACAAGCCTAAACCTCTTCATTTGGAGATCTTGGACATAGTAATTTTATAATGTTGGTTTTATGACAAGATTGAAATCTATAGAGTTATAATGCCAAAATTATGAATCACAAGCCAAGACATCAAACCAATTTGAGAAAACATCAAGCCAAATCCAAACAAACCTTGGTACCAAGGGGAGAAGGAGCCACACAACTCCATTTATCAAAGACCTTTTGAGCACAAGCTGATCAAGCCAATAAATAAATATCTCAAAGCATTTAAGGAAGGTTAGAAAGGTTATTTTTATTGCATTTTAGTTGTGCTTTATCAATTGGTTTTCTTCACTAAGATTCCCCCTTTGATCTAGGGAATATAGTGTTATGTATTTTAGTGTGTTTCCTTTCATTTTGACTTCATTGTGAATCTAACACATGATATAACCACCCTTCTTAGATTCCTTGATCACAGTGCTAAGAAGAGGAGCAAAGAAAAATCCATTATCAAAGACTCTTTGAGCACAAGTTGAGCAAGCCATGAACAAGTCATTTGGATCTACCTTGGATCTCTCAAGGAAGGTAAGGACTATTTTTCTTTACATTTTAATTAGGTTTTCAATTGTATTTTATCCATTATTCTTCCCCTAAGATCTAATCTTAGAGATGTTATCATGTTAGTGTGTTGATTTCATTATTTTATGGAACTAACACTTGATCTAACCTCCTCTCTATTGTAAAATTCCTATGATCACAGATCTCACATGCTCTAAAGTGATCACCATAACTTCTGACATAATTCTTGTCATAATCTCATAATATACCTTGATTTGATAATTATTGTTGTATTATCATCACTATTAATTATTGAAACATATACCTAATCTCTTGCCTTCCCCTATTCCCTATGCAAATCTGAGCTCTATTTTTTTCCACAAGTATAATTAGGTTTTGAATTAAATAGTTTTATCTCCAAATATGGGTGGAAGAAATAGGAAGAGAGAACTAGAACTCTTAGATGCATTATTGTAGGATGAGGTAGATGAAGATATCTCTGAGTTAGCAGGGTCGTTAATTTTCTTGAATTTTTTTTAGGGGTTTCATGAAGAGATTGTGTAGGAATTCTTTAAGAATTTTGATGAAGACCATTCCATTATCAAAGGTAAAAACATTCTAGTGAAACCCTGTATGATCAACACACTCTCTAGGATTCCTAAAAAGGGTGTAGTTATTATTAATGAGATAACTTTTATCAACTTAATTCACATGTTCATTGAAGGAAATGAACCCTACCATAGACTAGAAAAATCCCCACAAGGAGTGTCTAGGGGAATTATGAGAGGTAGCCTTTGATAACCCTGATAGAATGCTATATTATGGATTATTAAATATCTTACTTGTGATGGTAAATTTATCATAGTTGGTGGAGATGACATGTAAATTATTATTCACCTAAGAAAAGGATCCATTATAGAAGAATACAAGGTAAATATTCCATCATTTATTTATAATGATCTAATCAATGTTGCTCAAAAATTAAGAAGAGGTATTGGGTCCATTTGACACCATGGATTAGTTACCCTCATATGTTGGCATTATTTCTTATAAAATCCTAGGGGTGAAAAGGCCTGGTCCTCCTTCCTCTAAAAAATCTCACAAGTTTATATCAAGAAAACACCACACCCTATCTCTCCTCCTTATACCATAGTACATATTGAATAAGACCCATCTTCAGTGCCCTTAGCTCTGAAGATGCTATATCAAAGATCAAAAATACAAATGAGAGTTTTTTTTAGATAAACCTAATCCTCTAGATAATCTTTGACATAGTTATATGCTTATTCTACAAGAAGAAGAAGAAGATGCATAGGTCACTGAGACTTTGGGAAGCTTAATCTCTCCCATTGACATTACACATGTTGAACAAGTTGCTATAGAAGAACTCCATAAATAAGATATTATATTTGAAGAAGAAAAAATTAAATCAAAAGTTTTGACTCAAGAAGCATAGTGAACTTTACCCTGTATTACTGATAAGGGTAAAGTTCCCTTGATAGAAGAAGTCCATCTTCCCTTCAGCTTGCTAATGAAGAAGAAGAATTATAGCATGTAATGGATCTATCTCACCATGAATAAAAAATCCAAAAATAATAATTCGAATTAGATTTTCTTTGTTCAAACTTGTAAGGTAAGAATTTGATTATTTCTAATTTGGAACAAAGATATGAAAAATATATCACTAAAACTAAAGACAATGATATAATTCTTCAAGGAATACAAGTTGAACAGACTAGAGTACATAGTTTGATATTTTCACAAACTCAAGAGTTGAGTACTTTATGGAATTCTCTTGCGATTAAGGATACCCAACTTATTGATTTGAAAAATGCTAATGTTAATAAAAATAACTAGATTAATAAACTAAGATAAATTATTTACGATAGAAATGCATTGATCATTCAACACACTAATAGAATAAGATAGATAACCACTTAGACCACTAAGTTACAAGCCTTTATACAAGCAATGTAGAGAGAGAGAAGAGAAATAGCAGTACAGATTGAGGGACCTATAAGAGTTGTTCCCTCCTTTCCCATTCCACTCCATAAAATGATATTAGTTTGGAATAAAAACCAACAAAAAATTAGAAGTTGAAGGAAGAAAATGCTGAGCTTAAACAGGAGTCTTAAAAGAAATTGGTAGATTCTCAATAGCAATTACAAAATGCTTAGGCCTCCATCTAGAACATTTGCATAATTTATAATAAATTGTTAGCATGTAGGCAACCTTCCTTTGTTTAGGTTCTTGTTCTCCATGAATAATTTTATAAGTGGTAGATACAACTTATTTCCCTTGGATTTCCACACATTATTGAAGATGAGCACATATTTATAGAAATTTTTCTCAAAAGCACTAAAGAAAGGCAAGATGCAATTTATGAGTTTCATACTTTTAACATGTTATTAATATATTAGTGTAGTTTTCTTGTAAATTTATTTGTTGGAGAGACACAATTGTGTGCCTTTATTTCTACTCTAAGAAATCAAACAACATGGTAGCAAGCCAATAATAAATTTATAGAATTCCAAAACACCATTGGGTTATGTATGAGACCCTAATTACTAGAGGAAAGGAAACTTATTGATTATTTTCAACCAATTTATCACATGTATATGAATAATAAATACCATGAGTTATTTAAATCCAATATTACAATTTTTAGAACTTTTCTGAACCTTCTACCAATGCCATCAATGCTAGTATTATCAAGTGGGAATCTTTACCTGTTGCTTTGAGATGCATAGAAGTCTTGAGCCCCACCACCATCAGATGGAGTCTTAAGAGAGCCAATATAATTTTACAAATTATCACTCAGCTCTTAGAAAAAGGAGGTTTAGATGTATGGATTAGAATGAGGTTCAAGACTCCAATAATTCTTTGTCCTTTATCTCCATGGCAAAGTTGGCATACTTAGCTGGAATTTGAGTTTCAAGCTTGGTTGCATATAGTTGTGAGGTATTTTGGATTCTTGTCTATATGTCATCATGATTGGAACCACCATTTTGAGGTTTATGATCTTAGTCAATGGTTTGAATTAGGAATTTTGGATTGAAGACTGGTAATCCCACTTATTTGTAAGAGGACTTACAAAAAATAAAGTGTGGGGGAGAAATGATGAACATTTCATATATCTCATCATATCTATAAAAATTATCCATAAAGTGTTGTCTTTGGTTATATATTTCATTACATTTAATAGTTAAGGTCTTATTTCAGTAGGAAATGAATGCAATTTAATTTTTGTCTATGTATAGTTTATTACCGATTCTTTACATTATAATTGTATCTAACTTAGATGAATATCATATTTTTGAGTATAGAAGCACATCCCAATGGTGGGGTAATTTTGAGAAGATAACAAACAATTTTGAAAACTCTTTTTGGCTACAATTTTGAGGATTCAATGAATGAGCTCCAAAGATCTAATGCTCTGAATATATTCTAAAAATTCCCTAGAAATGATCTAAAGATGCTCTAAGGGTACTCTGAAGACATATACGGGATGCTCCAAAGAGATCTAGACATGCTTTGAAGACCTTATAGAGTGACCCAAAGACCTATATGGGATGCTTCGAAGACACCTAGGCATGCTTCAAAGACATCCAATTAGATCCCACTGATTGAGATAATGATTCTAAAAATATCTATTGTCTATAAATAGACTTTTTATATTTAGATATCTTATTTTAGACATTGTCATTCATGGTAATGGCCTAAAACAGTCTGGATATATTTGTATTTCTATTTTATAAAACTAGATAAGTATCTTAGTATTTTTTGTTTATAGTTAGTTGAGTCAATTCCAATTCCTTCCTAGAAGTGTGGGATCTGATTCCTATATTATCTATATTTTAAATAAAAATATTTAGGTGTTGAGATCACCAAGATTTTATACTTTGTGAATATATGTTGAGATGTGTTTAAATACACATTTCCTCATTCCAAATAGTTAGAATAAAGTTAGAAAAGTTAGCAGTTGGTGAATTAAAAATTAGAAGTATTTTCATATCTATATATGTTCCTTTGAATGAAATAGAGTTCAACATTTCTTTTTATTAATGAGTAAAGAATTTCTTGTTTTGAGGAAGGGGTAAGGGACCACTTATCTACAAGGATTAGGATAAATTAGTACTTTTAGTTTTATAATTTAGAAGTATTTTATTAATTTAGATATATTTAATTTACTATAGAATGTAATTTCTTTTTAAATGCAAGAGTGATTTCTTTTGAATGCAAAGTGATTTCATTTAAAATCAAAGAGTTACTTTTTTAAATGCAAGTGTGAATTCCATTTTCAAAAGCAAGTGTGAATTTACTTTAATGCAAGTGTGTTTTATTTACATGCAAGAGTTATTTCAATTCAATTTAAGGAGGTTTCTTTTATGCAAGAGTGTGTTTTTCAATTAAAAGAAGTTTTTTAATTCATCTCACATTTAGAATTTGTCAAAATATATTTAAGTGACAATAGATAACATTCTCAGATTCTAGAATATCATAATATCATACCCAGTTAGGCAAGTTGAGTAAAGACACCGTATTTCTTATGTGAGATGTTTAAGTTTTGGATATAATAAGATATTTTCAATTCACAAATAGTTTAGATTTATTTTTTTATAACTTTGAATTAGAGTATTATTTAATGTTTTTAGGATTTAGAAAACATAACAAAATTAAAACCCCCAAAATAATGAATTGTATAACTCTAATATCAAACGGTCTCATTGCATATAGCCTTCAAACACTACCCTGGCTAAAAATGACACCAATCCATTTATTGGTTAAATGAGAGGTATAATGATAGACTATTATATTTGGCATAATTATCAGGGACACATTCATCAATAAGTGTTAGTGAGATCCTAAATTAGAGTTATACAATAAAATTTAAAAACATTCATGAACCTCAAAAACACAAAAATAATTTAGGAATATTTATATTTATAAACTGCCCTAGAGATTCTCAAGGATGGTTTATCTCTAAAGGATCACAAATAAATCAATAATAAGAAAGGGTTTAATTATTCATCTGAAAGTGAAAAAAAGGCACTTGAAATCCATTTTTTGACTCCTTTCCTAAACAAGGTTCATCTTCACAAATAGATCCTACAAGAAGAATCCTATTCAGAACATTTTTTTGTATAGGGTGAATTGATTCTAAAAATATTCTTTCTAGAATAGTTAGAATTGTTCCACAAGCCTTATAAGAATAATATTTGATCAAAGATCCTCCTTTGAAGATAGACCATATATTGATCACCCAAGAAGTGAATTTAGATTGAATTGATAACCAAAGTTGGGAAGAAAATATGGGAGACAAACATGCACATGTGGAAAAACTTGATCAACAAATCTAATAGGATAGAAATTTCTCTTATATAATCATCCTAGGTCCTAATTATATAACTTACATGAAAAAAATTTCACCATCCATTTTACCTACTTTTAAAGGAAAATCCTTAGAGGATCCAGATCAGTTCCTCTTTGAGTTTTAGGTTCTCTGCCAAACATATGACTATGTTGTAGATAATCACAAGTTGAAATTATACCCATCTATACTCAAGGATGAAGCCATGAGATGGTTCATGGGTCTTGAGGGTAATTTTATACCACCTAGAATGAAATGAAAACCACATTTCTAGATAAATATCAGGATTATTATAGAATCAAAAAATGGAAGGAAGACTTTCAATATAAAAAAAAATGAAGATGAAACCTTATAATATTACCTTGATAGGTTTATATTTACCTATAAAATTAGTGGTTACCAAATCATTAAGGAGGTTGTCAAAATAGTATTTATTAAAGGTTAGTTGTTGATGCACATGATGCTTTGAGCCTAATGGGAAAGGGTGACATTGACAAGTTAACCTTTCATCAAATTTTAGAATTGTGTACTAACTAATTTAGGACAAGAGCTAATATAAGGATATCAAAGTTAAGAAAATCACCTAAAGTTGGCCAATTAATGAAAGAATTCACAAATTTCAAGACATATATTCTAGTGTAATTTACATCTACCTTAAATGGCCTCAAAGCAAAAACCAATGCTACCAACATTAAATAATTGTCAATATATTATCCTAAATGCAGACTCAAACATGTGGTAAGAGATTACCCCTTAGACAAAATAGAGGTATGTGGTATTTGTGATCTAGTCATCACACTAAGAATTGTAAACACATTATTACTTTAAGAAATCAAGTCAAACAAGTAACACATACTATTAAAGAATAAAAATTCATTAAAAGATAAAGAAACTAGTACTCCAAACCTTAGAATCAATTTGGTCCAAGATTTCCTCCCAATCCATGGATGACACCATAGACTAGACAAGTCACACCACCAATATGGGAACCACTACAACCATAATTATGGGGTACTTAATAATGAATGACATATATGTGGGGAATGCCTCAAAATCAACCTTGGGCATAGAAACAAAACCAACAACCACATTGAGTACAATAACCACCACCTCAATGGTTAAATCAACAATATCAACCATAAAGAAGATTTCATTAACAACAGGCCTTGATACCTCCACAACCTTAGCCACCACCAATTGAGTAGTAGGTTAACCAACCATAGTTACTTGCCCAACCAGTGGTAAATCCAAAAAATAGGCAAAATTCACCTATCTATAGTGTTGATCAAGAAAGTAATATTACAAGTGGTTTAGTTGAATGTAATAATTATCAACTCAGATCAAGGAAGGTAGTAGGAGATACACCCATTACCATAATTAAAATTCCCAATGATGAAAAAAATATTGAGCCAATTCTGATCCAAATATCAATTAAATAAAAGGTAGAAGCCAAAACCACATAAAATACAATTTAAGATCCCCCTATTGTTTTATTTCCTGAAATACTTAAGGTAGAGAAACTTAGAAAGGTTTTGAATTATTGCATGGATTAAAAGAAATGAAGATAGAAATTGCACTTTTAAGAGACATTAAATATATTTTTAAGCTGAATCAAATTATTAAAATATTATGCATCAAATTACCAAGAAAAAATAAGTAGCATCCTAAAATAATTCAAGCTACTGGAAAAATTGCTAATTTACTAGCAGGAAACATACTCATTCCTAAATATGGAGATCTTGAGAGTTTTATGATGAATGTGACAATTGGGTATAAATATAATCCAATTTTTTTTGTATATATAGGTGTTGCTATAAATATAATGAATTTCAACATAGTAGAGTCTTTATCTCTCACAAGGCTTCAACCTACCACAACAATCTTGTAAATGGTAGATTAGTCCACTGCTACCCTTGAGGGAACCATAGTAAATGTATTAGTCACCATAGAATCCTAAGAATACCCTATTTATTTCATGATCCTTCAACCTAAACCAAATATACTAGGGTATCCAATCATCTTTGGTAGACCTTGGTTAGCTATGGTTGTAGTAAGAATTGACTATAGATCTAGAAACATGACCATTTCTAATGAAATTCATGTTAAATAGTTATCTCTCTATCTGCCTGAAAAACCTTCAATGGGTATTTCTAAACTAATATAAGTCAATCAACCTAAATAAAACTAGACCCATGTATCTTCTTTATCCATGGTTACCATTAAATAACATGCCCAAGAGTTTGAAAATCAAATAACAAAAGATTTAGATTATGAGAGCCTACCTTTGAAGTCCAAAACTTTTTCTCTGAAGTCTGATAGTTTTACTCTAAAGTTTGATAGTTTTGACCTAAATTCAAATACTTTTGATTTGAATACCAACAATATTTCTCTAAAATCTAAAAGTTTAGCTCTGAAGACTAATAGCTTAGCTTCAAAGACTAATGGCTTAGCTTTGAAGACTGATAGCTATGACTCAAAGATGAAAAAAAATGAATGAGAAGAATCCAAATACACTATTAAAAATCAAGAAACTACCATAAGACCACCAAACATTTTATTTGGTCCACAAGACATTCAACAATCCATAGTTGACTAGACCCAAAATGGACAAAATTTATTTTTACATGATTTTCATTATCCATTGGCTAATATACTTTCCACAAGTGAAACATTTTATAAGGATGTAGCCACACTTCATATTTTAATTAAAAAACATGTCCATTTAATGCTTTTATGAGTGAATACAAACTATTGAATTCCATTATTCTAGGCACTAAACAGATTGCAATCTAATCGGGTAAACTATTAACTATTAATAGTTGGTTAATTGACTAGTAGGAAATGAAAGTATTTGATGTTTTAGTACAACACACAATTTTTTTTGTTTGGGATTATGGTGACATGAAAGGAATACATCCTAGTGTCTATATACATCACATCTACACTGAAAATGTTAGACTAGTCAGACAACCACAATGGACGATTAATTCAGCCTTGAAATAGATTATTAAGAAGGAAATAGAAAAGTTATTAAAAGTTTGTTTTATCTATCTTATATTTGATATACAATGGGTTTCACCTCTATTTATTGTGCCTAAAAATAATGGGAAATTAATATTTTATGTATACTATAGAGATATCAATAAATCCACCATAAGAGACTATTTTCCCTTGCCTTTTATTGATCAAGTTTTAGATAATTTGCTAGGAAAATAGTATTTTTTTTAATTATATGGATTTAGTGGATACAACCAAATCAGAAAAACACCTGAAGATCAAGACAAAATTTTTTTTATCTACCCTTTGGGAATATATGCTTATACAATCCTTCCTTTTAGATTGTGTAATGCACCAGCCACCTTTTAGAGAGTAGTGTTAGCATTTTTTTTTGATCTTAAAAATGACTATGTGGAAGTGTATATGGATGATTTCACTGTCCATGGTACTACATTTGATGAAGATCTAAACAACTTGGATAAAGTGCTTACTAGATGTGAAGATCACTAGGTATCTTTGAGTCATGAGAAATGCATTATAATGTTTTATGAAGGGATAGTTTGAGGACATCATATATATTCTCAAAGAATAAACGTAGATCCTAAAAATATCAAGGTAATTTCTAACTTCCCCATTCCACAAATACAAATTGATGTTAAAATTATTTTTGGTCATGTAGGATATTATATAAGATTCATTGAAGACTTCAGCAAGATAGTTACCCATATGTTTTATTTATTAGCAAAAGAAGTGAATTTGTATGGAATGATAAATGTCAAGAAGCTTTTGAAACATTAAAGAATAAAATTATGACTGCTCTAGTCTTGAAAGGACCTAGCTATGTAAAACCTTTTCATATTTATATAGATAATTTCAATACTGCATTAGGATCAATCTTAGCTCAAAGAGATGAGGATGGAATAATGTATTCCATTTATTATATCAATAAAAATCTTACTCCAATAGAAAATAACTACACTACCACATAAAAAGAGTGTCTTTCTATTTTTATGCTATAAACAAGTTTAGGCATTACATTACTAGTTATCAGGTATTCATCTATACAAACCATTCTAATATTAATTACTTAATGAATGAACTAGTAGTAGGTGGGAGAATAATTAGATAGATACTATTATTGAAAGAATTTGACATAACCATGATAGACAAATCAGGGAAGTATAATGTTGTTGCTAAATTTTTATCTAGATTGATCACTACATATGAAGATGAGTCTATGGAGGATTATTTTCTAGATGAACAATTGTTTTCCATATCCATATACTCCCCATAGTTTTTAGACATGGAAAATTACTTAACAACAGGGAAGTTTTCTCATTATTTTACCTATAAAGAAAGAAAACATTTGGTTAGAGCTAGTTCTTATTTCAAATGGTTCAAAGGCATGCTATTTAAAATTGGACCTAATCAAATACTTCATATGTGTTTCATAGAAGATGAAGTGTATGACATCATCATAGCATGCCATAGTGAACTAGGAGGACATTATTTAGTAAAAAGGACCATTCATAAGATCCTTGGTACATGTTACTATTGGCCATCTCTTTATAAGACTATCAAAAATTTTGTATAGCAATGTGATCCTTGCCAAAGGATGGGTAAGCCTTCTTTGTCCTCTAAAACACATATTCATATTTAAATAAGTTTAGAACCATTTAAAAATGGGGTTTGGATTTTTTTGGACCAATCAACCCACCATCTCAAAGAAAATAATATTTATTAGTACGTACTGATTACGTTATTAAGTGGGCTGAAGTACATGCACTCACATTTGTTAGGGAAGAAATAGTTGTTGATTTCCTATAGCATATGATCATGTTGAGATTTCAAGCTCCTAGATATATTGTTTTAGATCAAGGACCCTAATTCATGTCCAACATGATAAAATATTTTATAGAGCTGTACCAAATCAATCACAAGAAATCTTCACCATATCATCCCCAAGCCAATGGGCAAAAAGTCACCAGCTGAGAGTTAAAAAATATCCTAACCAAACTAGTGAATAACAATAAAAAATATTGAGTAAAAAAGAACTTAAAGCAGTGTGGGCATATAATAAAATATGAAAGACAACTATAGGATTTTCTCTATATGAACTTGTATATGGAACGAAACCTTTGTTACCAGTATAATTTGAATTACATAAATTGAAGATAGTAGTTGATATGGGAATTGATCTCATTGAATCACATAAATAAATAATAATGAAACTAAATGGGTTGGATGAACTAAGAATGGATGCACTCACTCAAAACAACACTATATAGAAACAAATAAAATAGTGGCATAACACTCATATCAGAGAAAGATAGTTTTAAGAGGGTGATTAGGCAGTCCTATTTGATTCTAAATTATAAAATTTTAAGGGTAAGCTAAGGAAAATATGGTTGGGACCATACCTAATCAAATCCATTTTTAGTAATGGCTCTATCCAACTTTAACTAATCAATGATGACCAAATAACACTTTTGGTCAATGATCACATGCTTAAGGTGTACAAAAGACCTGTCAATAAGGAATATTTTATTGAATAGAACCAAGACTAATTTAACCTTGTTAAAGAGCATGGTTCTTCCACCAAGGGTAAATGATCTTTGTAGTAAACATCCAATAAATAAAGAGTGCTGAAAATTAGGAAATGGTAGTTCTCCTCTCTTCAAAATTCAAAATAATAATAATAATAATAATAATAATAATAAATATACAAAAAAATATTGAAAGGTAAAAACTAAAAAATAACACTTTTCAGAAGAAATTTTTTGTAATAACATATAAATTATTGTCAACTAACCTATCTTCTCAAAAATATTTATCTTTGCAAGACACATGGAAAACTCTACGAGATAGACATGGTTTCATACACAAAGGTACAATTGTATTTTTTTCCCCAAAGGATTAGACATTTTTTGTTTCATGTCATGCATTTTTAATCATTAGTCAATCAACACTTTTCAAATGGATAAGTTTTGGTGATGTCACGTGGGTATAATGAGTCAACAACATCATCATTGAATTCTAAAATTTGATGTGACAATATTTTAAAAACACCTTTTCAAATAGATTTGATGAGATGGTAATTTAATTGACCATTTCAAAATATGATTTGATGTGATGCATAATTCATTACAAATATTGTCTCATGCATTTCCGATTATGGTCTTTACACCACATCATTGAGTATGACCAGATCAAGTACCTTCCTATTATAAATCACATTATATAAAGTGATAGCTATAACTATTTTTATAATTATTATCATAATCTCATAATATACCTTGATTTGCTATTCAATTTTGTATTATCATTGATATCCATTGTTACGTCATATCCCTAATCTCTTACCTTCCCCTATTTCCTATGTAAATTTGATATCTATTTTTTATTCAGAAATATAATCATATTTTTAATTAAATAGTGTTAGTTTTGAAGATGGGTGGAAGGAATAAGAGGAGTGAATCTAAATCCATAGATGAATTATTGTAGGATTAGGTAGCTAGAGATATCTTTCAGTCAGTAGGGTAGTTAAATTTCTTGAAATTTTTTCAAAGTTTTCATGAAGAGATTGTGCAGGAATTCTTCAAGAATTTTGATGAAGACCATTCTATTTTCAATGGTAAAATCATTCTAGTGAATCCCTCTATGATCAGTGCACTCTTTGGGATTCTTGAAGATGGTCTAGTTATTATTGATAAGATAAGTTTTGCCAACCTGATTCAAATTTTCATTGAAGGAAATGAACCCTACCCTAGACTAGATAAATCCCCACAATGAGTGGCTAGGGGAATTATGAGAGATAACCTTCCATAAAACTATAAAAATGTTGTGTTATGGATAATGAAATATCTTAATTGTGATGGTCAGTATATAGTAGTTGGTGGATATGCCATTCCACTTTTTCTTCACCTAAGAAAAGGAGCTGCCAGAGAAGAATACAAGGTAAATTTTCCATCATTTATTCACAATGCTCTAATCAATGTTGCTAAAAAATTAAGAAGAGGTATTGGTTCCATCTGAAACCATGGGTTAGTTACCCTCCTCTGTTGATATTATTTTTTGTAAAATCCTAGGCATGAAAAGGACTGGTCCTCTTTCCTCTAAAAATTCTCACAAGTTTCTATCAAGAAAACACCATGCCTTGTCTCTCCTCCTTTTACCATAGTATAGATTAAATGAGTCCCATATTTAGTTCCCTTAGCTTTGAAGATGTTATGCCAAAGATAAAAAAGATAAATGGGATTTTCTTTAGATAACCCTAATCCTCTGTGCAAACTCTGATGTAATCATCACTTATTTTGAAGGAAGAAGAAGAAGAAGATGTACAAGCCATTGATACTTTGAGAAGCTTAATCTCTTCCATTAACATTATAAATGTTGAACAGGGTGCTACAAAAAAACTCCATGAACAAGATATTATATTTTAAGAAGAAACACTTGCATTAGAAGTTGTGACTCAAGAAACAAAGTGACCTTTACCCTCTATTGTTGATAAGGGTAAAACATCATTGATAGAATAAGGTCCATCTTCCCTTTAGGCTACTAATGAAGGAGAATAATTGCAACATGTCATGGCTCTATCTTGCCATAAAGAAATAATTTGATAGCACCAAGCAGTATTAAATTTTCTTCATTTAACCTTGCAAGGTAAGGATCTGATAATTTCTAATTTAAAATAGAGATGTGAAAAATATATCACTAGAGATAGAGAAAAAGAGATAATTATTCAAGGAATATAAGCTAAAAAAACTATTACATAATTTTATGTTTTCACAAACTCAAGAGTTGAGAAATTTATGGAATTCTCTTACTATTAAGGACACCCGAATTGTTAATTTTCAAAATGATAATGTTAATAAAAATATTTTGATTAATAATCTAAGGAAAATTATTTTTTATAGAAATGCATTGATCATTTAACACACTGATAGAATATGATAGCTAACCACTCAAATTGTTGAGTTATAAGCCTCTATACAAGCAATGCAGAGAGAGATAAGAGGAATAATAGTCCAGACTGAGGGACCTACAAGAGTTGTTCCCTCCTTTCCCATTCCACTCCATGAAATGATATCAACTTGGAAGAAAACCCAATATAAAATTCAAAAGTTGAAGGAAGAAAATGATAAGCTTAAAGAGGAGTCTCAGAAGCAATTGCCAGATGCTCAACAATAATTTCAAAAAGTTCATGCCTCCATCCAAAACATATTCACAATTTTTGAGAAATTGTTAGCATGTAGGCAAACTTCCTCTATTTATGTTCTTTTTCTCCATGAGAAATTTTATAAGTGGTAGATACAA
This sequence comes from Torreya grandis, assembly GCA_037957365.1. Taxonomy (NCBI): domain Eukaryota; kingdom Viridiplantae; phylum Streptophyta; class Pinopsida; order Cupressales; family Taxaceae; genus Torreya; species Torreya grandis. Next base: position 854,174 of record JARHVA010000419.1, read on the forward strand.
CTTATTTCCCTTGGATTTCCACACATTATTAAAGATGAGAACATGTTTATGAACATTTTTCTCAAAATCATTGAAGAAAGGCAAGATGCAATTTGTGAGTTTTATACTTTTAACATGTTTTTAAGATATCATTGTAGTTTTATTGTAAATTTATTTGTTGGAGAGACACAATTGTGTGCCTTTTTCACTAATCTATGAAATCAAATAGCATGGTAGCAAACCAACAATAAATTTTTGGAATTCCAAAACATCACTGGATTATATATGAGATCCCAATTCCTAGAGGCAAGGAAAATTATTTCTACTTTTTAACCAATGTATCACATGTATATGAAGAATAAATACCATGAGTTATTGAGATTTAATATTGCATCTTTTAGAGCTTTTTTAAACCAACATTCTACCAATGCCATCAATGCTAGTATTGTCATGTGGAGATATTTATCTATTACTTTGAGATGCAGGGAAGTCTTAATACCCACCACCATTAGATGGAGTCTTAGGAGAGCTAAGTTAATTTCCTAGATTATCACTCAGCTCTTAGATGAAGTCCATTTAGATTTATGGATTAGAATGAGGTTTAGGCCTCCAATAATTCTTTATCATCTATCTCCATGGAAAAGTTGGCATATACTCAGATAGAAGTTGAATTTCAAGTTTGGTTGCATATAGTTATAAGGGATTCTAGATTCTTGCCTAGGGGTCACCAAGATTGGGGTGACCATTTTTAGGTTTATGATCATAGTCAATGACTCGAATCAAGAATTTTGGATTGAAGACTAGTTATCCTACTTGTTTTCAAGATGACTTATAAAAGGTAAAATGTGGGGGAGAAATGATGAGCATTTTATATAGCTCATCATATGTATACAAACTATCCATAAAGTGTTGCCTTTGGTTATATATTATATTACATTTAATAGTTAAGGTCTTATCTAAGTAAGAAATGAATGTTATTTATCCTTTATTTATATGTAATTTATTACTAATTTTTTACCTTATTATTGCATTTAACTTGGATGAATAACATAGTTTTGAGTATAGAAACACATCCCAATGGCAAGATAATTTTGACAAGACAACAAATAGTTTTGGAAACTCTTTTTCTCTAAAATTTTGAGGATTCTATGAGAAATATCCAAATATTTGATACTCTAAATATGTTCTAAATATGCTCCAAAATTACTTCAAAGATGCTCTGAGGACACTTCAAAGACATATATAAAGGATGCTCTGAAGATGTATAGACATGCTTCAAAGCCCTGTAAAAAATGCTTAGAAGACTTGTATAGGATGCTTTAAAGACACCTAGGCATGCTTCAAAGACATCCAACTAGATCCTACTATTGAGATAATGATTCTAAAAATATCTATTGTCTATAAATAGACTATTTATATATAGATATCTTATTTTAGACATTACCATTCATGGTAATGGCCTAAAATATTATAGATATATTTGTACTTTTATTTTATAAAATTGATAAGTATCTTAAGATTTATGTTAGATATTTTCTATCTATAGTTAGTTGAGTCAATTCCAATGCCTTCCTAGAAGTGTGGGATTTGATTCCTAGATTGTCTATATTTTGAATAAATAGATTTGGGCATTGAGATTGCTAAGATTTTGTACTTTGTGAATAGATGTTGAGATGTGTTTAAATACATATCTCCTTCTCATTCTAGATAGTTAGTTAGAAGAAGTTTCAAAATTTAGTAGTTAGTGAATTAAAAATCAAAAGAAGCATTTTCATATATGTATATGTTCCTTTGAATAAAATAGAGTTCAACATTTCTTTTTATTAATAAGTAAAGAATTTTATGTTCTAAGAAGAAAGGGCCCACTTCTCTCCAAGAATCATGATAAATTGGCACTTTTAGTTTAATAATTTAAAAGTACTTATTTAATTTAGATATATTTCATTTACTATAGAATGTAATTTCATTTTAAATATAAGGGTGATTTCTTTTGAATGCAAAGTGATTTTGTTTTAAAAGCAAAGAGTGATTTTTTTAAAGGCAAGCATGAATTCTCTTTTCAAAAGTAAGTGTGAATTTACTTTAATGAAAGTGTGTTTTATTTACATGCAAGAGTTATTTCAATTCAATACAAGTAGGGTTATTTTATACAAGAGTGTGTTTTTAAATTAAAGTAAGTTTGTTAATTCATCTCACATTTAAAATTTGTTAGAAGTTAGTTAAGTGACAATAAATAACATTATTAGATTCTAAAATATCACACTATTAAACCTAGCTAGGCAAGTCGAATGAGGACATCATATGTCTTATACTAGATGTTTAAGTTCTTGATGTTGATTGTGTAGATGTAATAGGAGATTTTTAATTAACAAATAGTTTACATTTACTTTTATATAAATTTAAATTAGAGTATTATTTACTATTTTTAGGATTTAAAAAAGATATAAAAAATAAAACCCTCTAAATAGTGAATTGTACAACTCGAATATCAAATGGTCTCATTGCATATAGACATCAAACATTACCCTGGTTGAAAATGACACCAATCTATTGATTGGTTAAATGAGAGGTATAATGACAACCTATCATTATTGGTGCCATTTTTGAGGACACATTTGTCAATAAGTGTTAGTGAGATCCTACATTAGAGTTATATAGGGAAATTTAAAAACATTCATAAAACTCAAAAAAACAAAAATAATTCAAGAATATTTAAATTTATGAACCACCCAAGAGATTCTCAAGGATGATTTATCTCTAAAGGATCCCAAATAAATCAAGAAAAAAAGAGGGTTAAATCCTTGATGGAAAGATCAAGAAGTGAAAAAAAGGCACTTGAAAGCCATTTTTCTAACTCCTTTCCTGAATAAGGTTCATCCTCACAAATAGATCCTACAAGAAGAATCCTATTCAGGACATCTTATCTTATAGGGCAAATTGATCCTAAAAATACTCTTTATAGAATAGTTGGATTTGATCCACAAGATTTACAAGAAGAAGATCTAATCAAAGATTATCCTCCTTAGATAGACCATAGATTGAGCACCCAAGAAGTGAATTTAGATTGGATTGATAACCAAAGTTGGGAAGAAAATATGGGAGATGAACATGCACATGTGGAAAACCCTGATCAACAACCCTAATAGGATAGAACTTAATCTTATCCAATTATCTTAGGTCCTAATAATAGAACTTCAATGAAAAACATTTCAACATCTATTTTACCTACTTTTAGAGGAAAATCCTCAGAAGATCAAGATCAATTCCTATTTGAGTTTCATATTCTTTTCCAAACATATGATTATGTCTTATATAATCAAAAGTTAAAATTATTCCCATCTACACTCAAGGATGCAACTATGAGATGGTTCATTGGCCTTGAGGGTAGTTCCATAACCACCTAGGATGAAATTAAAACTACATTTTTGTATAAATATTAGGATTATTATAGATTCATAGAATGGAAATAAGACTTTTCAAGATCAAACAAAATGAAGATGAAACCTTAGAATATTACCTTGATAGGTTTATATTTACCCATAAAAGGAGTGGTTACCAACTCACTGAGGAAGTTGTCAAAACAATATTTCTTAAAGAGTTAGATGATGATGCACGTGATGCTTTGAACCTAATGAGAAAGGGTGACATTAACAAGTTAACCTTTCATCAAATTTTTGTATTGTGCACTAACTACTCTAAGAGAAGAGCTAGTATAAGGAAATCAAGGTTAGGAAAATCATCTAAATTTGTCCAATTAATGGAAGAATTTTCCAATTTCAAGATAGACATTTTAGTTCAATTGACATCTACCTTAGATGTCCTCAAATTAAAAGTGAATGCTACCGGCACTGAATAATTGTCAATATATTATCCTAGATGTAGACTTAAACATGTGATAAAATATTTTCCCTTACACAAAATATAGGTCTATGGTATTTATGATCTGTACCATGACATTAAGAATTATAAGCACCTTCTTACTATAAGAAATCAATTCAAACAAGCAAAACATACTGTTGAAGAAGTAAACTTAATTTTAAGACAATGAAACTAGTACTCCTGACATCAGAATCAGTTTGGTCTAAGATTTCCTTCCAATCCATGGATGACACCATGGGATGGACAAGTCACAACACCAATATGGGGTACTCAAGAATGGATACCACAAATGTAGGGAATGCCTCAAAATAAACCTTGTTCATAGCAACAAAACTAACAACCACATTGGGTACAACAACCACCACCTCAATGGTCAAATCAATAATATCAGACACAAAGAAATTTTCTTCCATAATAATCCTTGATGCCTCCACAACCTCAACCATCACTAATTTAGTATAAATTTAACCAACCATAATTACCTACCCAACCAATGGTAAATCCAAAAAAAAGGCAAAATACACGTCTCTATGGAATTGATCAAGAAAGTAATATTATAAGTGGTTTAGTTAAATGTAATAATATTCAACCTAGATCATAGAAGGTAGTATGAGATACACCCATTACCATAACTAAAGTTCCTAATGATGACAATAATCTTGATCCACATTTAGTCTAAGAACCAATTTAAGAAAAGGTAGAAGATACAACTACACCAACCACAATTCAAGATCCCCTTATTATTCCATTTCTTAAGAGACTTAAGGAAGAGAAACCTAGGGAAGATTTTGAATTGCTACATGGATTAAAAAAAATAAAGATATAAATTCCACTATTAAGAGCCATTAAATATATTCGAAAGCTAAATCAAATTATTAAAAGATTGTGCATTAATTGACCAGGAAGAAATAAGTAGTATCCCAAAATAATTCAAGTAACTAGAAAATTTTCTAATTTACTAGAAAGAAATATAGTAGTTCCTAAGTATGGAGATCTTGGTAGTCCTATGATGACTGTGAGATCTTGGCAGTCGTATGATGATTTTGACTAGTGTATCACATGTATATGAAGAATAAATACCATGAGTTATTGAGATCAAATATTTTAGCTTTTAGAGCTTTTCTGAACCAACATTCTATTAATGCCATCAATGCTTGTATTACCAAGTGTAAATCTTTACATATTACTTTGAGATGTAAGGAAGTCCTAAGCCCCATCACCATCAAATGGAGTCTTAGGAGAGCCAATGTAATTTTCTATATTATCACTTGATTCCTAGATGAAGGTAGTTCAAATGTATGGATTGGAATGAGGTTAATGCCTCCAATAATTATTTTTCCTCTATCTCCATGGTAGAGTTGGCATACTCAGGCTGAAGTTGAGTTTTAAGCTTAGTTACATACATTTGTAAGGGATTTTGGATTATTTCCTAGAGGTCACCATGATTGGGGCCACCATTTTGAGGTTTATGATCTTAGTCAATGGCTCGAATTAAGAATTTTAGATTGAAGACTGGTTATCATAGTTGTTTGGATTTAGAATTTAGAATTTTAAACCTCTCTATGGCTCCTATTTATAGGACTTATAAATCATTTCTCAAGGTAGGATTTTTTTTAGGATTAGAGGATTTTGTGCTTGGTTGGTTCTTTTTGAATTTTAAATAAGACATGGATAACCAAACACTTTCTTGTTATGAATCTTTATAGCTTTCTAGATTAGTTTTGCTTCTCTACCTTTTTGAGTTCTTTTATTATTAAAGTGAATTTTATATCTAGATGATTATATGGGATTTGAAATTTATAAATAAAAAAGGAAATATTTATATTTAAAAACTATTGGGATTGTGCATGGACATTTTTCTATGCATGTTTTATGGTGGTTGTGCCGATTTATTCTCCTTAGACTCTTTCACCATCTTTATTTGTAGTTATGCTAGGTCTAACTAAACCAAAGATTAGTTTTGGATCTCATTTAATCATAAATCATGTCTTAATCTTCATGGCAATATGCTCTCTTTATCTTTGCCATTTCTCTTTCGCATTTCTTTTAAAAGTGTGTTAGCTTAGGGATCAGGTATCAACAAATAAATATACAATTAAATGGTTATCTTTATTGCTATTTCATGTTTTGTTTATCACCATTATTGCATCTATGAATGTGGTAAACCAATAAATAAACAAGTTGTGATTTTTATATTCAAGTCTAAGAAACCCTGATTCCATCTAAGGTTGAACTCTAAAAGAGTTATAAATAAATTATGTATCCTCCTAATGAATGTATTAATCAAAGTAACCTTCACCTTAATTCATAAAATAAGCCCCTTAAAAGGAATAGTCCACATTAGCCAACTTAGTGAAGACCAACATACCAAGACCTACTATATTTATACCTTGGGGAAGTATTTTCCTTATGGAATATTCTTCCTTTTGGGAGAGGTAAAACCTAACAAAACTTGCCTATTGTTGGATATGTTAAGACACAGATCAAAAATATGGATTGAAATATATTCATTAACTAAGTATCTTATAAGACATATCTAACAAAGTAATATGCCTCTAAATGATAATTAACTTTATGTCCCAAACATAAGCAATATATAAGATATTTCCTTAATTTATAATTATTTATAAAAAATTAGATTGTAAATCCTCTCTATAAAATTCAAACAAGTTTGGTCCTATAAAATGTTTAAAATTGAAATTTTAGAATTCAAATGTAAAACCATCTGGGCCAAGGGTTTTACAATTTTCCTTAATTAGATAAGAGGTGTGAAGCTAGGATTTAAGGAGAATAGGACATCACACAAATTATTGTATAGGGGATAAGCTTTTAGGGATAACATTAAAACTATCTTGAATATCTTACACTCACTCCTAAGAGTTGGCACATACATGAAACATTAATTTTTAATGGTTTAAAAAGGCATTGTAAATTTTGGGAGTCTAAGTTATCCATCCATGAGAAACTTTGGTTGCTTTGATTTTATCTCTAGATTATTTTAAATTTAAATATTTGGAATACTCTTTAGAATATTTATCTTCAAATTTAAGGCAAATGAAGGTGTAAACATATTTTATCCCCTTTAGCTACATGATTCTTCATAATATTGAGATTATGTTTGAGATGAGGAAACATGCACTCTAACTAAACATAAAATGTGTTGAGTTTGAGATATGAATGAAATATATTATAATTTATTAAATCAATTTTTTTTTGGATTCTTTCCACATATTCACCATACTATTTAATAAAAAAAGTGTTTCATGTAATTGCTTCATTCCACTGAACCACTCAATTGGTAACACAAGGAGGCCAAGGTGCCAAATTCCAAACTTTGATGATGAGTCAAATAATGTATTCACATGAAATGAAGGAAGTGTTCATGAAGATTTATGTGTAGGGGACATTCTAAAACCTACAATCCTAGACAAGCCAAAAAGTGATGCAGTTATGATAAAAAAGAACCAATTCTAGGTGAACCTTAATAACATGACCACCATTGAATTGAAAGTTGAAAATGTGTTGACTAGTGAACATGACATGATTAAACATTTTAATAATAGGATCCATGCCAACACATAAGTTGGATGACATGAATCATAGGTTCATGTTCTCAAACCACCACACAAAATTAGGATTTGTCAACATGAACAATTTTTGAAATAAAACCAAGCTTCACACTCTCCAACACACTAGAAAAGTACCTTATCTTTGTGTGTTTGAATCAAATTAAAATCACCACATATGAACAAATTTAAAGGGGAATTTTGTCACCAAGCCAAAACCATAACTAAACCCACTCTAGACTATCATTAAGCACATAAATGTTGAAAAATCTTGAGCCATTACTAACACTATCAAATGTGACCCAAAAAAAATGTGTTGGATACTTCCCCATGAATTAATTGCAAAGATAAATTTATGGAAACCATTAATACATTTGGTTTGTCATGCTCATAATTATGAGAGGTGGTGTACTATGGAGAGTCATGATGTGCACTTTTAAGTAGTTTGTAAAATAAATTCATAAACTTTGACTTCTCAAAAACAAACACTTTCAAAGGTGCCTAGCCACTAGTAGGAAACATTCACATATGATTTCCTTGAAGTATTTATGAGGCCACACAAATTCCATGTGAGAATATTCATGTGGAGGAATTCTTGATGAGTAGTTCTCTTTGATCATTTTCATCCACAAATAGTGTAACAAATTCATTCTAAAGAAGATTTTATTAATTTGGACACAAAAATCACAAAGTGAAATGGAGTGGATTTTACCTCCATTATCTCCCTTTAGATATTTGATTCTACAACAAGGTGGGTTTTTATACCTATTATAATCCAAATGAATCACTATAGATGTCTCAGAACTTGAAGTATTTCCTTGCATTGTCACAGCTTTTGAAGTTTGGATTTGAGACATATGAGTCTCTTAAGGACCACTATATTACATTTTTTTGTAAACTTATTATTGTGGTTTGTAATTGATATAAATTAATCCTACCTTAGGGTTTTTGGGATTTTTTTTAAATCATGAATGGTAGTCCATATTCATATTTTTGATCCATAATACATGCAAAATTTCACACAAAGTTTCACCAACATGGATCCTATAAAATTCTAACAAATATTTAATTACTTAAATCCTTGTTCACTTGTTAATTTGATTAAAAAAAATGTTGAATATTCTTTATAAATGAATTATAAGTGTTGTATACTGAAAGGAATATTAAACAATGAAAATAGAGAAAGGAACTATAGTGAAATAGAATTGAAAAATAAACAAGATTACCCTAGAGAAACTCAAATTGAGAAAACTCTAGAAAAAGTGAGGTATCTCCTACTTATTCCACTATCTCATTTTGAAATTAAAATTTTAATGCCTTATTGAGTCTTTCATGAACATAATTTTTATTACAGTGTGTTTAAACACTCATATGCTCTGCTACTTTCTCACTCGTTCTCTCCATTCCACACTCTAATTCAAAAAAACTATATACAATCAAGAAGATTACTTGCTAAGAATATTTTTCATGCTTACAAAGACTCTCTTAATACATTTATATACAACTTAGGAACCAAAGGAAATGTGAAACAAATTCATAAAACAATCAAAAGATGAAGAGGAAGTGTTTGTAGCCATTTATCATATTTTTCTTTACCTCATGTCAAAACTACCAAAATATGTTGTCTGAAACTGCTAGGGTGGTTACGTAACCACCAATGAATCTTAGAGAAATGTTTGGGGCATTTTGATCATCATTAAAAATGTGAAAACTTCTATAGGCCATAAATTTTTCATACAAAATTAGATTGATGTGTCATTTTTTTAAATTGCATAATTTTTTGAGAGGAACACAAATATGAAATCAAATTGTATTTTTGATGACATCTTCATATTTTTTTAGCCTTTGTACCAAAACATATCCATTTTAGATCATATAATGTTTCAAATTCTTCTTTAACTCTATCAATGGTTACAACTAAAAAAGAGGAATATAAAGAGTGTTTCAAGCTACATATTATGCAAAGAGAATATAGAACTAGTTAAACCATATGGATAACATTTACTGATATGAAATCATGATCAATTTCTTGGCCTTTGAAGGAACCGAAGTGGCTGGTTTTGGATTATACCAGGCCATAAAATAAAAATTATGCATCTTATGATTGGGAGGTCAAAATGGAAATGAGTTCTAGGCAAAATGATATAAACAATGTTATAAGGAAAATGGCAAAAATCCACTTGAATATAATAGATTATTTCAAATATTTCTTGAGGCCCATTTAGACACAAACTCATTTATTGGGTCTAACAAAAAAAACCTATTAGGATCATGAAAAATAAGTGACAAAAATGTTTGAATACTTCAAGAAACATATATAATAAAATTGTAAACATGCAACTCAACCCATATAAGGACTTCGAGATAGGCTTACTCAAAGACTATAAAATCGTAAGACTAGTGAGATAAAACCATCATATTGTTCTAAATGAACCAAAAACATGATTTATTAGAATAAATTTTCACATGATAAGTTTTAGTGAAGGAAAACAAAAAAACCTTTGGTCAGATTACAAAATCTGAATTGTTTAATACCATATAACTTCTAAGCATACTTAACCCAAGAGGTGAGAGATGTTAGGGATACAAACAAAATAAAAATAAATAAGAGTATTATTCCCATACCAATAACATAAAATAAAAAAATAAGCATCTAATAACATATCTATAAATAGAGAGGGATTCTCTAAATCATTACCTCATCATAAACTTTCATAATAAACTTTTGCACTTGCTTTGTTTCCACGCTACCCGACTTCTATGATTAAAATTACATTCGAATAATTTAGAACAATAATTAAAAAGAAAAAAACACCAAAAAAACAAGAGTAAGTGTAAAAATTAATATTAAAATATCATAAAATGTGCCACACAACCATATTAAAACCTTAGAATCATAACCTTAAAAACATACACACATACACATACATGAAAACTCTACATATACATGAAGCCTAACAAAGCCAAAAGTAATTTTATAAAAAAGATTCCTAAATTTTAAATGTTAACAAAGTGATTTTTATCTAACTTTATACACATAATATAAGGGAAGGGAACTAATATTTGGGACCCTTAATTCAAGGTACCACATCTTTCATATTACACCACCTCATAGCATAAAATCTTGGATTTAGATAGTTTAACATTATTTAAGTCTAAATAAGTTGTCTAGGAGGTAAATATAAGTTTTAGATTAAGGTAAAAGTAGGTTTTGAAGGGACCCTAAAACCCTTTAATATAAATAAAAAGATAAAGCATTTGCATCCATCAGGAAAAGCATTCCTAAATCTTACTAAAGATCAGCATCAAAATCAGGTTTTACAGGGACCTAAAACCACAAACATAAACCAATAAAAGTACCTTTGTTTTATAGAGACCTAAAAACTCAAAATAAGTTAAAGACTAAGAACCAAGTAACAGGATCAAAAACAAGTACCAGTTATAACATCCAACAATAAGGACCTGAACAGGAACAAAATCAACAAAGAAGACCCTAGTCTTCTATTGCAATTCCATGATCATCTTAACAGCCTCCTTTCCAATCATAGTAGTATCCTGTATGGAGATAGCAACCGAAGTAGCAGCATCTTGCAAGGCTTTCTTCCTTGAACTCTACCTGGTCCTCTTACTTGGACCCTCTAAGGATATTATTTCTTCATTTTCTCTTTTTCCAAGGCTAGCTACAGTAGCACAGATGCTTGATGTTACTTGCTCCATCTTAGTTCTACTTTATTTGATGAGCATTCTAAGATTATTCTCATAATCTTTAAGTTTATTTGGGATATCTCTCATTTGCATCTCCAAATGGTTGGTTTTAGTCTGATCAACATCCTAACTATGTTGCATTATTTCCACTTTCTTCTTCAGCCCCATTATTTCATTATAGATCCATGAATCAACTTGAAGAATAAAATCAGCTTTGAATTTTGTAGAATGCAAGAAGGAAAGCTTAGTGTCCCTCTATCGAGAGTCACCAATGTCTTCTACATTCTCATGTGGAGGGGAATCAACCTTTTTAATTTGTTCCTCCCTATCCATTAGTTCCTCCTCTTTAGTCTCAATAGGGTCTTCATGCTGAATAGGGTTCTCCTTTTCTTGTTCCCCAATCTCCATAGCAGGAGTAGAAACCAAAACCATATGATCTTCCTCTCTCATAGAAACTAGATCATCAATTAAAATATTTTTTTCTTTAACACCTCCCCTTAACACAGTCTGATTATCCTCATTATCAAAATTGCTCTATTCTAAGTTTCCCTCAGTAGTATCCCCTTCATTCCCTTTCTCCATTTTTCCTTTAATTTCTAGATATCCTTCCAAATTAGAACTGAACTCCCCAACATCTGTCCCTTCCTCTTCCTCTAGGATATCCTTCTCAGAACTTTCAGTACTCTCTGACTCAAAATCCTCTTCAACAATTTGTTTTTTAGAACTAGAGGGTTTTGGTTTTGCCTTTTCTATCCCTTTAAAATTTTCATCCTTTTTACACTTTTTGGACTGAGAATCCTTATTTTTGTCAGAATAAGGAGTCAAAGCTATGGAATTATTTTTACAAAACCCCTCTATGATAAGTATCAGACCTTCATGTAAAATGGGGTGAGACTCCTTCCTATGGGCAAACAAGCTTTGAAGCAACAAAAAATGCAAATAGAAAGGGAAAGAAATTCTATCCTTGTGCCTAAAATGGTTACGAAAAACAAAATGAAATTTGTGAACTCTTTTATTCCTACCATCAAGGATAAAGTACTCACAGATGCAACATAACACATCTCTCTAAATTCCTTTTATCTGTTCTAAATCAAAGAAGTCTCCATTCTTTTCCAGTTGCTTCTCCTCTACATCCATCTTCAAATTTTTTTTATAGGCTGCATTGGAGATACTTGTCTGTTTTGAGAACTTAATAGCACCCGTGGGAAGCCCTGTGACCTCGGCAATGAAATCCTTAGTAAGATTCATAGTGACTCCATGGAGAGTTACTCTGTCATCAACCCAATTTTTAAAGAAGGTAGTAGTGATATGGGGTTTAAATCCATGCAAGCGCTCCAGATAACTGACCACCTTTCCTTTCTAAAGAATCTTCCATACGTCCTATCTAGCCTTCCAGTCTTCACATTTTTTGGGCTCTTGCTTCCACAATTCACCCTTCATATTGCAAAGAAAACAAAAGACCAGAATCACCCAAACACTGAAGGCAAAAGGGTTAAAATGGAACCAATTATTTGTTACTTGAAATGGAGTTCACCTATATGATGACACATGCAGTAACCACATTACATTCTCATGAATGAACCTACTCAAGGAAGGTAATCTGTCTATCATAAGGCCACTCCACCAAATCATTAAATTGCTAATCCAAGCAAATCTTTCCCACTTTAGAATGAATGGCATCATAATTAATAAGCGCTTTGAAATCAATGTGCTTATTTAATGCATCAAGCCACCTCACCTTATGCCCCGTTTGAATAGCATGATTAGCTATCCAGTTAGCGACCCCATTGGCCTCTCGATATGTATGGGATATGACCACTTTTTCAAAATTTTGAATTAAGGATTTGATTTCCATAACCGTAGCCTCAATAGACCATGAAATTGAATTTTTATTATTTAGGATGTTTATAATATTCAAAGAATCACCTTCCAACCATAATTTGGAAAATACCAAATCAATAGCTAATTTAATCATGTAGAGGGCTGTAGTAGCTTCAGTAATATGACTATTCAAATTACCAATTGGGACAACAATAACATCAATTACATTTCCCACATGATCTCTCAATACCCCTCCACATCCCGCTCTTCCCAGATTTCCTTTAGCTGCTCCATCAAAGTTCCCTTTGACCCATCCATTAAGAGGAACATACCATTTTATGATCAATCTTGGATTATCAATTTTCAAATTAGGCCTTTAAAATCATAAAGGGCTATCAAATTGGAATGTTTGATCAGGATCCCTCTGTGATTTAAAATTCTCCTTGATGGCTCTAATGATATTCTGACCAAGCACCCACCCTGGAAGTTCTTTACTTCTGAATATTCTATAGTTTCTTTCTTTCCATATACCCCACCATATATGAGGGAGAGTTAGTTTCCAGAGAAAATGAGCATCAATATTCTTAGAGGGGCAACACTAGCTTTTAAAAGAGAGTTCTACACTATCTTGATGGACCCATGTTATACCCCAAAAATTAATGATCTCAGTCCAAACTTGTTGGGTGTAAGAGCAATTCAAAAACATATGGTCTCTATCTTCAAATCCATTTTTTCATAAAATACACTTGTTAACACATTTATTCCTCTTTTTAGCAAGTTGTCAAGGATCAAAATTTTATTTTGAAGCAGAGTCCAAAAGAAGATATCATAAGTTATCATAAGTTTTATGATGATTTTTTTTTTGATGTGTCATTTTTTAGTCATTTTGTAGTTGTGACCAAATGGACCAATTAATTTTAAAAATTTGACCTATAATGATTTTAAAATGAACATATTATTTAATATTTTGCTTAAAATGTTTTGAATTGAGGAAAAATGTGAAGTTAATATAGGTCATTAATATAAAAGAAAGTGCCACATTATAATATGCATGGGTAATTAATAGAAAATGAATTACCATGTTGGAAGACTTGTGCCTCATTAATATGGAAGGCAACACCATTTTTGACAAAGGTTGGTAGGATTTTTTGTATTAATGAAGTGAGTTGATGCCACCTTTATGCCACCAAAAAACTCCTTTCCCTGCATTTTGACGTATCTCCCCTCTAAATGGATATGGAACCTACCCCAAATTTATCAACCATGTAGTATTTCACACATCACTTTCCATCATCACAATGGAGGGATACAACCTTACGCATAAGTGTGCATGTAATTAAACCCAAAATTATGTTCTTTTTATTTTCACATAGCTATTATTATAATTATGCCTTTTGTGTTAATGGTTTTTATGTCTGTCTTCACATCTAAGTTAACATTCAGTGGTATGTTAATTGAGGGATGAAATGTTACACAGTTGTGTTCATTATAACAAAATCCATGACTGTGTTCTTTTTATTTTCATGTGTATGTTATTATTATTGTTCCTTCTATGCATATGGTGTTTTTGTGTGCCTTCACATATGATTCAATGTTTATTAGTATGTTCATGATAGCCCTCAAGGTATACATTTACATACAGTTAAATGTTATTATTTTTTTATCAACCCATATCATTTTAAAATTATATGGTCATGTTGGAAGATGTTTTCATCATTAATATGCAAGTAAGTTTCATGTTGGAAGACATGTGACTCATTAATATGGAAGACAATGCCATTTTTTATGAAGGTTGGTGAGCTTTTCTACATTAATAGAATAAGCTAATGTCATCCTGCATGCCATCAATGAAAAAATTTCCTTACCTTTTCATGTACCTCTTCCCCCTAAACAGCCATGAAACTTACCTAAAAGTTCTTGATCATGCAGTGTTTCACAGAGAATTTTCTATTTCCTTAGACAACATGGCTTGGAAGACTTAACATTTACTAGTACGTGGATGGAAACCCTGAAGGTTTTCATTCACATACAAGTAAATGTTATTATATTCTTATCAAAAGTAAGGTTTTTATTCACATAAAAAAAAATGTAAAAGTTTTTATATCAAACCAAATTGTTTTCTGAATTCATGTTGTTGTGTGCTTTATATTTGTGAAGCATTATTATTTCTCTGCATTAGAATTCCATGTTAATCATGTTCAGTTTGCCATGTTAAAATGCCACTCAATCATAGTAAATGTGAGATGAATGTTGATGTAACCCAATATGATTTGATTTATAATGCATTGTTTAACAAAGTTGTATCATTGACATGTTAGAGGGATGAAACATTACCTACCTCAAATAACTTGCAAACATTTAATGTGTTACTAAACATTTACAACTATGTGGATGGAAGTTGTGAAGGTTTTCATTCAAATATGAGTAAACATTATTATTTTTTTATCAAAATTTATATTTTCATTTCCATTATAGGAAATGGTGGCTTAGATGTATAAGATCAAACCCTTTTCTAAATTATTGTTGTTGTGTTATTAATATGTCCCTATGAGTTAATATTTTTGTGTCATTCATTCACATTTTTAAAATTATAAATATTTTTTGTCATAGTTTTTGTTTAAATGTTTTATAGTAAATGTTGACTCAGATGTATCAAACCACACCCTTTTGTGAATTATTGTTGTTGTGTTGTTGATATGTTTCTATGAATTAATGATGTGTTATTCATTCACATTTTCAAAATTACAAATATTCTTTACCACAAGTATTTTTGATATATTTTACATTCACTTTGTTACATTATTTATATCTAAAACTCATTTCCTTTTCCCTACCTATAACTTTTCAAGGCTTTTACAAGCACCCACTAAACATTCCCATAGAAAAATGCTTGTTTGGATGGAAAGAGATTTGAACTTGGGATGAAAGACTGAACATTCACTGCTATACACACAAATGCATGTTTGGATGGAAAATGATTTCAACTTAGGATGCAAAACTGAACATTTACTAGTATGTGGATGGAATCCCTAAAGGTTTACATCCACATACTAGTAAATGTTATTATCTATGTATCAAAATTAAGATTCTCATTAACATACCAGTCAATGTTATTGCCTTTATATCAAATCAAATTTTTTTATGAATTTATGTTGCTATGTGCTTTATATATGTGACACATTAATATTTACCTACATTAAAGTTTTGTGTTAATCATGTTCAATGTTCCATGTTAAAATGTCACTCACTCATATTAAATGTGAGATGAATGATAATGTAACCCTATGGCCTTTGATGCAAAATAAATAGTTTTATAGATATTATATATTTGACATGTTAGAGGGATAAAATGTTACCTAACATGAATAACCTGTGAACATTTAATGTGTTATTGAAAATTTATAACATGTTAATGGAAGCCCTGAAGGTTTTTGTTCACATACGAGTAAACAATATTGTTTTTGCATCAAAATTTATACTTTCACTCCCATTATAGTAAATGTTGACTCAAATGTATCAAACTAAACCCTTTTATAAATTATTGTTGTTGTGTTATTGATATGTTCCTATGAATTAATGTCATTATGTTATTCATTCACATTTTCAAAATTACAATTATTCTTTTCATAGTTGATGTTCATATGTTTTCCATTCAAATTGCTCTCTTATTTATATCTACCAAACATTTCTATATCTATGCCTCCAACTTTACATGGCTTCTGTAAGCACCCACTAAATGTTCCCACACATAAATGCTTATTTGAATGGAAAGGGATTTCAAATTGGGATGAAAAATTTAACATTTATTGGTATGTGGATGGAATCCACGAAGGTTTTCATTCACATACCATAAAATGTTATCATCTTTATATCAAAATTAAGGTTTTCATTAACATACCAATACATGTTATTATCTTCATATCAACATTAAGGTTTTCATTCACGTAACTATAAATGTTGAGTGACATACACTAGTTTTGCATTATTTTAAAAATTTATGCAATGAGGAACAGTTTGAAGTTAATATGGGTCATTAATATGCAATGAAGGGCCATTTATTTATTGATGGATGGAATCCTTTAAGGATTTTATTCACATATGAGTAAATGTTAATGTATTTATATAAAATTAAAATTTTCATTAATATACCGGTAAATGTTGAGTTAGATTACCTAAACAAATCCTTTTATGAAATCATATTGCTGTGCTATTGATATGTTGTGATATTCATTCACATTTTCCATTTGTCCATGTTTTATTGATGGTTGTGTTATTGATATGTTGTTGTGAAATGTTTCTAATATGTTTTCCATTCTATTATCAATTATTATATTCACACATTATTATTTTTATAAAAATTGATTTATTGTAAAGGGTGAATGTTTGTTGGGTTTCTAAAAGTCAAAGCATTCACTAGATTTTTACAAACATTGTGTTTCTTGACACTTTATATGTTTGTGAAGATTGTACTATTTGTCTCTTTTTTTTACATTGTGTTTCTTAACATAATAAATGTTTTTGAAGTTTGTAATGATCTTACAGTAATTATGTTACATGTATTAACACATAAATATGTTTGTGAATTTTGTAATTCTTGTACAGTTATTTTTTTATGAAGTTTGTAATGCTCAACTTTTTATTACTTGTATTGTTTATCTATGTTGTTGATGTTTCTTATATGTGGGTAATGATGACATATTTCAAAGTAAAGAGTGGAGAAGAACAATGGGGAACTCACTTTTAGGTGAAGGTTTTTTGAATTTCATTAAACCTATGATCTATTTCTGTGTTGAATGGTAGCTAATAAGTAAATTTCATTACATTACAAAATCAAATTTGATACTTGTACTTTAATTACATTACTTAATACACTTCATTACATTAGATAAAAAACTTAATACATTTCATTACATTATTTTTTATGTAATTTCCATTAATGGAACATAATATACTTCACTTTATCAGTATCTATAAAAAATTAATGGATTCCTTAAGGTAAAACCAAAATTACACCATTTAAGGTGGAAAAATTGAGCTATACCCTTCATTTCCTATATTCATAGAAAGTGGAGTTATAGTTGGTCCTTAAAGGTTTATGTCCTTAGTGGGATTTATTACCATGTTAACATAATTAGGAGGAGGGTTCCTACATGAATCGATTGGCGATAGATTTTTATCATGTATTTCAATATGTGATGTTTTTGGGGTAGAGGGTTGAATTCACTATTTAAATGCCTTCATCTCTCCAATTATTTTATGACCTTCTTGAATTCCCCATCCCTTCTATCAAGATCTTTATTTTTCTCATTTTCCTACCTTTGTATCTTCTCTTACTCCTTATTTTGACTTTTGATTTTGTTTACAATCTTTTGTTGTTATTTTCTTTCCCTCTCAGCCTACCCAAGGGCTTTCCTATCTTCAAATTTGTATTTCTTCCTTGCCTTCAATTCTTAAATATCCTTCTTGTGGGACTCCTATTCTATAAACATTTGATGATAGTCATCTATTATGAGTATTTGTGATTATCAGCTTAGCTTGAGCGTATTGTTTACTTATTTATTTGAAACCCTTTTCATTGGTAATTTATTAAATGTTGATATTAAAGTTTTTGTTCATTAATTTTTTGGTTGGATATAATCTAGATCTTGGATTGCATTTTCTACTATTTATTCATTGACATGTAAATCAACTATTTCATCTTCTATGCCTAGTGCATAGTAATAAACTATCTTCAATAAGATATAAATAAATGATGATGGCATTAACATGGAGACATCTACTTCCATTAATTCATAATTAAGACCAAGATTTGTTACTTCTTCCTTTAGCCATTTTGGTGGGCTTACTTGTGTAGGCAAACTTAAACTGTCTTGGTTGAAAATGAATTTACATCCATTTTGTTGCAAGAGAATTCAATGCATCTTCAACCATTTGAGATTATTGAATATGAGTAACATGAGTTTTTTGGCTGACATCTTATGCATTTTTTACCTCTTCACCTTAAATAATATTATCTTATTACATTTTCTCCATATTTTGGATAGTAACTTCAATGTCTTGTTGATGTAGCCCTACCAACCTCATTATATTTTCAATAACACTAACTTCATCTCTTTTACATGGAATGTTATAGTGGAGTCATGTCATTCACTTCTATATTAGGGTTTAAGGGTAAAATACCTATCTTTCTAAAGCCATATTTTATATTATTAGGAGTTTGTGCCATCTTCAATGATTTGATACCCAAAATGGATAATTTGTGTCTCTTTATATCAAAACCATGATGTGTATTCATGCATGACATCCTTTCAATCTTGAAATAGGCCTTAGATGGACCAAACCCACTTACAACCAATAGTTTTAATTTATGGCTGGTGTGTGTGGGCAATGTAAGTAAGTCTATCCCTAAAGTTATATCCTCTTCAATCATTGAAAGTGAAACATGACTATCATGCCCATAAAATATGAGAAGATATTTATTTTTAAGTGAAACTCCACCTAATACAAATGTAGAGAAATGATGTATCTAGTTCATAAATAATTCTTTCATTATCCATACATGGACTTAGGTAGACATAAATGCACTTGGTTCATAACTTAAAATGAAATTTATAAATTACCTTTTTACTTTGAAGAGGTTGAACCTCGAGATAATTTGGCCAATGGTATTCACATATGATAAAAATAGTGATCCATTATCTACTCTTCAACATTATCTGTGGCACAATCTTTGGCCCTTTTTTGGTGATGACTTGCATGCCATAATTACTTCCAGTTTAAAGCCTCATCTCATCATAATTCCATATTTTATGTGGCCCATAATTTAATTTACATACATAATTTTCAATTTATCATGAAAACTCATTATGGATGACTTTAGCATCATAACCCTATCTATGTCAAGTCCTTATGTTTTTCTCATAGACAAATTAGGGTGCCTATTTTTGGAGCCTTTCCACCTTGACTTGTCAAGGACCCCATCATTAAAAGGGTTGGTCCTAGATTCACATATGTGTATTTAAATATAATATGTCTAACCCATGCCCCATGTTAGATAAGTCCTTTCACCACTGCATTATGTCACATTCTTATACGATTGATAAAATAGTGGGTGGACCCCTCTTTTTAGTAGTTGTAATTCCTTTCATCTAATTGGATAAAGTACTAGGTTTCATGCCACACTTTATTGATGCATCACTCATAGATTAACCATTATTATCCACATATCACATTACACTTTCCATATCATCATTTTTCCATTCTCACTATAATGACTTATGATTAATGGCAATAAAATTTGTGTTTTCTTCCTTTTCTACCTAGTTGGTAGGTGGTTAGTATGTAATAACTTCATTCTTTGCCTATTTTTTAGTGGGTTGTTCTTCTTAATTAACCTCTTCATCAAAAACTTTAGGAAATTCGAATCCTTTATTCTTCATTATTTCATGTGGTTATCTTTTATCAAACTGTGTCTTCTTCTTGGCATTCCTCATGTTGAAATACAATAATCAACAAATTATATAAGGAATTGACAATATAATGGAAAATATATCAACAAATACTATGGGAAAGGATATTTGTAATGTTGAAAATTTGAATGAATACCAAAAAAACATGAAATCACAAAAAATATGAAAAACACAACATGATTTCACAGAAGGATTTGGTTTGATACATTTAACTCAATAATTAGTGGTGAAATTTTTAATTTTGATAGAAGGACATTAACATTTACTGGTATGTGAATGGAAACCTTCATGGATTCCATATTCAATCCATACACTAGTAAATGCTCAATCTTGTAAACACAATCATCTTCCAACATGTCCCTTCATTTTATATAATGACCTATATTTAATTCTCATCATGCCTTAGTGCAAAAAAATTAAGAAAATGATTAAAAAATGTATTTATTTTGAAATTATTATTGGTCAAATTTTTAAAAATGGTTTGACATATTGGTCTCATTGATTGGTCACACCTATAAAAAAAACTTTAAATTACAAACCACATGGTTTAAGTATGCATTATAATGTGATCCCACTAGATTGGATGAAGGAGGGAACAACAAAAATTGGTCTTACTTGTCAAATCATTTTATAATCTAAATGTTACATATAGGGAAATATAAATGTATTGTAGATATAAACAACACACCAACATGAATTCATAAAATTTTAGATTTTGATATAAAAAGAATAACATTTATTCATATGTGAATGAAAACATTTAGAGATTCCATTTACATAACATAAAATGTTCAGTAACATGTGAATAATAATTATGACAAATATTATTTGTAATTTTTAAAATATGAACAAATAACATAACATTAATTTCCATGAACATATTAATAACACAACAACAATAATTCATAAAAGGGTTTGGTTTGATACACCTGAGTCGACATCTATTGGAATGGGAATGAAATTAAAATTTTTGATACAAAAATAATAATGTTTACTCATATGTGAATGAAAATCTTCAGGCTTCTATCCACATAGCTATAAATGTTCAGTAACACATTAAATGTTTGTAGATTATTCAAGGTAGGTAACATTTCATCCCTCTAACGTGATGAAGATATAATCTCTATTAAATAATGCATAATACATAAAATTTCATTGGGTTACATCATCATTCATCTCACAGTTATTATGAATGAATGACATTTTAACATAACACACTCAATAAGATTAACATGACACTTTAATGGATGGAAATAGTAATACATAAAAAATATAAATCACACAACAACATGAATTCAAAAAATAATTTGGTTTGATACAAAAACAATTATACATGATATTATGTGAATGAAAACCTTATTGGCTTCCATACACGTAACAATTTATTTAACTCAAAAATAATAACATTTACTGGTATGTGAATGAAAAACTTTAGGGATTTGATTAAAATACTAGAAAATGTTATGAATGACAAGATGTTATTTTTTGGATAATGTTTCATCCCTCAACATGGTGAATATATTGAATATGACGTGCATGACAACATTAACATGCCACATGAATTGAAAAAATGGAAAAAGGGGTCATCAAGTGTCTTCAAAAATGGTCATTGTATATGTAGATACTATTTATAAATTATATATCACCTCGGTCTTGTACACTTTTAATATACATATCATGGATGTACCTTCAACTTCTAGACCTTTCCCCTTATCAAAAGGCTCCCATACACTATCTCTATGTGCTTAATTATTTATCTCTTAGTATGAATTATATTATTTTGATGACTCAAAATTACTATCTTTCTCAGAATGTTATAAATATGCTTATCTTTCATCTCTAAAATCTCTAGACTTGCACCTATTTTCCAATTGCTCAAACACTTGCATCCTAATAAGAAATCTACATCAATGCAAGTGTCTTATCCCAATGCAAGTGTCCAGTGCCCTAAAGTCATACAAATTTTAAATGAGTTGTATCCTAAAGTTATATCTAGGTTTTTTAATGTGATATATTCTCCAAAGGGATTAGTATAAATATAAGATCAACCCTCATTCATTAAAAACCTAATTAAACCTAGAAACACCTAGCAACTAACAAGGTAATTTAATAAAAACATTATATCAAGCACTCAAGTGAGGAAAGTTTTCTTATTCTCTCTTGTTTCCATATCAATCATAGTTACAACATATCTACAAGTTTGAAGTATTGAAGGAGTAGCCCAAAATCTATATTTTCCAAGTTATAAGCTAGGTCACTATTGTACTTACTTATCACACATTGCATGATTTGCACACAAGCTAACATGTATGGGAGAACTACATAATTATAAGGCCCTCTTAAAATTATTGGATATGTAGGTAACACTCATTGATAGAGGGGTATTTTGGGTATCTCGACACCATGTGCCCACTAACCAATTTTTCCCACAACCAATATGAAGATGAAGAACTAAGGTTTTGCTATTTGATAAGGAGTGATAATCCATGACCCAAATTTGAATGCATTAGAGTAAATGCAACACAGAACCCAAAATCATCTAGGTGGACACATCCTATTTTAGTAGGTATTTTATATTGGACACCTACATCCAAGTCAAATAGTAGAATCAATGTAACTATTCTAGGTCAATGCAAGTGTCCAAGCATATGATGGTAAAATTTATTAAATTAAGGGATTGTTATAGAATCCATATCCAATCCACTTTCTACATGTTCTAGATCTAGATTTTTCACTAGCATTATAACCAAGTATGTATTTTTTATTATCATTACAATATCTAGCATAGCCATACTTTCCAATTTTATCATATCTCAACATAATAAATTCAGTATATGTTTATCTAAATTTCAAAAATAATTATCATGCTTTAGCGATAGAATACCATCCTTATGTCCTATGTTATCTCATTCAAACACACACACACACACACACACACACACACATATATATGTCCTATGCTATCTCATTCAAACATATATATATATATATATATATATATATATATATATATATATATATATATATATTAGGGTTAAAAATTTGGTGAACCTGACCTTTCATCTACAAAACCCTAGATTTTGATGTAGGGTTTCCTAATTCTCTATTATATTTTTTTTATTTTTTATTTAACAAGATTTTAAAAATTAAAAATCAGATTTATTTTTCTATCCACACCTTCAATATGGATGCATGTACACTCATTTTATGTTTTAATTTGTAGTTGTAACAATAATATGCTATTTTACTATGTTAATCCAAGGTACCATCCAAATAAATAAGCAGATCTATCAATATATTGTGAGGATTTTAAATCAAAGACAACACTTAATCTCTCTTCAAAATTCCTTTTTTAATATTATAGAGCTAATATATAGATGTCACCATGATACAAACTCTTTCAATGATATTATAGTTAATAATTCACTCCGAGACTTGCTACACCACTCTTCTCATTACTAGGATGTTCTTTTAGATGCATCACACATGACCTTTTTACCAAGTAATGTGGAGCCTCCATATATGGTTCCTATGTTAAATTTGATAAAAAAGACTAAATATAATATATCCTTTTAAAATCAAGATCTACCATCGCAAAACCTAATAAATTATTGCTCACTATTTTACATTCAGGTTTGTGTGTGAAATACAATTGTAAAAAGAGTCCTTGTGGATAATGGTTCAGGGCTCAACATTATATATATATATATCATTTATTTAGTACTTGGAATTAGGTCTAATGATTTGAAACCTTTCAATATTAACCTCAAAGGATTTGATATTATTTCATGAAAATTATTGGGGAAAACAACATTACACATTACTATGGGACCCCGTACATTACCTACATTGTGCCATGTTTTACCAAATGATTCAAAGTATAATATATTATTGGGATGAATTTTAATGAAGGAAATATATGTGGTTATATATAATTTTCACACATACTTAATATTAAATCATCAAGGATTTATTTATACATGTCCAATGGATACTAGTCCCTTCAAACATCATCCAATGATCCCAAAAATAAATGATCCTACACCACAATCTTATATACCACCATCACATGATTTTGGACTTCGATATTTTATAACATATAAATACAAAGTACAAGGTTTGGGTAAACATGATCAAGGTATAACCCATCCTATATCTCTTAAATATAATATAAATTGGCAAGGCTTAGAATTTAAAAAAAAAAATCATGAGTCACCAACAAGACAAGTCATCTAATCATGCCCTTTATGAAAATTCTACCACAAAAGTGGGTACATATGACCAATATGACCCTTCATATAATTGTTAAAATTTATAAAAAATACATATAAAAATTAATTAATTACAAATTGTTTGTAAGGGGGATATTCCTTCAAATAAATTAATTTAAATCCCATAATTCCAACATTTCCAACTAATGCCCCCCTTATCAAGGTTGATGATTTTATTTTCCCTTCATTTGACATTAAATTTTTTCAAAAGGTTAATGAATAAATTATGGCATATTTACCAATTTAAAGTAGTAAGAGAAGGGAAACATTATAAACCTAAAATGCCAAATGCTCCTAAAGTTCCAAATATTTTAAGCAAGGTATTTAAACCAAAGGATTCATTCATGAAAAAGGTTTATATCATACAAAAAAGAGGTTTTTGAACCCCAAATTTTGAATAAGTGGTTTGTATTTTTATTTTGGAACTAACATGTCACAAGAAGACCATGGCATAGAACCACTGAGGCATGAGAGGACAAAGGTGCATAAGATAACAAGTGCGAGAAGACTTATTAAAAGATAGAACAAAATTATTAAGAACTCAAGAGCATAAGATTTGGAACAATAATGAAAGACTTGGGGAGCATGAGGGAAGTGAGAGATGGTCGAGGAGTGATTCTCAAGGACCATATAGACTTTAATCATCATGAGTTTTGCATCAACCCATAGAAATGAGAACATTTGATAGTAAGGATCTAGCATTAAATAAGAATATAGGGGGCATGAAGGCCCAAGTTCTTAGGAGATAATAATTGAAACATTGTCATGAATCTCAATCTACTAAGATATCATTAGATAATCACATATTTGTAATTTATTATGTACCTACTTGGTCTGGGAAACAAAAGTATAAATACCACTGTGTAGAATCATATGAGGTGACTAATAATGCATAGAATATAGTGACTGTATAATATATAATTATAGATATTAAAATAATTTTAGGTGTTGTGTTTTAGATAATTGATATTTAAGCATTAAAAATGAGTTTTTATTGACCAATCTATGGCTTATCATTCATTATGAGATGTTTAAAACATGCATTATATGATTTTGCATAGAAAAACCTTTGAATTCTATGGAACTTATTTTTATGTTCTTAGTTGTTATTAGTAATGAGTCAAGGTCTATAGTTTTATATTTATTTTTTTATGTAATCACTATGTAGACACCTAAATAGTGTCTAACCCTTGGTCACCTTCCCCCTTGGTCCATTCCTAACCCATTCCTAAAACATGCAATTACAAATTTAAAATAATAAACTTATTTTGAATTAACCCCCCTCCTTGGACACATCACCCATGACACCTCGCCTTGGACTAATTCCCATCCTATGACTCACCCAAGACCTATTCTTACTTCTCTCTAACCGCCTAACCAACTCTCATGCATATTTAGCCTACCCTTCGACAAATCTCCAACGAATTATGCACCTGGTGGATGTAGAATGGGCTTGCTGGGCCTTTTACTCATTCTGCACCCGCCGACGTCAGTCAACTATCGATGGACGCCGATGGGATCACTGACGTCGGTTTACTTAAACCAGCTTCTGACCTTTTTCTTGGTGAATGAGGGAATTCTAATCAGAATTATGAATCAAAAAATTCTAAATCTCAGGAGCTAATCATGAATCCTTCAATCTTCAGTCTTCGACCATCTACCAATCTACCAATCTCTTAGTCAGGCCTCTCACTCTCTTCCTTAGGTGCAGCAACATGAATTTTTCCTTTAACAACTCCATCAGCAATAGGTCCTCCACACAGGGTACATCAACAATAGGTACGGGGATTAGCAGCATTCCTTCAGCCAGCCACAGGTAAGTATATTGTCTGTGTTTTCTTTGTCTTTTCTAGTCATTGGCTTCTAAGTACTATGAATTAGATTCAGCACTTCCTATCCCTAGACCAGACCAGACCCGAATCCTTATTTCTCTGTTTTCCTATTGGCCTCCTCCACCCTTCTATCCATTTGACATTATGTCCATTTGACTCCCCTGTATCCTCCACAGACCATTAACCAAAACCAGACCTTCAGAGTTCCTCAAAACCAGATTCTCAGACCTTTAGATAGACCCAGACCAAATCAGACCCTGTCCACGAACCACAGACCTGACCAGACCCCGTCCAAGCCTACTACCCCGACTGATGCTGGTAACTACCCCAACCGACGTCGGCATATTAACTGACATCGGCAGACCTCAAAAACTAACGCTGGTAGGACCACCGACACCGGCGACTGTGACCAGTCCGACAACATCTTCCAAGTAAGCCTTTTGCTTCCATTTTCCTTTTCAGTCTTTTATCATTTCAATATTTTAACATTCTGCTACTTATCAGACACTTCTTTTTATCGACTAGTGGGTTTATATCCCTTAAGGAAGTCTTCATACTTCTGGGATCAAGCTTTCGCTTGGAAACTCACCATTTATCCATCTAACACCTTCTTTTGTCCAAGTCTCTTTTCTTTGCAGGTGTCATTCCTCCACAGCCAAAGAGGAGTTCTCACAACGTCTGGATTACGGTGCGCAGACTACATCCAGGTACATATAAGCCTTGACCATCTCTTAGTTTCTTATTCTTCTCTTGAATGTGAAAGAAAAATTGCATAGAAACATTCTGGCACGCCCGGTGGGACCCTTAGGGCCTTCCTTGGGTTCCTTTCCCTCTTTGTTCATTTAGGTGCATTAGGTTTCTCCCTCTTCACCTCTTTCTTATTTTCTAAAAGACATCATAATCAGGAATAAAAAGAACTTTTTCTTTCTTTTCTTGCATTTCTAGACTAGTCAAAAAATCATTTTCTTCAACCCTTTCTCAAACTTGTTTTCATTCCAACTTAACATTTCGATTTGGGGATTTAAAATATACTGCATTCCATTTCCTACTTTCTTGCATTTCTTAGTCCACACTTAGTAATTAGTAAACTGCATATTGAATAAATCGTAGATCACTTGATGTTACACAACCAGACCACGTGCACTAAATTAAACATAAAACTCACTTGAGACAAGGCCCGACTGGGATTTCATCACCCAGCGGATACCTTACCCATCCTGACGATCCTACTTGGATTTCACCACCAAGGGGAAAGCCCACTCTGTTCTCTGACAGATTCTAATCTATAGGGAAAGTATATTTTGGCTAAGCGAGACCAGCTAACCACTGGAATCGTGAAGTGAGGGGAGCTTGCTCCTTAGCATCAAGCCATGTACGGAACCTAACACAGACTTTTGAGCGCCTAAACATAACTGAAACCATCTTTAGACTACCTATTATAGGACCCTTCTAACATCCAACCTCCTCAAACATCACTTTAAGGCATAAGCCACATGATCCTAATAAAATTATTTCTAGGGATTTAACGCTAAGATCTGCCTATCATCATCTTACTTTCTGTTTTTATCTATTTTTTTTTGAGCTGGTAAGGACGTCTTCTTCATTTCCAAATTTTTTTTTTGAGTTTTTGGAAAACACAGTAACTGACATCGGTTCTGTAACCGATGTCGACAAATTTTCTGCACCGGCATCGATTATCTGACCGACATTGGTAGAATTCGTCACTGACATCGGTTTTTATACCGACGTCGGTCTCTGTCCAATTTCTTTTTTTTCAAAAATAGCAAGCTTAAAATCCAACTTTCTTACTATCTAAACATTCATTCTAGTTTTTTGAGACTGAAAAACACAGTTTTCTAAAACCTGACCCTTTCTTGCCTTGAATGGTTTTGACACACAGTCAAACCAAGGCTCTTCTTGACCACGCTAGGCAACAATCGCTTCCACCTTCACCATCTATAACCAGTCCTATAATGGAGTTCCACTCAAAGACTGAAAGAACTCCTACGGGACCGACCCCGACTCAAACTCCCATCATCCCTGAAGGGGACTGAGATTTTGAAATATTCTTAGACCTCAACGTCATAGCCCTCCAAAACTATCTCACGAGAAACCCAATGCAAGACCTTTCAGGTGAAGTGGCGACGACATCGACACCATTCGCTACTCAACCTTTTATGACCCAGCCTTTTGCCTTAACTGTTAACTCGACCATGGCTAATATGAAAAGTTTAGCCTCCCCATCTATTTTTAGACCAACCTCCATCGGGGTTCCATTACCCCCTCAACCACATGCAATTCAACCAAGTTCTACATCATACCAGAACTTGATTGTCTCGACCCCTCACACTCTTGCCCCCATATATGTAGGAGTGCCTACTTCCCCTTTTGTCCATGCCATCACACAACCACCTTTGGTGGTATCCAGTCAACTTATACCTTCTACTTCCATAACCCAACCACACTTGGCCTCTACATCTATCCCTGCGACTAGTCATCTGTACGTTGCTCCCTTACTGGTACAACTGACTACGTCGTATGCCTCCTCTAGCCTCTTTCAAGTGCCCTACAACCTAGGGGCACTCCATCCACCAATCTGTCAGCAGACATCATTAAGATGCTGATGGATAAAATGTCCAGTCTCGAGACCTCTATCTCTGGTTCACGCAATGCTCTCTCGTATGAGAAAATTTGCAACGAGCCCATCCATCCTTCCGTCCCTATCCAACCATACCCCAACCAGTGGGATCTTCCTAAATTTGCTTGCTTTCAGAGTAAGGAGGACCTGCAATAACATCTATGGGCATTCAGACATGCCTGCTATCTTATTGCCCATGACGATGTGTTACTTTTACGCATGTTCCCCATGTCACTTTCTGGCCCTGCCCTTGATTGGTATAGCTCTCTTGCCAGACATTCTATCTTTTCTTTCATTCAACTTGCCCAATTATTTCTCGACCATTTTTATATCAACATAACCAAACAAGTCTCAATCACAGACCTCTACCCCATTAGACAATTCGACGACGAATCAATAGTCAATTTTGTCACCCATTGGAGAGGCATGATTAACCAGCTCTCCTTCTCCTTGCCTCAACCCGAGCTCATCGAGCTCTTTTCTTGAGCATGTGTTAGGCACATCTCTTCTACTTTGCAGATTCAGACATTCTGCACTTTTGACAAAGCTTTCACCATGGCTCGAAAGCTTGAACTCTGCACCATCAAAGAGGATCAGGTCAAATTGTGTAATACCAAAGCAAAAACCAATGACCCTTCTTCTTCCAGACTTTCTTCTTCTGCCAACTCCAAACCCAAAGGAGTGGCCAACACTATGGTCATTAGATCACCATCCTCGACGAAAACTAATTACTCTCAACCTTCAACATCTCCAAGCATCACCAAATAATTCCAACAACGGTACATTCAGCATTCATACACTCCGCTTGGAGAATCATACACTTCCATTTTGGAAAAAATTGTCAAGCAAGGGGTCCTCAATCTCCCTCCAATATGACCACCTCAATTCGACCCTTCAAAAGCCATCCCTACATGGTATAGGGAGGCCGACTTCTATCACTTTCACCACGTCCATGGCCACGACATCGACAATTGCCGAACTTTCAAGAACATCATCCAAGACATGATCGACAAGGGGGATCTTATTTTAGATAACCCAAACGCCCCACCCAACCAACACATCAACATTTTCAAACAACCATTCCCAAACCATCCTCCTACTCAAGACAACATTCAGACCATAACCAATGATTCTCATGATCATAATATTCACACAATCAACACTATTTTTCCTCTTGTCTCTGACCAACCTCCTCCATCATAGGATGAAGAACTTTCTTCTCCTATTAGTCCTCCATCTACCTCTCTTATACTGGAGGACGCCTCAACCATACCAATGCCATTGGCCTTACCTTGATCTGAAGACCCTACCTTGCCTACTCCTCAAGCACAAATAAAAGGCACAATCATCCCTGCCTCCTGCCCTCTTAAGGAGCCGCACTCGCTTATTTCTTCTCCACCTGAAGAAGAACCAGTATCTTCACCCACTTCGACCGAGGAAGACCCAGTCACAGTTTCCTCTTGCCTTTTGCCTGAGATTGGTACATCTCACTCACCTCCATCCATATCTAAACTCAAACCCGCATCTAACCCTGCCTCACACAAAGGTGGCCCTCAACTCAAACCAAAAAAGGCCACTAAACCACATCGGAGAACTTCTCCCCCACCTTCCTCATTACCTTCAATCTTGGGCCCGTATCCATCCACTTTAATAGGAGTTCTTTCTACTCCCATACTTCATAGAGGCAAGTCACCTCCATTACTCCCTCAACCCCTCAGACATATATCTCTTCTAAACCATCGACCAATGCCTCTTACACCTCTCAAACCAAAGTCATCAACCTCCACTGCAATAAGACACACAGACCCATTAGCTGGTTCATACGCCTTGCTGTTATGACACTTGTTGCAGTCCTCTCACATCAATCTTCTGCCTCTTAGATCATATCAATCTCTCAGACCAAAACTACCCTAGTTCGACGACACTCAGATTTGTGCATATCATCACACACCTGGACATGACACTGAGCATTGTTGTGCCCTCAAGGTTGTCATTTGCCATTGTTTGGAGAAAGACACCCTTCTTCTCGACCACATTATCAACAAACCTTCAACACCGCCTCACTCATCAACTCTTGGATCAAGACCCTCTTGGTTCGACAACTCTAAATTTTGTCACTATCACCACACTCTGAGACATGACACTGAGCATTGTTGTGCTCTTAAAGCTGTCACTCATCAACACCAGAAAAAGGATACCCTTCTCATCAAGGACCCTCTTGACCACCCCTTCACCAAATCATTAACACCGACCCATACTTCTCAAACTGCATCACCTAAATCTAGATCTCCACACCAGACTATGGTCCCTTTGCCGCCTTTAACCCCCTTATTTGAAATCAATACAGTCAATCTGACCACCAAGCCTCAATCGACCAATCTATCAAACATTCTCCCTAGCCGCTGGGGGAATTCAACCTTCATCCAAGCCTCGACCAACCTGTCAACCCCATCTCGACCAAATATCAATCACTCTTTCAACCCGACCTCGACCAGACTAGCAACCAAACATTCAACCCGACCTCAACTAAATAATCACCCCAACCAAAGACCAAATACCGATCGATCAAACCTCGACCAACCATTGACCAAATATCAAGTGACCACATCTCAACCAAACATTGACCAATCCTCAACCAAACATTCAACCAATTTCAACCAATCAACAACCATATCAGTTAACTTTCCATCTAGCATCAGCCATCATCGTGACCAATCTCGAAGAGGCAAATGGGGCAAATTTGCTCTCAATTGAATCGGACCACCTTATCACACGCAAGCATGGACCAGGGCCTTATCAGACCCTGAGCCCTTTTATGCCTTTCATCTGTGACCATTCTACTGTTAGTCGAGTACTCGTCCACTTGGCATTTACCTTGAGCTCATCCCTTGAGCAATCCTTGTCCTTTTAATCCTCAATCCATTCCACCCTTTTTCCCTTAACAAAATCCTCTACAAACCTTTTATGACGTACGGATGCTTCATCCTAATAAAAGGGAGCCCTTGACCTTCTATAAGTCTTGTCCATGACTCAACATTCTATCAAAACTAAATCAAGATGTCAAAATATCTAAGGTCACAAAACCAAATCAAAAATTAGACCGCTCCCTTGAAGGACAGCTGTAATATCATTGTTGTAGCTAATAGACTGCTCCCTCGAAGGACAGCTATTCAAAAGCCCTTAAATCTATAAAGCAAAGTATAGACCACTCCCTCGAAGGATGGCTATGACTAAATCTTTATACAAATATCACTTTCTTAGAAGCTTCCCACATCGATCAGCTTCAAAAATGACCACCAAATAGATGACATCTTTATGTGGACTTCCCGCATTGATCAGTCCGCTCAAAAAAAAAAAAAAAAAAAAAACCGGGTCATGGACTTGACTTGTAATTGTCTCAGTGTCTCCTATAAAAAGGGGAAAAGTTATCCATACTCTAAAATGGGTTACCCTTTTCCTCCTATCATATCACCTACTCAAGGGACTTTGAGCTCACTTTAATGTCAAAAGTGATTCGATTACCGCTCTAACATAACTCATGGTCAACGATGCAACGCATAAATGGGGCTCTTGGTTCTAACAACCCCTGTCTATGTTGTCATTTTGGTCCTTGTCAATAAAAGGGCACTTATGCCTTTTACTTTCTGCCTACACTTTGGTCACATTCAACCACATCATTTGTCAAACCTATTCAATCTGACTCTTTTCAAACCACTCACATAGCCTAATCATTTTGGTTTCCATAGACATCAATACACATGGAAACTATCAACCACACAATTTATGTCAAGCATAAACCATTACTTGAAACATAAATCGACCTGCAATTCATTTTTAGCAAACATCCATCATGAATATGGATAGTTGTTAAGGATGAAAAACCCCAACCAATGTTACAGCTTACACCATTTGGAAAAAGCTGTAGCATCATCTCCTCCTTGTCATTTCAAGCATGTACCCTCGGACATATGGGAAATGCTATATCTTTATCATGACCAAAATCAACCACTTCGATCTTTTTTCCTCCCTTCTTGAGAGAACTACATTGGCCTGAGGCCCTAATGACAAGGGCTATGTAGGTATCACTCAGTTGACATGGGGTCTTCTGGGGTTAGCTCGGCCATTCCTTCATCCCATTTCCTTCATCGCATTTCTTCCATCACATTCTTTTGTCACCTGCTAATCACATCACAAACAATCACATATTTTCGTAATCATTAACATTAATCATTTTCATCCATATCATTAATCATTAATCTTAATCATACATCCATCATCATATAAGCATCATAATCCTAAACATATATCAGATCAACATAACATACAAACACATCCACAACATATTTCATAAACACATCCATGATCAAATATCTCATCATATATATCCAATATATATATATATATATATATATATATATATATATATATATATATATATATATATCAATGTTTATACAATCACACAAATCTATGCCTCTATCTCTCTCTCATACATCTCGCATCAACAGCTCGCAGGCCGGTATATACATCAAAAATAAATCTCAAGGTCTGCCTTCAAGGTTGTGGCTGTGGTGGTGGTGGCGGTGGCCAGGAAGATGCTGTATCCTCTTCCCCCCTCTGATCAGTTTCGTCTGCGTGACCCAGAAGCCATTTCTTGAGACATAGACCTCTATTGGCTCTACTCTGCCCTCATCTCAGAGTATCATTGTATCTGAGGGAACCCCCTGATGGCCCTCTCATAATACGCGATCTCATCCAGTGCATCACTGTATCTAACTAGAGATACAGTCTACGGTGGGCCCATCTGTCCTACTTCCGTGCCCTATACTGACCCCTGTGGCTGTGGCTAACCTAGCTGCACTGATGCTGACTATCCTGGCCCCTGTGAAAATGCTAGTTGCTATGATGGCTGCTGCATCGAGCCCTATCCTCTCAAAACCTATCTTACTGCTGCCTGTGCCTGGGCTATGGAAAGCTAACCCTATAGCAGTGTGACCTGACCCATCAACACTGTCACTCGACTCGTCATCTCTATCAACTGCCCTATAACCCCTACCAGCTGTCCCTGCAAAACTGTGACCTGGGCCTACACTGTGTCCCTCTCCTGCCCACGCAGTGTCCCTCTCCTCGCGGGCTATATCCCACTCCTTGGTAATGGCCTGTGGATCTGGCTATGGCTCTACCTGTAAACCTGTATACTGCTCTACCCACCATGCCATGTAGGCCTCTGTACAACCTGACTCAGCCACTCTAGGTCCTGCTGGCAACTCCTCAAAATTTGGGCCCTCTGTCTCCTCTGGTAGTGGGAGCGGTGCCTCAATGTCATCCCATCTGTATAGTGGGAATGCAGGAGGTACGTCCTATAGCAGCCTGTACTGGCGCCACACTCTCTCTGCTAGCACTCTCTCGAGCTCACTGGCTCACCTACCCCTAACCCATCTCAAGCTCTACACACCAACCAGCTGCTCTCCCTAGTCTCTGAATGTTGGATAAACCAAGTATGGTCTCCAGATGATGTCTGTAGGAATCAGGGCCTCCAGTACCCCTCTGTAGTGGTCAATGTCTCTGACCACTCCATCTACCCGCGTCTGCGCCATCACCTCGTGCCACTGCCTAAATCCAACTCTGAAGCTGGCCAAAATCACCACTGGGAGGCCAAGAGGATGGGTAACCACTATATGCTCATAGGCATCAGCAATGTAGCAGGTGGCCCATGCACAAGCTATATCGTCACCGTCGACTGATACCCCATAGCTCTTTTTACACTTGGGCCAAAAACACTGGTGCCTAGGCAAACACTATTTGCTGCTCTAACATATCTAGCAAAACTCCAGTCATAGCGACCAAAAACCTGCCACCCTCTACATCTAGCAATGCGTACACCGTGATGCCTATCATCATCAACACTGCTAGCCAATGTGCGTCCTCGTCTATAGCGTACAAAGGCTCATACACAAAGCTTACTAAGTGGTAGCTCATCTCCATGGCGTGCTCTCCAAATAGCATAACCATATGAATATCGTGCACCTCTCTCGAGCACGCATAAAGGTCTGCTCCATGTACTGGCAGCCGCAAAATCTGGTACACATCCTCAACTGTGACCGTCATCTCTCTCATGGGTAGATGGAAAGTGTTGGTGGAATGATCCCACTGCTCGATCAGCGCCACCATCAAACTCACATCCCATGCCACTCTGCAGTAGCGTCATAGCCCGCCGAGTCCAACTGCGCTCATCTGCACCCACTCATCGACTATCACCCCTCCGTGCATCTGCGTCAACAATGTCAGGAGGTGATCCTACAACATCAAAGTTAGTCACGCCTGCATCCACCCAAGTCAATCTCATGTTAAAATTTTTCCCTATTTCACTATCTATGCCTGATCCAACCCCTGAGAAGCCCTTGGCATAACTTTGACCCCTCAACTTAAACATTTTTCATTCCTCTTTTGACCAAGTAGCCAACTGACATTGGTTAGCATGCCAGTGATAGCACTCACCTAACTGACGCTGGTCACTTAGTGATCGACGTCGGTAGGTTAGTGACTGACACCAGTCGCTGGTCAGCTGACGCCAGCGTCCCTACCAACGTCGATGACTGGTTCGGCCCTAGGGCCGAATGGGGTGAGCCCTAAAAATTAGGGCTTCCCCATTTCTCCCCCCTTACACCCACCAAACCCTCTCAAAGACCCCTAACCTATCCTAGATCCCTTTCCCACCCTCCTAGCTACCCTCCTCCCTCATTTTCTACCCATATCAACAAAAAATGCAAAACATAAATAAAAACCAAAATTTAACTCAATGGGGCTTAGAAACCCTCTTACCTCATCTCGGCATCATCGGCATGGTGGCACGATGGGTGCCATTGGTGGTGGACCTCCCATGGGTCCTCTACTGCCCTCTGCCATCACTTCTGCCTCAAACTCTTACTGGCCCACTGCTGACTCTTTAACCTCCAATCCAACTCCAATCTACTCCCTCTCTCCACCAATCTCACTTTGCCACTTCACACCTCTAATTCGCTCACTATCAGTCACTTTCACTCCTCAAAATCAAAAGCAAATTTTTTCTCTTGGTCAAATAATCACAAATGACTTTTGGTGGGCCCCCAATCCAGTTTTTTCAGATTTGGCAGGCCACCAACGTCGGCATCTGCGTGCCCTAATCCACCGATGTCGACTGACATCTACCGACGTCGGCCATTTTTAGCTACCGACGTCAGTTTTTGTCACTGACGTCGGCATCCTTCCAACCTCCTTTTTTCTCTGTTGCCCCAAAATCATGCCCCCAATCAGTCAGTCCTCCAGACCACGTCATTTTGGCCCCCTGGGGCATAATTGAGATCACTTTTGCCTCCATCCATCGACCACTAGACATTGGAGATCATGACCATCTCCTCTAACCGCGACTACTTCCAAAAGCAATTTTTCCTTGGTTGTTTTTGCATGTATGCTACCTCATGATTGGTTAGCAAGATTGTGCGCACACTTTTGACCTTCACAAGTATAGGATCGCAAGCCAGTTGATCCGCACTACTTGTGACATTTTCATGTTTTCAAGAGCACTTCCTAAGCCTGGGATACCTGGAACACGACGACCATTGGAGCTTTAGCTTAGATTGAATAACCCAATCAACAGATGACTAAATGCTGGGGCCCGATTATTTCAATTTTGGCACTCCTTGACCCTCAACCTGCGACAATTTGACCTGACCATCCTCGTGAAGTGGTGTACGTGTAATCACAACTTTTGTAGCGTTCTCACTCTATCTTCACCCTTTTCATCCACTCTCTATCAAATTAGCACCCGATTCCAGGTTCCCTTCTCTCATCTACTGCTTTGAGGGGGGATACCTCATCCATAATTGGGGCAACCAACCTTCGCCTATTTTTGTCTTGCAGTTCACTTGAACAACCAACAAGACGAAATCAACCTTATCCTATACCTGGGGCAACTGACTCCTATTTTTGTCTTGCAGTTCGTTTAGAGCAACCAACAAGACAAAAAGGGGCAAATGTAGACACCTAAATAGTGTTTAACCCTTGGTCGCCTTCCCCCTTGGTCCATTCCTAACCCATTCCTAAAACATGCAATTACTAATTTAAAATAATAAACTTATTTTGAATTAACCCCCCTCTTTGGACACATCACCCATGACACCTCACCTTGGACTAATTCCCATCCTATGACTCACCCAAGACCTATTCTTACTTCTCTCTAACCACCTAACCAACTCTCGTGTGTATTTAGCCTAACCTTCAACAAATCTCCAACGAATTATGCACCTGGTGGATGTAGAATGGGATTTCTGGGCCTTTTACTTGTTCTGCACCCACCGACATCGGTCAACTATCGGCCAACGCTGGTAGGATCGTCGACGTTGGTTTACTTAAACCGGCTTCTGACCTTTTTCTTGGTGAATGAGGGAATTCTAATCGGAATCACAAATCACAAAATTCTGAATCTCGGGAGCTAATCACGAATCCTTCAATCTTCAATCTTCAACCATCTGCCAATCTGCCAATCTCTCAGTCAGGCCTCTCACTCTCTTCCTCAGGTGCAGCAATAGGAATTCTACCTTCAACAACTCCATCAGCAATAGGTCCTCCACATAGGGTACATCAACAACAGGTATGGGGATCAGCAACATTCCTTCAGCCAACCACAGGTAAGTATATTGTCTGTGTTTTCTTTGTCTTTTCTAGTCATTGGCTTCTAAGTACTATGAATTAGATTCAACACTTCCTATCCCCAGACCAGACCAGACCCGAATCCTTATTTCTCTATTTCCCTATTGGCCTCCTCCACCCTTCTATCCATTTGACTCCCCTGTATCCTGCACAGACCATTAACCAAAACTAGACCTTCAGAGTTCCTCAAAACCAGATTCTCAGACCTTTAGACAGACCCAGACCAGACTAGACCCTGTCCACGGACCACAGACCTGACCAGACCCCGTCCAAGCCTACTGCCCCGACCGACGCCGGCAACTACCCCAACCGACGTTGGCATACTAACCGACGTCGGCAGACCTCAACAACTGACGCTGATAGGACCACCGACGCCAGTGACTGTACCAGTCTGACAGCATCTTCTAGGTAAGCCTTTTGCTTCCATTTTCCTTTTCAGTCTTTTATCATTTCAGTATTTTAACATTTTGCTACTTATCAGACACTTCTTTTTATCGACTAGTGGGTTTATATCCCTTAAGGAAGTCTTCATACTTCTGGGATCAAGCTTTCGCTTGGCAACTCACCATCTATCCATCTAACGCCTTCTTTTGTCCAAGTCTCTTTTCTTTGCAAGTGTCATTCCTCCACAGCCAAAGAGGAGTTCTCATAACGTCTGGATTACGGTGCGCAGACTACATCCATGTACATATAAGCCTTGACCATCTCTTAGTTTCTTATTCTTCTCTTGAATGTGAAAGTGAAATTTCATAGAAACACACTAATCAAATAGATGAATAAGCTCAAGTATATGACTAGTGTGTTACTGAGCAATATATCCCATAAGAATTGGTATCTTGTTGCGTGCTTCAGGTGAGCACGTAAGACCTTAGTTTTGCATGAAAGGTCAGTGTATAAGCTAGTTGGGGATACAATTTATCACCTAATAAATGTGATTAAGAGAATTAATCCAACATTTTGTCTCCATTTTTGGGACCTATAGTACTTGTTACACAGTAATAGAAGATGCTTAAATGTATATACCTTAAAAGTATTGAATAATAGATTACCAAGGTTGAGGATAATTTTTTATT
The DNA here is from genome assembly GCA_037957365.1 of Torreya grandis. NCBI lineage: Eukaryota > Viridiplantae > Streptophyta > Pinopsida > Cupressales > Taxaceae > Torreya > Torreya grandis. The sequence goes on from JARHVA010000419.1 coordinate 893,095, forward strand.
TAATTATCTTGAACTTGGAATTTACACATGTGAATGGTGGAACAAAATATATATAACACATTACATGAAACATTATTTATCAAAGTCCTTTTTCATTTTCATGCTTAGCTCTCTAATTATGCTCAGAGTTGATCACAAAATTTTGGGAAGAGACAAGTTTGGATGTTATAACATCAAAGGGATTTAGCATGACTAAGAACACCATGGACATGAGCTATTAATATCTAGTGGAAAGGAGTGTTGAATAAATACATTTTAGAATATGTTGTAACCACTTACTCTTGTCCTGAAGAAGCCAAGTTCTAGTTTCTTAGAGAACCATGTGGGTAGTATATTAGACATTTAAAACTTAAATTAAATACGTTATTTATTTATTTATTTTGGAATCTAAACTCTACCAATGGATGAATAAATCCATCCTTGCATGAGCCACATAGTTGGAAGGGGAATATAGAGAATTTGGTAAAGAATTTTTAGGTTTGAAATGGTAGCTAGTCAACGAGCATTGTAGAAGTGGAAATATGATGAAAATTGGTAGAGGATCATAGGTAGAAGTAACATAAGAAGGGAATATAAGAACTAAATAAGTGTTGTTAGAATGTATAGTTAAGTGGGAAGGCACAAGAAGGACTCCATCACTTTTAAATTGTACCCATGCCAATTTTATCATATGAAGGAGAAACTAACTAGATAGAAGAGACCAAAGAACCATGTTTGAACCAACTAAGATCCCTAATCATAGTGTATGCTCATGATTTTGATTTAGTGAAATTAAATATACATAATTGGGATACAAATAGTGAAGAATAAAAAATTTATCCTATAAGAGAAATTGTAGCTAAGCTGATTTTAACTCATACTAAATTAACACTTTCTTTTCCTCTTCAAGGTAATTTCATGGCCCTAATTAGTATGCCTAGTGGGATTGGCATTCATAGTGATCAAATTATAGGTCTAAGTATTATTAATCAACCAAATATCATGACCCACATCATGAGTGTTGCTATTGGAGGCACTAGAGGTGGACTAGGAGGTTGCACAAGAGGATGTGGTGGAATTCTACCTCAAGGAATAGGATCTGGGGGTTCTTAACAACCACTAGTGTAAGCATCCCAAATACCAACAGTATAATATCAAATTATTCTTTATATAAATAAATTTCAATGTGTGGAGAATGATATATATCATATTCATTAATGTGAATTCATCTGGAGGGCATAAGGTAAAAATTATTCTGAGCAAAAGGCCACATAATTCACAAACACACTTATGGAAAGAGTACATATGTGGTATATGAATCTTAACCCTCAACAATAATTAATTGAATATGATCAACTCAAGATAAAATTTATTTAGGAATTTTATATTCTCATGTTTGAGCAACAAAGTATTACCACGCTAAAAGATATAAAAAAAGAACTCATGGAGATTGTATTTGAGTATGATATACAGTTCAAAACACTTTTATCCAAGATTTCCTTCAAAATTAATGATTTTCAACATGCCCAATGTTTTTTTGGAGTCTTTTTTCTTCCCTTTAGATTAAAATTGTCTCAAAGGACCTTTATTAGCTCACACAAAGCTCTAAAAACTGCTCTCCATGTGGAAGCTATTGGAAGCATTGACACTAGAATTAGTCCTTTTATGGAAGCTCAAATAAATTTAATGGCATCATAGTAAGAGAAAATGATTGTAAATAATTAATATGATAATTTTAATGGTATTTGGTGTAATGATTTAGAGTCTGAAAGTTGTAATAGAAGTAACTTCCCACATAAAAACATTCATGTTGTACTAAAGCTGTTATGTGAAATTTTCCACAAAGAGCACGATGTACATTCTTTCCCTCTATTACATTGGGTTACACATTATAAAGTGTCTAAATAATACACAATACGTGATGATTAAACTCATGACACAAATTATTACCAACTAATTAGTGATATATATGAAGTACACATGCATGATACATACCAACCTTTTATTTCCAATAATCAAAATAATGGTGGATATAGTGGATGAGGCCAAGGAAAAGGATGTAGAGGTGGTAACTTCCTACCAATAACATTTTATAAGTGTGTATCTCCATATCACTATCAATAAGATTTTTTAGTCTACCCAACATGTGCTTTTTGTAAAAAGGATCATCAGTTGGAAGAATCCCTTGACCTATACACATCCATCACTAAAGAAAGAAATAAAAAAGGTGCTAGTATGATTTGCATTGAAAAATATCATTGGTGACCACTCTTTATCACCCCAATAGATCAAAAAGTTAATTTCACCATGCGTAGTGGTGGATAATCTCATTCTATATCCATTCCTCCTATTGAGAAAATACAATGTGAAGAGCCTCGTGTATGAAAGTATGTTAATGCCTAACAATATAAGGACATACTCTAAGATAATATGATTTTGTTAAGATAACTATAAGGATAAATTTGGTTTATTAAAGACAAAGAAGTGGCATAACATGTTAATCTAAAAAATGACATAGAACCTCAAAACATGGTGTGAGATGATTTCCAAGAGCTTTGAAAATGTATATTAGATGAGGTCATTATCCCAAAACTAAGTAATTAGCTTAAGAATTAGGTATAAATACCAAATAACACTCAAAATCAATTGATTTGTCTAATTTAATACCATCTATTAAATCATGACCGGTGACAAGATACTCCTATTCCTCTTAGCCCTCAAGAGGACAAAGAAATACTGGTGAATGTTGCCATCGACTATTGGGTGATTAAAGATATCTTGGTTGACACTAGCACTAAGGTTAACATCCTCACAAAGGATGCATGAAAAAAAATATCTATTCCAAATTTACAACCATCACCGCACATGGTTTTTATGTCTAATAAAACTCATTCTCTATAAATTGGCATCCTTAAGAATACAACGATTGATATCCTTGGAGTTCTTTTCAAAGCTGATTTTGAAGTTATCAAGTTAGTTGAGGTATATGATTTTATAGCTTTATTATGGTAAAATTGGTTTTATTAAAATAATATAGACTTAAGTTTCAAAAATAACTACATTAGTTTTGAGAATATTGATCAATGCATTGTTATTCTATTAGATCAAACACATGTGCCCCCATACATGGAACTTGTTAATATAGAAGAGGATATTAACCACATATATAAAATCATAGATAGATATGGTGAACATAATTATCCTACTCCTAATGAAATCATTTTATGGATGGACACTCATTCTCTTTTTTATACTACAAGTAATACTTATAATTATTGGGCACATAGTGACTATGACCTTAGTAAAAGAGTGTGTGGTGTTGATACATGGGCATACTATATGGACCCCAAAGTTATTAATTTTTTTTTTTGAGTTATTTAATAGGTTTATTATAGGTTTTATAGGTCTTAGGAATTCCAAATAAGAAGTATAGTTTGTCTAAAGGTACATAAAATTTAAATTGTTGGTTTCCCACCAAAATGCATTGTTTGAATATTTGAATCTTGTAAGCCTTCTTCTAAAGACTTTTATGTATTAGGAAAGATGGAAATATATGTTAAGTATAAAGGGGTTTATACCATATATAGTTTAAAAACAATTTTAATGAGTCCAATATCATGGGATAGATATGTCATATAGTTGAATCAAGTTAGAATGCTATCTTTGTAAAGTACCATCTACATGGAAAAGCTGGCCAAGAAGTAGTTATGCACCTTATTGGAGTTGAGAAGGTTTAGGAGTCAGTTTATTTTAGTCATTTTTAGGTTCCATCTAAGTATGGAGGATGGAAAATTTATTTACAAGGTTATGAAAAGAAGATATGATGAAAGTTTTGTAACCCTGTTGTTGAAAGAATGAAGAAATAGACCCTGTTGAGGTCATTGCTTAGTTAATGAGAATGAATGTGATTTGTTGTTGATGGAATAAGTTTTATAAATTATTTTACAATGTTTTTTTATTCTAATTCAATTTTTTTTAAGGGATATTTCAAAAATAAAGAGAAAGGAGGAACCCTACTTTAGCAGATTTACTATATAGACCCCTATGGGGATATTAAAGATTATTGTTTACATTGTATGTGTTTGTCGATAAAGGATTGATTGAGATAACTGATTATAATGTGTTTTAAAGATAATAGGTAGGATTTTTTTTCTATATTTATGATAATATTTAATAAATACTAAGAAATATAATTGTTGTTAAGACATATTTTGAGTATAGGCCCCTGTCTCCTGGAATCTTCATGATGAAGTGAACTATGTGCTTATTTTATAAATAAATAGTTTTTGAATCCATTTTAAAGATGATATAAAATTTTTATATAGGTTAAATGATTTATATTTATCATGTTTATTTGATGTCATGGTAAGAATATTTTTGTTTATTGCCAACTTGTTTGAAGTGCCATGTTTTCCTATAATAATCATTCTTGACTGGACTGAGAACGTGTTCATTGGAAATAAGAGTTTTTATATTGGTGAAAAAATGAATTTATGGTTATGTTAAGTCATGTTAATACTTTTTAAATCTTAAACTGATATTTTGTTTCATTTTTATTGCATAAGGTTCTTTCTCATAAGAAAATATACCTGTAAATTAAGATTTATCACCCAGTCAAGTATATTTTATGATAAAAGGTCAAGACAATGAAGTGGAATCACATAAATAGAATTTATAAAGTTTAATTATGTCAATTTAGACCTTAATAAACTATTTTGGGTCTTTTAAACCCTGTATAACAAAATTTATGCATATTTGTGTGCGCTTGGACTAGTACAAGCTCCATTAAGCCTAATTTAGGGTTTAGAGAGTTTAATGAGTTTCCACTATTAAATTTTGATTAATTTTTTATAAAAACTCAAGAGTAATGTTTTTAAAGATTTTTTATAGTTGTTTTTGTGTGAAATTACTTATAATTATATAAATTTCTGACTATATGCAAATTTGGACCCTAAGAGACCTAAATGGTTAAACAGAGACCTAAAAAGGTCTAAAAGGGTTATCAAAACATGGAGATATTACATGAAACTTTAGCATTGGAAAGTAATGGATAAAGGGTGTTGAAATTTGTGAATGGTTTTACTTTAATCATCTATACAGATCATACAAGTCAAGGAAAGCCCATAAATAGGGTTACAAGGAATGTCTAGTGTAGTCAAAAATTGTTTAAAGAGAGGAAGTGAGAGTTTCAAAGTGTGGATAGATTTAATAGAAGTGTAGAGAGGGTTAAATAAAAATTATAAAAATAAGACTAAAATAATTATATATCATGAGATAAATTAGCGAATCTCTTGAAGATTGAACTATATAACTATTATCAATGGAAGTGGATCAAGAAACAAAGACAAGTGTATTGAACAAGGCCTAGAATGATAGAACTTGATATATGATCTACATCATTTTGGTATCAAATCATATGGAAATATTTTATGGATTATGAAAATATATAATAATGTGTTTTGAGATGAAGTATAGGATATGTAACCAGGTGCAGCGCTTTATAGAAAGAGCTAGCAGAGAAGAGGATGACTGGTTAGAATAATGACCTAGATGATTGATCTGTTAGTTGTGAGGATGGAGGATATTAAGGATAATCTTAGAAGGAGAGAAAAAAGATAAGAAAGATAAGATAGGTATCAAGGTGATGCAACATCACCTTTTTAAGTAAGGATGGAAGAGAGAAGAAATAGATAGTTGGTATAAAAAAGACCACAAGTGCATGCAATAGGTCAAGAGGGCATGGGACAACACCATGTAAGAGAGATAAGACCATTAGAAAATTGTATATTGAGGAAAGATGAAGGTCCAATGAGACAAGGACCAAGATAGAGATTTTAGAGGCAATGCTAGAATTGCCATAGAGAAGGACACATGGCAATAAAGTGTCGAAGAAATGTGAGCAATGGTATGCAACAATAGAGAGTGTGAGAAGAGAATGAGAATATAAGGCATGATAAGAATGAATCATTTATCATGAGGATAATTTTATTGAAATAAAATTAAGGCAAGGAACCAATCCAAAGGAGAATCTTGTTCAAAATAAGATGTAAGTCCCATGATAAGGTACATAATCTGGTTATTGATGGTGGTAGTACTAACAATATAGTTTCTTTGGAGATGGTGCAGAAGTTGAGGTTGAATAGAATGCCACATCTAGAACCATAAAGAGTTATATGGGTTTAGAGAGGACACTAAATAATGGTAAGTGAACAAAGTTGGATTGATTTCAAGATAGGAGAATATACATATATCAAGTGTTATGTGATATTTTACATATAGATGTGTGTCACTTGGTTTTAGGGAGGCCATGGTAATTTGATAAGCATGTCATCCATGATGGTTAAGTAAAAACATACACCATTAAGTAGGATGGAAGGAAATATACACTTATCCCATTGAAGGGTAAAGAAGATAGGAGAGATAAGAGAATCATGATGATGTTGACAAGGCAATATTGGAGTCAAGCAATGGAGAGTTTGGGTTTGGTCAAAACACCCAAAGAAGACAAGGTGAGTTATCTTGAGATGATTGAGTCCACAAAGATGGATAAGAGTGAGGTGACACAATAATGTACATTAGAAGAAAGTAGTTGTCAAATGAAGGAAGAAATAACACCAAAGAGAGTGTTTAAGAGAGAAGAAAACCAAGACAAACATGACAGCCAAGCTTATGTGACAGAGAATAGTAGAATAGAGTTTGATGTTGTAGCTAAGTTGAAAAGTAAGTGGTTTGGGATTGACATCAAGAAATTAGAAAAGAAGGATATTTAAATTTACAAGGTAAAGGATTCAAGTTTTGTGTCTAATGAGTTATTTTGTGAACTAAATGCAGGTAGAGATCAGGCAACTAAAGGAGGAATGATGGATAAACCTAAATGTTTGAAAGAGAATGTTAAATAAGAGAAGGATATAAAAAATTTATATAGGTTACATGATATCTATTGAGCATGTATATTCGATGTAACGTTAAGAGGATTGTCATTTATTGCCAACTTGTTTAAAGTGCCCTATTTTCCTATAACAATCATTCTTGACTAGACTGAGAACATTTTCATAGGAAAGAAGAGTTTTTATATTGGTGACCAAATGCATGGATGGTTATGGTAAGCCATGTGAAGATGTTTTGAATATTCAAAGAATATTTTTTTCATTGTTATTGCATAAGGTTATTTCTCATAAGCAAACAAACCTGTAGAGAAAGATTTATCACCTAGTCATGTATATTTTGTGATAGAAGGTCAAGACAATGAAGTGGAATAATATAAATAGTAGTTTTAAAAGTCACATTAGGTGAAGACAAACCTTATTAAACTAGTTTGGGTATTTGAAACCTTTTATAACAAAAGTTTTGCATATTTATGTGTTCTCAGGCTATTATAAGGTCGATTAAGCCCTAATCTAGGGTTTGGAGAATTTAATGAGTTTCCACCATTAAATTTTGATGAAAATTTGTGAAAACCTCAATTTTCTGGTGTTTAAAGATATTTTAGAGTTTTTTTGTGTGTGAACATACTTATAAGTATGTAAATTCAAGGTTGTATGCAAATTTGGACCTTAGGAGGCCTAAAGGGCTAAATAGAGACCTAGAAAGGTCTAAAAGGGTTATCAAAACATGGAGATATTGCATGAAACTTTAGGATTAGGAAGTAATGGATAGAGGGCATTGAAATTTTTGAATGGTTTTCCTTTAATCATCTATATAGATCATACAAGTCAAGGAAATCCCATAAATAGGGTTACAAGGAGTGTCTAGTGTAGTCAGAAAGTGTTTAAAGAGAGGAAGTGAGAGTTTAAAATTGTGGACAGAGTTAATAAAAGATAAAAGAGGGTTAAATAAACCTTATAAAAACAATACCAAAAGAATTATAGATCATGAGATAAATTATTGAATCTATTAAAGAGTGAACCATAGAACCATTATCAAAGGAAGTGGATCAAGAAACAAGGACAAGTGTATTGAACAAGGCCTAGAATGATAGAGCTTGGTATATGCTCTGCATCAGATGCCCTTAGTAGTTGTGAGAAAATTTCATGCTAGTATCTTAAATGCCACAATTTTTTTCCTTATTACTAAACAAATAATGATAGGACCAGCTATGGATAAATCATTAGAAATACTTGATGAAATTCCTCGATTTCATAAATAAATGGAAGTCCATGACTTCAATCAGTAACTTGAATATTTATACAATTTTGATAATGATCATATGTATTCATTAGTACACATTTTTAATGGCATAGCCATGAGGTGGTGGTGAAATCATAATGAACAACTTATCCATTAGGATGAAGTATGCTCTACTTTATATCATTAGTTTCATCATGACAACCGAGTCTAGGGTACAATCAACTATATTGGAGTATAAGCACCAGAACCACACAGAAGCTTGTGAATCTGTGTGGAAGGCTGAATAGTCTTTCTTACTAGTACCTTTATGTACATGATTTTTATAGAAATTTATGAACTTGGGCTAGATCATGGTATATTCATGAAGAATGACATATGGGTACCCATTTTTAGCATATGTTTAAAAAAAGCATGAACTAGACATTATCTTACTCATCTCCAAGAATGGATATGTGACTCACACTCCAAGCTATGTGTAAAGTAGTTATTGGTGACCCCAGTCCCATTGAAGATTACCTATGATATATACATGATGTCCTAGAATAAGGTTTAGTTCTATTTAATAATTCATTTGAATAACCCATTCCCACACTAGACCCCATCCTTACGTAATAGTGCCATGAAGAGATTCACCTAGGGAAACAAAAATTGGTGTTTTAGGTGGATGAAGGTGAAGGGTCCAAACCACCTGACCCTTTAGAAAATAATTTAGATATCCCTACAGACTATGGTACCTAAACTATTTATGATACGGGTCCTGATATATACCTCCCTTACACATAACCTCTTCAAACTATCTAGCACAACATAAACATATAGGAAGAACCAAAAATAGCTATCATAAGTAACTATTGGACTGACATAAAAGTTTCAAAAATATTTTAGTTGTTAAAATAATGCCAAGATGTATTTTTAAGAAGTTATAGCAAGATGAAAGGTGTTCATCTATCACTAGGCAAAATACATATCAAACTAGTTTATGGTGCTCGATTAGTCAAAAAACAACCATATAGGATGAATCTAAATTTATGGGCATGCATGAAGGAATAAATTGACAATATGTTGTGTGATAGAGTGATAACCCTAATTGATGAGTCTAAGTGGGTTAGTCCCATAGTCATAAGTATAAATTAAAATGGGTGCATTAAGATTTACGTTGACTACCACATAATTAATGCATCTTATGTTATTGATCCCTTCCAAACACTTTTCATAGAAGAGATCTTATAAGGCACCACTAGGTGTGAAATTTACACTTTCACAAATGGATTCTCTAGGTACCATTAGGTCTAGATCACTGAGGAGGATTGACCTAAGACTACATTTGATACTAAATAAGGATCCTTTACATATACCATCATACCTTTTGGGTTGAATAATTCACCTATTATATTTTGCCATATTATCATTAAGGCCTTTAAATACTTCATCCATAAATTCTTTCAAATTTAAGTGGATGAGCAGATAGTTTATGTCTTAGTAAATGACCACTTTTTTATCTATGGCTCATGCTTGAGAATTGCCAAGTACATCAAATATCACTAAATTTAAAGAAGTGTTTTTTGCAACACCTTTCAATGTTTTAGGTCATATTATCTACAAAGATGGACTTTTGGTAGACCCAAAAAAGGTAGCTATCATTCTTCACCTTCTAGTACCAATATCTCAGTGTATATTTTATGCCTTTTTAGGACATATTAAGTATTACCATAAATTTATCTAAGGATACACTAAGATTATCATGCCCTTAGAAGAACTCTTAAAAAATAAGGAGCATTTTATCTATACCTACTCTTTCCAAGAAGCCTTGAGGCCTTAAAAGACAAACTAGTCATTGCTTTGATTCTCCAGTTCCTAGATTAGACAAAACCATTCCATGTCCATGTTGATGCCTCTAGAATGGTCATTGGTGAAGTCCTTACACAATTGTGTGAAGGTCACCTTGATCACCCTAGTTATTTATATATTAGAAAACTTACTCCAAATGAGAGGAATTACACTACCACAAAGCGTGAATCACTTTCAATGGTTTATACATTGCATAAATTTTGACAATACTTATTAGTAACTCTTTTTGTATTCTATACAAACCATAAAGATTTAAAATATATAGTAAATAAACCTATGTTATATGGACAAATCTACTGCTAAATAGTATTGTTTAAATAATTTTAATTTTTTATTATGGTTAAATCAGGAAAAACTAATTGTGGTCTTGACCATCTTTCTTGAATTGATTTTGGACAACCACCACATGCCATTGAAGATGACCTACCTAATGCATAATTATTTCATGTTTATTGTGTTCTTGAAGAGTTGGAAGATATTTTATCTTTCTTAACTACTGCCTAAGTGATCAATTTTCTAACTCCATAGGCTAAGAAGTAACTCACCATCCATGTTGTACCATTTCAAATCATTGGAGGGGACCTCTACAAGCTTGGATGAGATGAAATTATTTGATGTTGTGTCATGAAACATAAACATTTTAAAGTAAGTTTAGAAGTTCACAAAGGCATTTTTGGTGGGAATTATGTTGGGGAAGCTACTATACGTAAGGTACTACTATCTAGGCTATGGTGGCTTGCCCTTTTTTAGGATGCTAAAATGCATGTTAAGAAATGTGAGATTTGTTAGTGCATCAGAAAATTGAATTGCCAAGATGCCATGCCATTACATCCTATTCTATCTCAAGAACCATTTGAAAAGTGGGGCATTGATTTTATTGGCCTTATTAATCTAGATGGATGATGTATAGGTTCTTTTTATATCATTCCAACAACTAATTATCTCACACATTAGGTTAAGGCTAGAATAACAAGGGATTATACTACTGCTACTACCATGTGCTTCATATGGGAACATATCATAACCCATTTTAGATACCCAGTAATTTTTAATAGTGATCATCATACACATTTCCTTAATGAAACTATCCACATCCTACTTGCTGAGTTCATGATTGCCCACCACAAAACAACACAGTATCATCCCCAGTCTAATGGCACTACTAAGGCATTCAATAAAATTTTAGGCATAACACTTATAAATATTTGTAATATTGGCGACACTAACTGGGATTATAGAGTGTCTATAGTCCTTTAGGCTTACTCAATAAATTATAAATGCCTTAACAAGAGCACACCATTTAATCTAGTGTATGGCATTGAAGTAATTCTTTTAGTTGAATTATTAGTACCATCTCTTCATATTACATTTATTGGATAATTATATGAGGTGTCATCATTCAAATCATATTTGGGTGCTTTATTATAGCTTTATGAAGCCTATTTCCTTACTCATTAGAGTCAAGATATGGAGAAATGCAGACAAAGGGCAAGGCATGATCGACACATTAAGCACAAAATATTGACCCTTGGAATGAAAGTCTTACTCTATGACTCCAATTTCATGTGCATTCTAGAAAACTTCATATGTACTGGGAGGGTCCTTTTATTGTTTATAAAATTCACCCTATTGGCATGTGTTGTTTACAAAAATTAGATGGTCAATTTATTCTTGGACATTACAATGGTAGTTATGACTATATTTCTCTACTTAAAAAGTATATTTTTTGTAAAAATGAGGCTTATGCCATTAGTTTAGGATTTCTTGTTTTTAATAAAGCTTTTACTTAGTTGAGCATAACATTTATTTTATAAATGGTTAATTTATTTATGTACTTGTAAATTTATGGAGGATCATGACACACTTTTGGTGTGGGGTAAGGTATAATACATGTATTCATGTTAATTACTATAAGGATGTAAGTGCAAGTTGAAAAGTCCTAAGATAAGAGATTCCCACCACTAGTTTGAATATTCAAAAAAATGAACAGTTGTCTTCCAATCCAAATAAAATAATGAGATAAGATGTGTCATTAATATGAAAGGATTAATAGTTGTAATAAGTGTGCCAACATTGTGACAAGATAATACCAATACCATTAAATGCATTTATGGTGAGAAGTGATGGTCAAAAAGAAAGAGGGGGTAGTAAATGAAATTTACCACCTCAAGCCTATAAAAAATATATAAGAGCTCATTTTAACCTTTACCTTTGCTTTCAATTGAGTTTTATAGAGCTGAAGAACAAACTGAGTCTAGGCAATTCTAGAATAAGTACAAGTTCAAAACATCAAAATAATAATGTAACTATTGAGAAAAATATTAACTAAGTAATCAAGCACAAGTTAACCCTAAAAGATGACTTACAATAGAGAAAACTAATAGTTACAGGTTACAGAGGTAGACGTCCACCATTGAAGGGTGGTTAATTAGGAAAAGTTAAGTGATCTACACCATAAACATGTATTTCTTTAGGAACATTGGATAGTCATGCCTCAACCTTTGCGCTCTATGGAGGGTGATGCAATCTAAAAAGAAGGCCTTAAGAAACAATCCATTACTAACCATACTATAAAATGAAGTACCACTTACTAGGGGGAAGCATTAGTAATTAGAGAATAAACACCTAGAGAACAAGGGTAGTGCATGGAAGGTAGAGACTCCAGGATGATGCACTAAGAAAAGAAGGCACAAGCACCTCCACCCCCATCATTGATGATATAAGATATGAAATACCTAGAAATGGTGTTATGTATACAAAATTGGGTGTCAAAAGTACCCTCATGTACCATATTTGATTACAACCACCATCAACCAAGGAATGAGGTTGAATTATACAATGGATATCAGGTTAAACATTAGAACACCAAAAATCAATTGGTCTATGACCTTAAAATTTTTAATGCCTTAGAATTTGTAGGGATTTTTTAGTTGTTCAACCTTCCATAATTTGGAAAACTAGTGTAAATAGTAAAATTTCTACTCTCTCACATCCATGAGGACTACATATACTTTATTGGGCACAACATAAAGATTACACTTGAGAGAATAAATAAGGTGTCAGCACTATAATGATCTAGTATAAATGTAAAGTTAAACTTGGAATTTTTGGAAGAGATAGTAAAATAAAAATGGTGTTCATGTACCAAAAGTAGGTCCATGCTATGCACATCAAGAACTTGCAAGATCCTTCCCTTTGTGTAGTCGTGCACATCATCATGACCAAGATCGATGACACTAATCATTGGAAAGAGGTGATATGGATCACCTCTACATTTCATACCAAGTGAATGATGGCCTAAATTAAAATTAGATAATGTATTTTGCCCATAAAATCTTAGAAGATGCTGAAAAGACCCATCAGATACCAGGTCATAGGTTTTCATGCTAGTATTTTTGTTGTTAATGGTATTTGATTTGATCAGTGTACTAGACTACACCTATGGAAAATTTAAGTGGGCATACCTACTAGAACACAAGTCCCCCATTGAGTGTTATAAGGCATTCACATTCCCTCATAATATCACCCCTACATAAAAAAAAAAGATGAATTCATGGTATGATGACATGAAGGAGACCTTTAGGAATGAATGGTGCATTTCTAAAGACTTGCCCATCTAGGTTGGTGAGTAATCCTAGTTTATAGTTTAACAAAATTTATCTTTATATTATATCAAGATGGCCCCCTCTAAATAAATCACAGTATGGTTAACATTGCCTTATGATTTCATGACATGATACTTTGTCAATTCTATGAACCATAATTTTGATAACAGCCTCTCACCCTAGAATTAGACCAAATTGACTTAGATATTCACACTCTAAAAAATATATATGTCTATCCTATAAATAATTCATATAGGGAGAAGCATGAGAATGATAAGACCAACATTAAGGTGAAGTATACCATGGTTAGAGAAACTATGCATAATTTGTTGTATATGTTATAACCCAGAATAAATATTCTAAAGGCATAAATCATGCAAGGGAAAAACTTTTGCCTATACCACATATTGAGAAGAAGTAGGTTGGGCATGATGCCAATAAAATTTAAAATCCATAACCTTCAAAGAAATAAAGTACTACCCAAGCATCACCACCAAAAAATTATCCACTGAGGGCTTCACCCCCAAGAACTTCTCCACCAAGGGTTCACCTCCATGGGCTTCTCCACTTATGACTTCACTTACAAAAGCTTCTCCACCAAGAACTTATCCACCAAGGGCATCACCACTAAGGATTTTACCATTAGGGTTGTCCCACAAAATACATTAAAAAAAGAACTTGAGGGGTTAGTACCATTACCCCTATAAAACTAGTGGAGAAAGAACCTAAAATCCATAAGGAAGAAATAAAGGAATTTGACTTTGAAAAGACACCCTCCATAGAATGAGAGGAGGAGACCACCTTAGATGATGTGTAATTAAAGATTAGGTGTCCAATTGATGAAGAAGGGGATGGTTTTGATACTCAGTAGATAAGTGGAATAGACACAAGTAACACTTCTTTGGCTATAGATATAGAGGTTGAAATCCTTGAGCACAACCCTAACAAAGGAAAGGAACCTGCCATTTTTGAAGTTTAACCACCTTTGATTGATGCATCCACAAACTTGTGCACTTAATATTAGATAGGAATACTGGATAAGATGTTTTATTTATGGCTCCATTTCCTTATTTAGAATGCAACCATTGATACAAAGGGATAAATTTCCTTCTCTTTGGACATCTACAATGAAGAACACCATTTTGAGATTATTCCAGACATCCTTATGTTAGATTTAAAAACACCATTTCTTCCAACTCAACTTTGGGTTGATCCCTAAAAAATATCTCCTCTATAATCTAGCACTAAGTTTTTGAAAATGGCCCTTGAAGTCACATGGAAAAATATACTTTTAGATTCTAATGTGCACAATGCAAAAAAGAAACATGGCCAAGTAGTGGCAACGCACAAGAAAGAAGTTACCACTTGAAAGGAAATTGAAGAAGAAGTAGCCATGCTAAAGCAACAAAATAAAGAAACCATAGAGGCCAAAGTAAAAATTTTAAATTTGTGTAATCCATTTTAGGCTAAGAAATAACATCAATAGATGGATTACCTTTGCATAGATAAGTTATGGATAAATTGGAGACATTATAAATCTCTTGTTGAAACCTATAAGGAACAACCTACACTAAGAAATGAAGCATTATGGGAGGTTGAGTAGTTTACTAAGGCTGTAGAAGTCTAAAACTATGCCCTTGAAAGAGTTAGGTAAGTGCTCCCTATTTTGGATGGGATTTTGGAAAAATTGGTGTGGCCTAATAAAATTTTGGAGGCTTGGTGTTTCACTAAAATTTGTCTATTTCAAGTCTAAAGAAAAATAGAGAAAAAGGATAGGGATAAGTGATTATAATGAACTTGGATTTGTTTTTACACCATATTCAGACATTATGAGCACTCCTCTTTGCCTGGGGAGGACTACCTGCAATTAAAAAATCACTACCACAAAATGTCTGTTACTAGATATATGAGTGCGTTGCCAAGTTATGTGTTTGTTCTAGGAAGTGTCAAACTTCCTTCGAGATGACAGTCCACTTTTGAGAGATAAAAGAGTAATAAATAACCAAGAGAGAGGAAAAGAGAGATTAAATGGAAGATAATGTTATCATTATTCACAACTTAAATCCAATAGAAAGTAATAGAGTGCAATTAGTATATTTAATTTGTATTTTGAGAGTTATTTGGGAAGGTTTTAGAAGGGTTACTAGAAATCCACAATTGTCAATGTCAGTTAGGTTGTCGAGGTTGGTAGTAAAAGTGATCGATATTGGTTAGGCTACTGAGGTTGGTAGGGAAGTGTGATTGATATTGGTTAGGCTATTGAGGTTGATAAGGGCAATAATTTCCTAAGAGCTTGAAAAAAGCTTTATTGGGTTTGGGAAATGGTTTTGGTTAGGTTTGGAAGGTTGGGGAGAGTTGTGAGTGAGAGAGAGTAGTGTTTGGATGGATCTGGTTAGATGTTTGGTGTATTGGAATAAGGGGAAATAAGTACGAAATCTTTATAACTCCTTCACAAGGGTTCAGTCAGGAATGTGTAAAGCAATGAATAGTAGATATAGAGTGATTACAAAGTAAATACTTAAATAATTATATAATAAGTGATGTACTTAGCTACAGAGGTGATTTAATGATAAGTGTTGAATGGATGGTTCCTATCAGTCTTGTCAAATTGATTCCTTGAATAGAGAAAACAAGTAGGTGCTACTAGTTCTCAATATCTTGGTTCCTAATCTAGGTTGATTTATGCAAGGTAACAATAAGCCAAGATATTGAAAGTTGAATGCCAAAATCTTGTATGAAAATAAGAATGATTTTTATTGATTTCTAATGACTTGAACATCAATTTGGAGTTTGTCTTATATAATTGACATCGGTGATCCCACTGATACCTGTTGACGCAGAAGATTGCACCCTTGGTAGGAGGCCGAGCTCCTGCCTTCTTCATGCAACAATAGAAACTCCCCTCTCACTTGTGGGACCGGTGAAGCTGGAGGGGAGAGTCTCTAGATAAGGGCTAGCTCCCTTTGATGCATTGTGTTGTTTCCAGCAAGTGCAAAACACACATATATAGATATAATAAAGGGGGGGGGTATGAAAAGGGAGAGAGATGTAGGAAAAACAAACTACCTACTCTAAAAGAGGCGATGCACCAAAATGAAATGTTGACCTTCACACATCCACTCTCAGAATCAGACAAATGCATACATACATTATGCACTTGGCAGAAGGACCATGATGCTAAAACTATTAGGGAGGCTTCAATGGAAAATCTAGAACAAAGATCACCCAAGGTGCTATGAAACACACACTTATGAAGTAATTTCTTCTACTCCTTCACTCCCAAATACTACTCTTCTCTTATCAGCTACAATAATGGTGCCTTGTAGACAACAGGTCTGCTGGTGTTGAACCTGTGAGAGCATCAAAAGACAATGACTGGACACAAGCAAACATTCAATGCATACACATAAATGTCTATCCAGATGAAGGTAAAAAACTACATTTGTAGTGGTCCAGATGAAATTTTGCAGAGCTACACCCTTTACAAATGTGGGAGATAATTACAAATGAACAAGTTTATAATATATATGAGAAGCAAAGAGGCCCATTTGGGACTCCTTCTTTTACAAGTGGCATACGTGTCCCTTCATGAAAAGAAACAAGTTGCTCAAAATATTAATGAGCTATTCATTTGTCTATTCGAAATCTACATTTCTTGCTTGGGTGACTTACATGGTTTGCCTTCCAATTTAATGTGAAATAGAGAAAGTGGTTGCAATGCTAGCTGCTATCATTCCATATGGTCAATTCACTGGTATATCTCACCTGCCAAAGTTGCTTCTTCAATTAGTGCTAGTTAGACAAACTACTCACTCATTCCTTGCTTGTCGCTTTGTCCATTTGTTGTTCACGCCATCAGGAAATAAAAAATGCTTTGTTTATGCCACTTGGACTGCTTGACTGCTCCCTACCTTGTCACTCTGCTTGTCACTTGGAATTTGTCTTTTTTTGGCCACTTGGATCCTTGGGCAAACATACTGGTGGGTCACTACATTCTAAGCTCTTCCTTGTCCATGTTTGGCACTTTCCATATTTGAAAACCCAATGGCTAAACCATTTCATTAAGTTTGACGTGCCCTAGGACGTCCCCATTTCCTTCGCTTTGTCTTTTGGGTCCACCTTGGCAGTCAAATCCATGCTGACAGTCATCTATGGCTTCCCTTCCTTTGTCCTTTCCTTGGCACACCCTCCCAGGTCCTGTTTAGCTTGGACTGTTCCCCTGAGCTTTGTATATTCCTTGCAGATTTTTGTCTGCAGGCATTTCCCGCAGACAAAAAGTCTACAAAAATTTTGCCTGGGTCTTTTGCCTTAGCATTTTGAAGCGGTCTAAATTCCTTTAAAATTTTTGTCTAAAGGAATTCCTTCAGGCAAAAATTTTGAAGGAATTTGGACTTAGTCTATTTTTAAACAAATGAACTGGTGGACTTACTCGATTCTTCCCTTTGAAGCATCGGCCCTCCACTAGGGCATCTTGACTGTTTGACTCCCCTTCAGCTTGGGGCATACCCTTGAATCAAGCTATTGAACCAAAAAGGTTCAACGGTTCAAGGGTTCAACTAAGAGCATCAATTTCCTTATGAAGGCCAGCCAACGAACCTTTCCATTGAACCTTCACATTGAATCATTGACATTGAACCAAGCCGCTGAATCCAAAGCATTAAACCTTAGCTGTTGAACTAAACCCATTAAACCAAAGCCATTGAACCAAACCCATTGAACCAAAGCCGTTGAAATGAACCCATTGAACCAAAGCCATTGAACCGAACTCATTGAACCAAAGCTGTTGAACTGAACCCATTGAACTAAAGCCATTGAACCAAACCCATTAAACCAAACATTGAACCCTTTGACTTGAACTAAGCCACTTGAACTTCCATGTTGAACCAAGTCCATTGAACCAATATTTGGTTTAATGATTCAAGGTTCAACCATTACAGACCGATTCCCTGTTGAACTAAGAACAACAAACCTCTTCATTAAACTTTTCCTTTAAACCAAACCTGTTGAACCAAAATTTGGTTCAATGGTTCACCTAAGCTCGTTGATTAATTATGAAGGCCGATGGACTCTATTGAACCGTTGACGTTGAACCTTTTCCATTGAACCAATACTAGTTCAATGGTTCAATTGGTTCAATGGTTGAACCACTGTGTGCCAATGACGTTGAACCAAGCCTTGAACTGGTGCATTAAACCAAGCATTGAACTTGAACTGATTGAACCAAGCATTGAACTTAGGCATTGAACGGGTTCAATGGTTCAAAGACACTGAATTTTCTTGTGATTTTCTTCAGACCAAAGCCCGAAGAAGCTTTTTAAAACCTAGAACTCTTTGAATTGATTCTCCATGTGCCAAAGGACTAACATATCAAGTCTATAGAAATTTGAGACCTGTAGAGTCCGTAGAAATTATGCAGAGTCCATAGAAATGAATAGATTCATGCAAAATCAAAAAATGAAATGGCCTAGAATAGTAGGGATAAGAGGGGACCAATTTTTGGCCTGTTGGGCAAAAAATGGTCAACAAATTGGCGACTCACAGGGGAAGCATGCTTGCCATGCTTAGAACCCAATTGCCTTTGAATATCCATAGGGTGCAGAGTTAGATTGGTAATTTGAAGAGAGTTCACAATAGCCCTCGAGATCCCAGAATCACACCTGAAGCTTTCACCCCCACATGCAAAGGGAAACACACAAGGCTAAAAATAACTAACTGTGTAAACTGTACTTAGGGAAAGTAGGAGAAGAAACTAAAAATAAACTATTATGTATAGCTAACTAGGAGTGTTCACCTCCCTCCTGGATCAAAAGGAAAACTTCTCAAGTCCCCTTCCTAGTGAGAAGACTTATGGTGCCAAGCAAATAGCTGAATGAAAAAAAGAGATGGTGACCTACTCCTTTTACCTATCACCTGAGTTGGCTCAAATCCAAGTGGATCAAAATCAAACATGCCTCCAATATATACATATTCTGATTGTCCCTGGAGGCTTGTTAAATGTTGGTCCTTGATATTGGTTCTCCTCACCAAGAAATCAATGGCTGCTGACTCATCACCATAAGCCCCTTGATCTATGCAATTATTCTACAACGTATCATGGTCTGATTTGTTTTCTTCTGGCTCATTGAAAAACTTGTCAGACTCATCCTCTGCTTCCTCTTGGCCTTCTTGAAGAAGGGAAAATGTGGTGATGTCTGAAATGGACTCACAAAGTGGCTGCTTGTCCCATAAAACTTCACTCCTCTGCTCAAAGCTCACTTCTTCAAGGCACTCCTCTAGGAAGGCAGACCTCTCCTTCTCCTCAAAAATCAAGACCTCCAGATGTTCAAAAATATCCTCCTGATTTTCCTCTAACTCAGGCCCTTCAATGTAGTCAACCTCATCATCAAAACAACAAGGAAGTTCATCAAACAGAGGGTAAGAGATCTTACCATGCATTTATTCCTCTTCAAATTGCTGGAACATCTGCATATATGCAGGACTTGCATCTTCTCCATTGCTGATAAGGTCTTCACAAGGAGCATTAATGATGATTTCTTCTTCATTGTCGCTCAGGATAGCTTCTTGAAGGACTGTAGATTGGATTTTCTACTCCTCACCTGCCTCTTGCAAAATAGGTTCTTCCTTGAGAAGGGGTGAAGTGGAAAAAACATGTGGAAGAGGAGGCAGTCCATGAGCCAAAATTGAATGATTCTCCTCCTTCCATTTGATCAACACTTCATCAATATCAGGCACAACCTAATAACTCTCTTAGAAATGTGTAGGTGGGGGGTGTTCAGGCATGGAATGTGTTGTTTGGTCTGAAATGTCCACCACACATTGGCTGAGGAATTTTTCTCTGAACTCCAATTCTTCTATTCTCTTGGCTAGATCTTCTTGGAAATGCCTTTTCTGGAGGTCTCTAGCATCATCGTCAGTAGGTGTAGCTTCAACTTCTTCAAGGTTTTGAGAAAAACCTTGCTCCTCTTCTTCCATTCTGCTATCCCATGATTCCACTATTTTCCCCCAATTCAGGATTTCAAAAATTGAATTCTGCCCCTGCAAATAGGCAGCAACTTTGTTGTCCACAAGGTCCTGAGGCTCCTCCATAAGGTCTAAAAATTTCATCACTTTTTCAAGAAGCAGTGTTATCTTAGCCTCTAAGTCTTCAATTTGTCTAGCTAGGTTGTCCTGGAAGAGTCTCTCTTGGAGGTGACCAACATCATCCTGTTGAGTAAGATCAACTTTGAGCGAGATGTGCTAGTTCATGGCATTTCTCCCAATGGAAAATTCATAATCTAAGGAATTTAGGAGGTTCATTTCAATGGGAGGTTGTTCTGATGCCCTCTGGTGTTGGAAAGCTAGGCACACTAAATTAGGAGTAGATGTATTTAATGCACTGGAGTGAGCAAGTGCAATATGATAGAAAGGATTTGGTGCAAAAGAGGGGGCTTTCTTTAGGATAGGAAGTGGTGCGCAAGGCTGGCTACCTTGAAAAGATGGATTTATCCATTTTGGTGCCTCTTCCTTCATGAACTATATGGCCTGCGCTTGCCCAAACAAGTGCTCCTCTTCATACATAAGATCATGCTGATATCTATACTACTCTTCCAGCCTATTAATTTCCAATTCCAGGGCCATTTCCCTTTTCATTCTAGGGTAACTAGGAGAGCTGCTTGAGGTGATTCTCTAAATATTTTGAGTTTGATCAAAATTATATAAAGGAAAACACAACCCATGATTTTGTGCAAAAGGATTATACATACAAGAAATGATTTTTGATGGCACCAAGCTGCTTAACTAGTTGATTAACTCAGAGTTGCCAAATGCTAAAAATACTCAATTTGTTGTAATAGGACAGCATCAATCCTGAAACTTTACTTTGTTGTCAAACCATGTGTCCCACCAGGCATGCCATAACTATTGACATGCATGGTGCTGTATTTTTATTGAGTGTTCAAATTGAGTGTCCCACTAAGTGTGCTAGAATTGTTGACGTACACAATGCTATATTTTTAATTGAGTGTCCCACCAGGCATGCCAAAAACTGTTGACGCAAAAGATTTCACCCTTGGTAGGAGGGTGAGCTCTTGCCTTCTTCATGCAATAATGGAAACTCCCCTCTCACTTGTGGGACTAGTGAAGCTGGAGGGGAGAGTCTCTAGATAAGGGCTAGCTCCATTTGATGCATCGTGTTGTTTCTAGCAAGTGCAAAACACATATATATAGATATAATAAAGGGGCAACGAAAAGGGAGAGAGATGTAGGGAAAAAAAACTACCTACTCTAAAAGAGTCGATGTACCAAAATGAAATGTTGACCTTCACACATCCACTCTCAGAATCAGACAAATGCATACATACACTACGCACTTGGCAAAAAGACCAGGCTGCTAAAACTATTAGGGAGGCTTCAATGGAAAATCCAGAACAAAGATCACCCAAGGTGCTGTGAAACACACACTTATGAAGTAATTTCTTCTACTCCTTCACTCCCAAATACTGCTCTTCTCCTGTCAGCTACAACAATGGCACCTTGTAGACAACAGGTCTGCTGGTGTTGAACCTGTGAGAGCATCAAAAGACAATGACTAGACATAAGCAAACATTCAATGCATACACATAAATGTCTATCCAAATGGAGGTAAAAAATTGCATTTGTATTGGTCCAGGTGAAATTTTGTAGAGTTGTGCCCTTTACAAATGTGGAAGCTAATTTTAAATGAACAAGTCTACAATATATATGAGAAGCAAAGAGGCCCATTTGGGACTCCTTCTTTTACAAGTGGCATACGTGTCCCTTCATGAAAAGAAACAAGTCACTCAAAATATTAATGAGCTATTCATTTGTCCATTTGAAATCTGCATTTCTTGCTTGGGTGACTTACACGGTTTGCCTTCCAATTTAATGTAAAATAGAGAAAGTGATTGCACTACTAGTTGTTATCATTCCAAATGGTCAATTCACTAGTATATCTCACCTACCAAGTTGCTTCTTCAATTAGTGCCAGTTGGACAAACTACTCACTCATTCCTTGCTTGTCACTTTGTCCATTTGTTGTTCACGCCATCAAGCGATAAAAAATGCTTTGTTTATGCCACTTTGACTGCTTGACTACTCCCTGCCTTGTCACTCTACTTGTCACTTGGAATTTGTATTTTTCTATCCGCTTGGCTCCTTGGGTGAACATACTGGCAGATAACTACATTCTGAGCTCTTCCTTGTCCATGTTTGGTGCTTGCCATATTTAAAAACCCAATGGCTAAACCATTTCATTAAGTTTGACATGCCTTGGGTGTCCCCATGTCCTTCACTTTGTCTTTTGGGTCCATGTTTGTAGTCAGATCCATGCTGGTATTCATCTGTGGCTTCCCTTCCTTTGTTCTTTCCTTGGCACACCCTCTCGGGTTGCATTTAGCTTGGACTGTTCCCCTGAGCTTTGTATATTCCTTGTGGACAAAAAGTCTATAGAAATTCTGCTCGGGTCCTTTGCCTTAGCATTTTCAAGCGGTCTGAATTCCTTCAAACTTTTTGTCTAAAGGAATTCCTTTAGGCAACAAGTTTGAAGGAATTTAGACTTAGTCTATTTTTAAACAAATGAACTGGCAGACTTACCCGATTCTTCCCTTTGAAGCGTTGGCCCTCCACTAGGGCAATCTTGACTATTTAACTGCCCTTTGGCTTGGGGCATACCCTTGAACTAAGCCATTGAACCAAAAAGGTTCAACAGTTCAAGGGTTCAACCAAGCACACCAATTTCCTTATGAAGGCTAGCTAATGAACCTTTCCATTGAACCTTTACATTAAACTGTTGACATTGAACCAAGCTGCTGAACCCAAAGCATTGAACCTTAGCCATTGAACCGAACCCATTGAACCAAATCCATTAAACCAAACCCATTAAACCAAAGCCATTGAACTGAATCCGTTGAACTGAACCCATTGAACCAAAGCCGTTGAACCAAACTCATTAAACCAAAGCTGTTGAACTAAACCCATTGAACCAAAGTCATTGAAATGAACCTGTTGAACCAAACGTTGAACCCTATGACTTGAACTAAGCCACTTGAATTTCCATGTTGAACCAAGCCTGTTGAACCAAGATTTGGTTCAATGGTTCAAGGTTCAACCATTGCGTGCTGATTCCCTATTGAACCAAGACCGATGAACCTCTTCATTGAAATTTTCCTTTGAACCGAACCTGTTGAACCAAAATTTGGTTCAATGGTTCACCTAAGCACACCGATTAGTTATGAAGCTCGATGGACTCTATTGAACTATTGACATTGAACCTTTTCCATTGAACCAAAACCAGTTCAACAGTTGAAGCACTGTGTGCTAATGATGTTGAACCAAGCCTTGAACTGGTGCATTGAACCAAGCATTGAACTTGAACCGATTGAACCAATCATTGAACTTAGGCATTGAACGGGTTCAATGGTTCAAAGACGCTGACTTTTCTTGTGATTTTATTTAGACCAGAGCTTGAAGAAGCTTTGTAAAACCCATAACTCTTTGAAATGATTCTCCACATGCCAAAGGACTAACCTGCTGAGTCCGTATAAATCTGAGACCTACAGAGTCTAAAGAAATTTTGTAGAGTCCATAGAAATGAATAGATTCATGCAAAATCAAAAAATGAAATGGCCTAGAATAGCAGGGACAGGAGGGGACCGATTTTTAGCCTATTGGGAAAAAAATAGTCATCAATACCAACCATGGGTTGACTAATGTCAGTGGCATGAGAATAGGTAAAATTACTATTTTTAACTTATTTTTTATTTTTTTCATGCCAAGTTTGGTATCTATTACAAAATTATAGAAATGGGAGGTTAAGAAGGATGTATTTGGTTAGGAATTTATTTTTGAGGTGAGAATAAGTCATGGGTAGTTAGGATAAGGGGACTAAGTATTGAGGTGACTCATTAGGTGAGAATTACTATTAGGATGAGGTGGCCAAGTAAGGTAACATAAAGGGTTTTTAATTAACTTAATTAAATATTTTCAATTAATTAAATGTGTGAGGGGTAAAAGCATGGGTTAGGGAGGCTAATTATTATTGAAAAAGGGCTTAAGGGGGATTTTGACATAGGAAGTTATGCACGTGTGTGACATAATTATGGTGTCTAAATTTACACCTTTTTATATTATAATTTATAATGACAAGATACAAGATAAAAATAAGAGTTAGATGCTCCAGGTATTAAATGAGGTATCCCCCCTCAAAGTAGGAATCAATGGAGGAGAAATTGAAATCAAGTACTAGTTTGATAAGAAGTGAATTGGGTGAGTGGAGGAGAACGTGGTATCATTACTTTTGCATATACTATTATGAGCTATAGTCAAAAAAATAAAGAATAGGTAAGGTTGAGGAGGACTTAGATTGAAATAACAAAAGCGTAACTTGTAAGTGATAGTTGAGAAGGTCAAAACAATCTTAGTTGTATCTTCAATGGTCCATGTGTGCCAAGTATCTGAGGTAGGAAGTGCCCCTAGGAAACACAAATGGTTTTAGGTAATAGGATGAGTTTGGTTGCCATAAAAAACACCTAATATACATGCATGTGTACAATAACCAACTATAGTAGAATAACATAAGTAGTCAAGACAAGTAATGCAAGGTTGGTGTAAAAGTGTCAATGAGTGAGGAGATATTCATGATCTCCAAGTAAAGTCATCATGGGTGGAGATTTAAGTGATCTCCAAGGGTGGTTTTCATAGTTGGGGAGATATATGTGATCTCTAAAATGTCCCATATTATGGGTAGAGTCTAAAGGATTGTGGGTTTGGGTGGGAACTCTAAGGCAGTGGTGGGAATGTTAGTGATGTCATCAATGTTGGTAGTAAATAATGCTTACATTGGTAATATAGGATAAGGTTACTGACATTGATGGTAAATATTATTGACATGGGTAGATTAGGTCAAGTACAATGATGTTGGTGGGAAACCAATCCTAACAAAAAGGGGTTTGGTGGCCCACCAGAACTCATTTATAACATTTGATTGGAGAGAAAAAGAGTTTTAAGTGCAATTGAGATGGTAGAGCTAGGAGGGGACCTAGTAAAAGGTGCACCATCACAAGAGATATCTATTATATCCCAGAGGAAATGGAGAGATGAGGTAATATCCCTATTAATTTGATTTTGAATTTGAGTTGGTTAATTTGCTTTTGTAGGATAAATTTAAAGTTTGGGCAAAAAAAGGTGTTTAGGGGGGTAAGAAATAGGGTGGGGTAGGTTTAGGTTAATTTGGGAGGGATTTGGGGTAGGTTTTTAGGGAAAAATTTAATGTTATGAGATGGATCATTTGAACTTAGGGTTGAACTAGTACCTAATGTTAGTGGGGTCCACTGACATCAGTCAACACAGTTTCGATGTTGTTAAGTTTTTGTCGATGTCAACTGATACCAAACACTGATGTCGATATACCAAACCAACATCGGTGACTATGTAGAAGCCAAAAATAAGAGAAAAGGTCAATTTGGATCCTTAATTGAAGTATTCAACTATCCTAATAGCTGAGCTAGCCTTAGAAGACCCTATGTCAATTGAGTGCTACCTACATACCCTGGCTGAAGGCCTCAAGCCAATGTAGTTCTCCCAAAGCCTAGGGAAAAAATATAAGGTATGGTTAAAAGTGTGTTAGGGGAAATGGGTAAAAAAGGATAGATTAAAATAGGTTAGGGTACCTAAAGCTCAAAATATAGGTCATAGGGTCAAAGGTTAGGGAGATAAGTTATGAGGCCTAGAGTTGTGATAGGTAGTTGGGACTAGGGTAGAGAGAGAGGTAGTGAAGCCTAGGGTGGAGAGAGGAAAGAAGGTTAGATAGTTAGGTGGGTATATGTCTAAGTTAACCTTAGAAGACCCTATGTTGACTAAGTGCTACATACATAGCCTGGTAGAGGGCCTCAGACTAATGTAGTTCTCCTAGAGAGAAGGGAAAAAGGTAGTGGTAGGTTATATTAGAAAGTATGTGACTTGAGTTGAGTGTGTATGGATGTAGGTGAGGTTGGAGTTGACACTACAAGATTGCTTATCAATGCTACTAATGTGGATGAGGAGGGATATCACTCTAGATGAGTGGGAGCACATGATAGCCTTAGGATTAGGGGGAGTGTGATGATATCATAGAGCCACATGAGATTTGAGTTTGATGATAGCATTGATTAAGAGGTGGGATTGATAGTGACCCAAGAGGATGCATACACAATTTTATGATTGTCTCTCTAGGGTGAGAAGCTCTTCTCATGTTCAAGAGAGGAGCATGATATTCACATGGTGTCTTTATTTGGAGAGCATGATAGCAAGGATACGTATCACTTAATGAGCTTTGCCTATGAGCCACTATACATTGCTAATGAGGAGTAGCATCAACTAAGAATATTGATGATGATAGGGATTATAGTGTATGTACTACTAGATGTAGATGGTGGGAGATTTCCTATTGCATTGATAAGTGTTTTGGCATAGATGGTTAAGCAATATACTATATTTACATGGGGACCAGTGTTTTTGGCATAGTTACATAGAGAGCTATGGGGGTTAAGACTATGATGGTGATATAATTTATGTGTCAGTCATTTACTTCACTATTGGGAATACAAGCATATCATGGTGACATGACCATTGGGGTTACCTACCATGATTATAATTGGTTTTAGGGTTGGTTTTAGATGATGGAGAGATGTTATATCCTATACTTGAGTAGATGACATAGTGCATGATATTGATTATTATAGGCACATGATAGAGGGATTGATCCATAAAAATATTTTGTGGAGACTTTACTTGACATACCCTATATTCAAAGGACATGTAAAACAATGGGTTGGTTTACAAAGCTTATTATGGATCAGAAGGAGATGAGTTGGTGAGCTGGAGATGATACTTATGGCATGGATTAGGAGATAGTTTAGCCTAATACAAGATGTACCACCTACCTTCGCTTGATATAAGAGGGATGATATAGAGGCAAGCACTTATGCCCTTATCATAGGAGATAGATGGGCTAAATTTTGAGGAGCTACCAACAGGGCCAGGTGTAGTAGATCTAGGGTGCATAGTGGCATATATGGCTTGATGGATAAGTTTACATCTCATGGTTGAGGTCAGGAGGCTATCACCAGATTTACAAGGGTTGATGAGAGAGATGCGTAGCTATATAGGCCCAAGATGTAGTGATATAGGCATATGGTGTAGTAGTATAGTCCTGAGATGTAGCTCAGGCACATGTATTGGTTTTATAGGGATAGTTGGTGACATTATAGGGTCAGGTTAGGGAATTATAGGGCCAAGTTACTACACTGATAGTAGAGAGGGATAATTTGAAAGTAGTAGGTTAGGCTAATCCTCCTCCTCCACCATAGGGACTAGTATAGGCTGGGCCTTCAGTAGGTGCAATGAGACCACCATAAACTATATCTTTAATGAGGTATAATACTACCCTTAATGAGAATGATTATTATGAGAGGGTCATCAAGGACTTACCATATATTTATAAGTATTCCAAGTTTAGAGAGTAAGAGAGATCAATGACATGTACCATATATTCTAGCTCACACCAACACAAATGGGTAGAGAGTGGTGATGACACTGCTTCTTCAAGACCATGCGAAGACCCTTAAAGACTCTGAGTTCCAATTTTTTTATTATTATATATGCTATATGCACATCAACCTATGAGCTGAAGTTGAGAGATGTAGATTTTTGAGTGAGATATGATGATCTATTGATGTACATGTATGCTAAGCACACACGTTTACACACACACACATATGAGATGTATATTTATTATGCTTTTGAGATGCATTTATTGTGATTTATATGATGATGTTGATGTGGATGATTATTTTAATTTTATGTTAATATTGAGCATGTTAGTTGAGTTAGACTAGCATTTCCCATATGTGTGGTGGTATATGCATAGTAGATTTGTCAACTTCATCTTATCATTTTTCCATATTTGTGATGGTGTATGATTAAAATGAATAGGTTGGTTATGTTATTATATTTTAGTATTTTTCCATATTTGTGATGGTGTATGTTTAAAATAAAGAGGTAGAATTATTATGTATTGGAAAAGACCATAATCATAACATAACTAGGATCAAGAATATGAGCCTCTTTCATGCTTTGCATCATTGGACCATTTTGTTTATTAGAGAAGCGTCATGTTCACCTTGTGTTAAGTGAGTTCAAAGTCCCTTGAAAGAGTATGAAGGGAAAAGGGTAAAGTAAGTGAAAGTTTTGGGGTAGTGTAACCTTTAAAGTGGGGATGATATACCCCTACTGTGGGTGACTCAAGAGTGACTATAGGCAAGTCTATGACTTAAAGCTTTTTTTTATGTGTGTAAACTGATCAATGCGGGAAGCCTATAATGGGATGTTGTATGTGTTGAGGTCAAATGAAGCTAATCAATATGAGAAGCTTTTTATTTTTTTTCCCTTTGATAACAAATTTTGGCCTAACCATCCTTCAAGGGAGTAGTATAAGCATTTGTTTTTGAATTTAAATAGCTATCCTTCAAGGGAGTAGTCTATTGATATTAGCAAAGAGAAGTTACACAACTATCCTTCAAGGGAGTAGTCTACATTGAGAATCATGACCTGAGAGATTATAACTTGGCTACATATCCCACTTTGTTTTTTGATTTTATTCATGGACAAGACTATAGAGGCTTAGGAGTTTTTCACTTTGAGGGCAAAACCATAGCACTTCATAAGTTAACTAAGTTTGTAATAGTAAGGGTTAAGAAGAAGGGAGATGAATGTAATAGAGGTGATTAAGGGATGAACTCAGGTTTAAAATGAGGTGAAGCATTACTTGGTAAAAAAAATAATGGTCATAGGTGTAATAAATTTAAAGGCTCAGGTTCTGGCTTTCCTTCGAGAGAAGACAAGTGACAAGTTCCTGAGCCATACTTGTGAGTTATGATGTAGGGTCCAAAATAATTAGGAGAAAACTTACCCATTTTACTTTTCTCCATATTCATCACATGTTGATTTTATTTTAAGATGAGATATCCAATATTGAAATCTCTCTTTGAGGTTTTTGTTGTAAGCATGTTTGATATGATTTTGATAGATTTAGAGGTGGTTGAGGACTATTGGACAATGCTCATCAAAAAATTCAAGTTGAGACAAATGTTCTTGACAAAAGTCATCATTAGTAAGTATGTCTTTTATAGATCAAGGAACATTTTGTAAGAGATAAGAGTCAAATGATCCTAATAAAATATCTACATGATGTTTATACCACTACAAAATTTCATTTTCACAGAGGTAAGAACCATTAACCTAATTAACCACTAGCTGATAATCACCAAAAATGGTTATGGATTTGACACCCAAAAAGAGAGCCATTTGAATCCCTAAGATCAAAGCCTCATATTCAACCATATTGTTAGTACATTCAAAATCTACTTTAAATGACAAAGGCATATGCTCACCATCTAGAGGAATAAGAATGACCCTCACACCCTCATCATATTGACATTTAGATCCATCAAAGAACATCATCATTTGATACGAGATGTCATCGATGAAGAGCATTGTGATGGATTCATCAAGGAATTCAAGATTTGAAGGTTGGTTGTTAGGTAAAGGGGTAGAAACTAACTAGTCAGTGACCATTTTCCCCTTGATATAATTTTGTTGAATAAACTCTAAGTCAAATTTAGCAAGGATCATGAGCCACTGAGCTACACGTTGGTTGTGATATAGATTGGAATGCATGTATTTAAGGGGATCAATATAGGTGACCATGTAGGTTTTGTGATTTAGGAGATAATGGTGGAGCTTGGAGGCTAAAAAGACCAACATGAGACAAAGCTTTTTGGTATGGGTATATCAAGTCTCATAATCAATAAGTGTGTGGCTTATGTAGTAAATTTCCTATTCTCGATGGTGATCATCTCGATGTGCAATCATAATACCTAGAGAATGGTCTATTATAGAGATGTAAAGGTAGAAAGGATGATTTTCCTTTGGTAGAATAAGAACTAGTGGGGAAAGGAGATACTATTTGAGTGCATCAAAATCTTCTTGGAAATATATATTCTAATGGAAGGAGACATCTTATTTGAGGAGATAGTGAAAGGATTGGCAATGATTTGACAACTAGGAGATGAAGCAATGGATTGACTAAAGTTTGCCTTGCAGGCTATAGAGTTATTTGATATTAGTAGGTGGAGGTATCTCTAATATTTATCTAACCTTAGTAGGGTTGACTTTAATACCACGAAGAGAAATGATAAAGCCTAAGAGCTTACCAAAAAGGACACCAAAGACACATTTCTTTAGGTTTAGTCAAATGTTATATTAGAGGATATGAGTAAATATGATTTTTATAATCATCAAGTGATCTTGGTAAAGCTTAAACTTTCCAAGTAAATCATCTGCATAATCTTCCATAGTTTTATGTAGGAGATCATGGAAGATGTAAGTCATAGAGCATTGGTAGGTGGTACCAATGTTATTCAAAACAAAAGGTATGATTCGATAATAAAAAGTCCCGTATAAGGTAATGAAGGTTATCTTATGTTGATTCTCAAGAGTAACTAGGATTTAATTATATCTAGATAACCCATCCCTAAGTGATAACATCTCATGGCCAGTTGTTAGATTAACAAGTTGGTTGATACTTGGTAATGGGAAGTCATATTTTGGACAAGTGAGGTTTAAATCATGGTAGTTGGTACAAATTCAGATTCCCTCAATCACTTTTGTGATAATAAAAATATTAGAAATCCATTTTGGGTAGTCGATGGGTTAGATAAAGTTAATAGAAAGGAGGTGTTATATGTCTTCTTTGACAAGGAAAGCAATACGAGGATGCATCTTGTGAAGCTTCTACTTAATAGGTTTAACATATCAATTTGTGATAATGTTATGGGTGATGATAGAGGGGTTAATACCAGGTATGTCATTATAAGACCAAGTGAATGCTTTGCTATGGTTATTAATAAATGTGGCATAATTAGCTTACTCAGAGGCATCCAAATATTGGCCAATGTTGAGAACATGGGGGTTATTTTGAGAGGGAAAATTGATGTCAATGGTTGACTCATTTAACATAGCTTGTGTTTCATATGGGAGTAATCATTGGATATAGGAATCATCTTCACCCAAGTATGTGAGAATATCATCATCATATTGACATTATATAGTGTTAATAGTAGGAAAGTCTTCATCAATTATTTTAGGATGAATAAGAGGAAGGGACCTTTTTTCTTTACCCTTATGATAGGTGAGAGGCCCTAAATGGATCGCATTTATTGAAAAAAATTAGGATGTATAGATACCTCTGATTTGGTAGGTGATAGTGGAGAAGAAGATGGAGAAGGAGAGACTGGCTCTTCAATAATTGGTACATGGGAAGTTTTGGTGAGTTTAGTTGGTTCATCATAACCCACTCCATGCCTCTTTTTGGAATTTTCAATGGTTTTGCTAGTGGGATATTCAATGGGCATATGGACACCCTAGTTGTAATGACCCAAAACAAATCCTTTCTAGGGAAACATATAGAGATAGGTGTGACTGAATCTAGGCTTGCTTAGGAAAGAGAAATCATAGGTAAATGGTTGTGGTGAAGGGGATGGATTGTTGATAGTGTGAGCATGATCAATTCCCCCATATGTGAAGTTAGTTTGAAGGTTAGGGGGCCCATAAGGGATGACCATCCCAATGTGGGGATCATAATTTGGGTGCATATGAATCTTTCCATACTCTTGTGGATTATAGAACATGTTGAGCATCAAAAAATGATATTCTTTGAGTGAATTTTTAAAAAAGTTTCCTCCATGGGATATGTGTCTGGAATTTGTGTTGCTAGTATCTATATAATCAAGGTAGTAGAGCTTGTGGAAGCTTCAAAAGTATCATGCAGAGAAGATAATGTCTTTAATAGAATGAGAACATCATTGGGAATATAAGTCATGTTGCATGTTTTAAACAGAGGTGGGTCAGTGGGTATAACATGCACTTTCCCATCATTCTCAAACTTGACACAATGGTGCAAAGTTGAGGGTACACATGCCATAACACATATCCAAGGTTATCCAAGTAGGATATTATATTATAACTCTCCTTTTATAACATATAATATCTCAAGAATTATGCAAGGACCTATATAGATATGTAAGACAATAGTGCCCACCATAGTACCTATGGTATCATTAAAGGAGCAAAGTACCATGTTAGTTTGAGACATGCAATTGTCAAGAAGAACTAGCTATTTATAGGCATGGGTGGAAATAATATTAGTACTAGCTCCCCTATCCATCATGAATCTCTTGACATGAGTTTGATCAATATATGCAATAATAAAAAAGGTAGAATCCTGATCTTTAGGTTGTTGAAATGGAATTTCTAAATTACTAAAGGAAATTAGGGAGATGGAATTAAGATATTTGACCAAAGATGTAAGAGGTTAGGGATCATTAGGTTGTATGTTAACCACTTGCAAGGCATTAATAAAATCTTTACGGTGTTGGGGTGAGTTTTGGATTAACTCATACAAGGACATTTTCATAAAAGTTTGGTGAAGTTGTTTCACTATTGAGCTATGAATAATGTTTGAAGATGTTAGTTTTGGGACACCCAAAATGGAAATATTAGGGTTTAGAGGAAGAGTGTCTTTGGAAAAAGGATGAGTCCAAAGAGCAGTGACTTTTCCCTTACCTTTATCCTTTTAGTTTTATGATCGTGTGGCCACATTAACTGTGTTGATTTGAAATATAGGTGAAGGAAGTGGCAAAGGAGGTATTAAAACATCTTTACATTTGAATTTAGGTGGAATAGTAGGAGGCATTATGGATTCCATAGGTGGAATAATAGAAAGGTTAATGGGAGTATCAACAAAGAGTGTGTTGACATCAAAGTTTTGCCAAATGACCATTGTAAGGGCTTTATAACTCTCAGTATCTTGTCTAGGTGAATGATGATATAGACACACTTGTGTATCATTAAACCAATGGCTTTATTGTAAGAGGACTATAAGGATTAATGGGAGGAAGAGTTATTATAGAAGATTGCAACAATTGACATAGGAAAAAGCTCTGAGAACCTGCGAGTGGCTCACACCTGCTATGGTTATAGGAAAAGATACCTTATTTTGTTTAGGAGTCACAGGGGTGGTTTTGCATGGTGCCTTGTTTGGTGGTGGTGGACTTATGTGTTTTATTGACACTTTCTTGGTGTTAAGTATCATGGTGTCAGATGTGAAAAGCATATCAAGTGGAAAAGGTAGTAGTGGAGGTAACTTAGCCTTTTGTTTTACTTGGATAAGTGATAATACAACTAAAGTAGAGGGGTGAGGTCCCAAAATTTATGGTAAAGTTGAGGGTTTAAGAGGGAAGGATCGGTGAGATCTAGGAAAATTAACATTTTTCTATAGTTCAAGCCACAAAAATCCAACTTTTGGTTAGAAAGTTGGATATAATTTCACCTATGGATGAATTAGATTAGAAATAGGGTGTACACCTAAATGCTTGATCTACTTTAATGTGGTAGATGCTTATGAGGGTGAGGGTTTTGACATAAATGATTAAACTTTTGGTGATTTTGGTGAAGAAGCTCTGGCTTTATCAAAGACCTTGGGGTATAGGGTAGTGAGAGGATTGGCGGTAAAGGTTGACACTCATTGTGTTGGATAAGGAGTTTTAAGTTAGTCCCAAAATGCTACATGATCTAGTTTCATGCAGTCAAGAAATTTTAGACTTTTCACCAACTATGAGAAGGGTTTAGATGATGTTGACATAGGCCTTATGGTTGTGCATTTAGAAGGATGAGGTGTTTGAGAAGGAGGGAAATTTTTGGTCTTTTCTACTTTGATCCAAAGATGAGAAATAGCCACAACAAGGTCTTCTTCAATAGAGATAGGAGAAGAGACATGGTCTTCCATGGATGGAAGAGAGGTAGGTGAAGAGGGTTCCTCAAGGGGTAGAGCATAGGTATAATTGTTCCCTCAAAATGTGGTAAAGGAATAGGTAAAGTATGATCCTCCATAGGTAAAATAAGTGGTAGAATTAGAGTAGGCACAATATGTCTATCATTTAATGTGGGAGTAGATAGCACTAACTCTTCTAGGTGAAAAGGTGGAGTGGATGGGGAACTACTCTCTATCAGTGGAGGAGAGGTAGGTGAAGAAGGTTCCTCAAGAGGGTATAACATAGGAATGATTTTCACCTCAAATTATGGCTACAAAATAGGCAAGGCATGGTCTTCAAGTGGTAAGAAGATAGGTAACATTGGTGCGAAAGGATTTGGCAACACTAGCTCCTCTGGTGGAAAAAAAAGTGGTAAAGGAGGCTTTTCCTCATGCAAGAGTGGAATGGGTGAAATAGACTCTTCTACCTATAGATGAAGAATGGGAAAAATAAATGTCACTAATTATGGGGGAATAATCAATAAATTAGGTGCCTCCTTTGTGGGAGAGGTTGAACTAGAGGTAAAGGAAAGACCATATTAATCGTATGGATATTATGATCACATGAGTTAGTCATGGTCTGAATAATATTTTGATTGGGTGAATGGTTAGAAAAAGGTTGTTTAAACACATCCATATTTTGATTAGTGGGTGCATTAGGATTATCTAAAATGAGCTCACCCTATCAAGTATGTCTCGAACAATGTTCTTGAATGTTTTATGGTTATTAGAATTATGGCCTTTAAATTGATAGTAGTCATAAAATTCATCCTCCTTGTACCAAGTTGGAATAAGATGGGTAGGGTCAAACTATATATGAGGTTTGATTGATTTTAGGAAGGGCTATGACACCTTGTTGCAATAGTTTTTCCAAAATGGATGTATATGACTCCCCAATGGGAGTGTATTGTCTTTGTTCATACCATTATTGGAATTGCTTGGTTAGATTTTGGGAAGTTAAGGAATTAGGTTGGTTTGTGGTTGTGAAAAAAGATAATTTAATGATGACCACATTGGTAGAGCCTTTAGATTTTTGGTTAGAAGGAGAATTTTTAGAATAAGATTCATTCTATTCGTAATTGGCATTCTTACTACGCAACTTGACTCTACCTTCATCTATAGCCTGAATCTTGAGTTTTTATGCCATTGTAAAGGCCTCATCAAATGTGAAAAGAGTTTGTACTTAAAGTGTGGATGAAGTGTGCTTAGCATATGCCCTTGATAATAGCTTAATAAGCTCAGGTTGGGGTAAGGAGAAGGAGAGTTGATTGATCAAGCCTCTCCAGCGAGCGACAAAATTTATGATAGACTCATCATCAAATTGTCTACTAGAATAAAGGTCTATAATAGAATTATTTTTAGAAATGTTAATAGAGAAATGGTCTAGGAATATTTGTGTGAGTTAGGTAAATGAGAAAAGGGAGTGTTGAGTTATAGAGCTATACCAATCTAGGGCAGCACCTGAAAGAGACATAGGGAAAGTGCAAAGTAGTAACGCATCATCATGATGTATTAAATAATAAGCATGTGTAAATGCTTGTAAATTCTATTGTGGGTCCTCTTTAATATATATATAAGTAAATTTGGGGAGTTCCCATTGGCTTGGATAAGGGAGAATAGGCACAAAAGGATGGATGGGTTCATTGCATATCTAATCATAAGATAACACATTCTTTGAACATATAATGGATGTCTCTAGATTAGACATCTTGTCCATCAACATCTTAATGAGGTCTAGAGGGGGATTAGTCTGGGAGATACCCCTAAGTTATAGGGAACCTGATAGGAAGTAGAGGGAGCATATGACATAACTTGCTGAGGTTATGTTGGTGCAACATAAGGATAATGATTCATAGACTAGGGGGTAGAAAGAAAAGGGGCTTACCTCATTAGGTTAGAGACTATGTTTTGGTTGGATGTTGTTATTATAGGTTAGGTTATTGGTATTGTTAGACTAGATGAAGGGTGAGTCATAATCAAGTAATTATAGGTGTGAGAGTAGATGGAATAGGTACCACCAAATTTTAAAATGGAGTGAGACCTAACTGACCTACTTGTGGTTATAAACATAGGGAAGTTATGGTAGGGTTTAGGTGGGATTAGGTAATCGATGATGCTAAACTTTGGACATTATTTATGGTTGGGTTACTTGTCAAAGTAGTGGTTTGAGTAACCATCAGGAAAATAGTGGAGATAGTTGAAACTGAATTTGTCTTCATTAGAGAGGTTGGCATACCATATATTGGGTCACCCAAAGAATTATGGGTTCAATTCATGGAAAGGTAATTCTGAAGGGCTACCACATTGTGATAATTTTTTTTAGCAAAATCTTGATCTCCTTCATGCACAATGGGAATTTGGTTAGGGTTGGGAGTATGCTTTGTATCTAAAGTATGCTCCATGATAGAGTCAGCAACAAGAGGGGAAGGTGGAAGTGATTATCATCTTGAATAATCAACAATAATTTTGGCTTGAGCTCATGTCAATACCATGCAAAAAGAAGTAAGAATAGTATTAATAGATAGAATAAGGGAAAACTAGGTTTGGGTGTAGGTAAGTAGGTTGTTTCAACTTGTTGTTTTGAGAAAACTAAAATTACATAGTTGTTAATGTCAGTTTCTTGACCAATGTTAGTAGTAAAATTTTTTTGATGTCGGTGGGATTAACTGATGTTGGTACCTAAAGCTTGCTGATATTGGTGTAGTTAGCTGATGTCGATCACTATGATATACTGGAAGATGGAAAATCTAATGTTTTAGAAACTTGAAGGTATAATCTAGGAAAAATAGAGGATGAAAGAGGTCTATATAACAAGGAAGAACACTCAAAAAACTTGATATAATAGGTTATACAAACTAAGTATTACAAATAATGTTGTTTTTGTGAATCAATGGAAAAACATCCTTACCAAATTC
The DNA here is from genome assembly GCA_037957365.1 of Torreya grandis. Classification (NCBI taxonomy): domain Eukaryota; kingdom Viridiplantae; phylum Streptophyta; class Pinopsida; order Cupressales; family Taxaceae; genus Torreya; species Torreya grandis. Next base: position 930,471 of record JARHVA010000419.1, read on the forward strand.
AAAATATAGAAGGCAATATAAAAGTAGAAAAATAACATATAGCCATTAATTATTAACTCGTAGAGATTAATTTTAGTCTCAAGTTGTCTTATGCCTTAATCAGATAGTGAGAGGAGAATTTGGTTAGCAAAGGTAATAGAAAGTAATCTAGAGCTAGTTTTAGGTTAGTTTTAGTGCTCAAGAGGAAATCTATGTTATAGTAGGTATGTGGATTGTTATAGGAGCTTACTCCCTACACTTCATGGAACTAAATCCAAGCCAATATATTTAACCAAAATATACATTTTTCCTAGAGTTTATACTCCACCAAATAATGGAGTGGGTTCTCCCCTTGGTGGTGAAATCCAAGTTGGATAGCCACGTAGGGTAAGGTGATCCACCAGGTGATGAAATCCTAATGGGCCTTATGTAAGGTGAGTTTATATGTTTTTTTATGTGAGTGTAATCTTTTTTTGTAACATAGGTTCTCTATAAGTCATTCATAATACTTGTAATTAACTAGGTGAGCTAATATGCAGAAAACAAACAATGAAGTGTAGTAAGTTTTAAACCCAAATATGAAATATTTAAATTCAAATAAAAACAAAGATGAAATAGGATTAGAGAATGAAATTAACTATCCTAAAGTGAATACAAATAAATAAAATATTCTTTTAACTTTTAATAAAAATGATAAATTGCTTTTATAGGCAAAGAGAAAAGAAGAGTGGCAAGGAAGGAGAAATTTCAATTTATTGCCCTTAAATAGAAAATAAAATGTTAAATTTTTTTGATTTGAGGGAAAAGAAGAAGATAGTGCAAGACACGAAATTTTCACTATAATTCATCTACATTAATTCTTGAAACAAGTAATGAACCTAAGGAAAACTCTAGGGTCCCACTAGGCGTGCCAAAAATATTTCACTAAAATTTGTCTATTTCAAGTCTAAATAAAAACAAAGAAGAAGGATAGGGATAAGTGATTAGAATGAACATGGATTGGTTTGTGAACTATATCTAGATGTTTGATCACTCCTCTTTGGCTAGGGTTGACTACCTATAAGTAAGAAAGCACTACCACAAAATGTTTGTTAGTAGATATATGAGTGGGTTGTCAAGCTATGCGCTAGTTCTAGGAAGTATCAAACTTCCTTAGAGATGACAATCCACTTTTGAGAGACAAAAGAATAAAAAACAACCAAGAGAGAGGACACAAGAGATTAAAAGAGAGATAATGTTACCATTATTCACAACTTGAGTATGATAGAAAGTAATAGAGTGTAGGTAGTATATTCAGTTTATTTTTTGGAAGTTATTTAGGTAGGGTTTAGAAGGGTTACTATAAATACATAGTTATCGACATCGATTAGGATATCAAGGTTGGTAGTAAAAGTGATCAATATTGGTTAGGTTATTAAGGTCAGTAGGGAAGTGTGACCAATATTGGTTAGGCTATCGAGGTCGATAGGGGAAATAATTGCCTAGATTTTGCAAAAGATTTTTTGGGTCTTGGAAATGGTTTTGGTCAAGTCTAGAAGGTTGGGGGAAAGTTGTGTGTGTGTGTGAGAGAGAGTAGTGTTTGGATGGATTTGGTCAGAGCTTTGGTGTGTTGGAATAAGGGGAAACAAGTGGGGAAGCTTTATAACTCCTTCATGGGGGTTTGGTTAGGAATGTGTAAAGTAATGAACAATAGATATAGAGTGAATGCAAAGTAATTGCTTAAAGACATACAGAATAAGTGATGTACTTATCTATAGAGGTGATTGAATGATAAGTGCTAAATGGATGGCTCCTATCAAGATTTCCAAACTAATGCCTTGAATAGAGAAAACAAGTGGGTGTTGTTGGTTCTCACGAGCTTGGTTCCTGATCTAGGTTAACTCATGTAAGGTAACAGTAAGCCAAGATGTCAAAAGTTGAATGCCAAAATCTTGTATGAAAATAATAATGACTTTTCTTGATTTTTGCTGACCTAAACATTAGTTTGGAGTTTGGCTTATATAACTAGCATCAATGATCCTTTCAACATCGATCATGGGTTGATCGATGTTTGTGACATGAGAATAGGTAAAAGTAATATTTTTAACTTGTTTTCTATTGTTTCTCATGCCAAGTGTGGTATCCATTACAAAATGGTAGAAATGGGAGGTTAAGAAGGATGTAGTTAGTTAGGAATTTATTTTTGAGGTGAGAATAAGTCATGGGTAATTAAGATAAGCGGACTAAGTCTTGAGGTGACTCATTAGGTGAGAATTAGTCTTAGGATGAGATGGCTAGGTAAGGTGGTATAAGGGGTTTTTAATTAACTTAATTAAATATTTTAAATTAATTAAATGTATGAGGGGTAAAGGCATGGGTTAAGGAGGCTAATTATTATTGAAATGGGGCTCAAGGGGGATTTCAATAGAGGGAGCTATGCATGTGTGTGATGTAATTTTGGTGTCTACACTTGGCTCAACATAAAGAAATCTCAACAACAAAAATTGGTAGATGCTTCCCTACTAATAAAAGACTACACTGAGTGTGAAAAGGCATTTAAAGATGTTGAATCTATGGAGGAAATAATAAATACACATCAGCAATAACTTAATTCTAGTTTTCTAGCTATCTGAAGATAGGTTATTATTAAGTACACTTGAATAGGTTTAGAAGGAGGCTAGTATATCCATCAACTAATTGTTTACTAAGGCCAATGAATGTCCCAACCAACTTGAGGAGATGAATAAGTTAAAGGTGGCCACAGAAGAGATAACTTCCAAGCTAATTGGCACCTATCACATTGGGATAGTGTTAGAAAGAAAATTGAGCAAACTAGGCCTAAGTTTTTGGCTGAGGTTGAGATTGAGACTTAGTCCAAGATGGACTAAAAGCATAGTATGGGGTGATGTTGGAACTCAAAATTTGACTAATGGAATTCAAATATCATTTTTCAAGAATACCATGGCTTGGAACCAATAAGGCATGAGAGGACAAAGTCGTAAAAGATAATAAGCATGAGAAGACCTAGTCAAAGATGGAACATAATTGCAAAGAACTTGAGATCATAGGACTTAGAATAGTATCAAAATACTTGGGGAGCATGAGGGAAGTAGGGTACAATTTAGGAGTGATTATTAAGGACCATCTATACTTTAATCATCATGAGTTTCGCACTGACCCATGGAAAGGAGGACATTTGGTAGCAAAGATCTAGTATAAAACAAGAATATAGGGGGTGTGAAGGCCTAGGTCCTTAGGAGAGAATAATTGAAAGACTACCAAAAATATCAATCTATTTAGATATCATTGGAAAATAACCCATTTATCATGTATTATGTAACTACTTTGTTAGGGAAAAATAAGTATAAATTCCCTTATGTGAAACCATGTAAGGTGACTAATAATGAATATCATATAGTGACTATATAATATATACTTGTTGGTATTATAATAAGTTTAGGTGTTATGTTTTAGATAATTGATAGTTAAGCACTAAAAATGAGTTTGTATTGACCAATTTGTGGCTTATAATTCATTATGAGACATTTAAGACATGCATTATATGAGTTTGTATAGAAAAACCTTTGAATTCCATGGCACTTATTTTTGTCTTCTTAGTTGTTGTGATTAATGAGTCAAGGTATATAGTTTTATATTTTTTTATGTAATAACTAATCAAACAGATGAATACACTCAAGTATATGACTAGTGTGTTACTGAGCAACATAACCCATGGGAACTGATATCTTACTACATGCTTCAGGTGAGCATGTAAGAGCTTAGTCTTGCATGAAAGGCCAGTGCAGAAGCTATTTGGGGCTACACTTTAGCACCAAATAAACATGATTAATAGAATTAACCCAATATAGGTACCTTTACCAAAGCTACCTCCAATACCATTTTCTATATCTCTACCAAAGGTGAATGAACCAAGCTCTTCAAATGATATACCAAGGGCACCACAATTTAGAGATCCAATAATATTACTAAGTGATGTAGGAGCATCATAATATCAATAATTGTGCCATGTAAATATCATATAATTAAATCAAATTATGGTTTAAGAGGTTTATTGGGTCTCAAATAGCCTTCAAAAAGTTTGTTAGATGTCAATCTAGCCTAATTTGTAATTTCCCTCCAAAAGTTAAATTTAAATATTTGAATGGTTATAAAAGAGATTTTATGGAATTTTGACCATTTCTAAGTACATGAACTTTAAAAAATGGTCCTAGAAACTTAAAATCATGTTGTAAATATATATTCACTTTAGGTAGGTGTAAACTTACTCTTGTCATGGTTTATAAGTGGTTACACATTAAAAGAAGATAGAGAAACCATATGGTGGTTGGAGATAAGAGTAAAGGAGTGAATATTGGTCTTATTTTAGGACCAAACCAAAATTATACTCATGATAATTTTTTTACCACCAAAATAGGAGTCAAATAAAGAAAATAAACATGTACAAGTTCAAATCAAGAGGATTAAGTGAAAAAGAGTAGGAGTTTAGGAAGGCAGAGAAAGAGTGGGGAAGGCCTAATAGGGCTATTCTCTATAAATAAGATTGTTTAGATGATAAATAAATGAATCCATTTTGTTGATGCAAGGTATGTTTTATAGAAAAGAAGTATCATTAACATATTTTGATACTTATTAAATATGTTTCAAATGGTTTCAAGATGAATCTTGATTAAGGAAGACATAAATAAGGATTTTATGGATAGTCTCCCTATGTAACAGAGATTGTATATGTGGAAACTTGGATTTATTTTATAATAAATATCTTTGGTAAAGTTACACTTAGTTTGAGGTCTAAGAAATAGAAACCTTAAAAGAACTTGTTTCTGTGTTTTTGTAGATATTATAATCTTTGATAATATGCACAAATGTTTGTATGAGATTCATTTTTAGATTGGATAAGTTTAAGGAATTAATTAGGATATTTTCCCATGTATTAATATTGATAAAAAGTATCATAAGGTTTATAAACCATCAAATTAAGTCTCTCAAGCTTGTGTAGATTGGGAAAACTCTAAAATGAGATTAGCAACACTAAAATACCCATATCTTTGTTTTTATCTAGTCAAATTTATCTAAATTTCATAATAAGGAGATATAAGGTATATATATTGAACTATTACAAGTGTAATTATATTGAAATAAGTCCTATAGGACAAGAAAACATAGACTGAGTTATGCAATTTATGTAGGCAATCATTAAAGAGACCCAGAATGTGAGAAGTTTTGTTAGTTTAACCTTATTTTTGGTTATAAATTTTGTATGGAGGTTTTTAAATGTATTATAAATTTTTAAAAAAATTTAAAGTGCGTGATTTACTCCATTTGTTATTTAAAAAAAAATCCTCCTAGAAGGTAAAACAGGGTTGAACAGACCTAATTGTGAAAGTTGTTATCAAAGATTAATTTCATAGAAAACCAATAAACTCATTGGTTTATCATCATTATGATTTAAATATATTATTTTGGGGTTAAATTCAAAAATCTATTGAGAAATTTTTCAATAACAATAACACCTTTTCAAAGAGTAAGCAAGCCCACACAGACTACTATAGTAGAATTTGAGTAAAAAACATTTTCTTGGCCATTTAAAAAATTAGATGGAGTCTTGGATTAATATTAGACTTATAAAATTAAATTGAGATCATATTATTCATTTTTATATTGATAACCCAAAGTTTTTAAAATTCATCAAAGAATAGAATTAGGCCCAATAGGTTCATTTGCAAATTAAATTTATACCCTGAGTTATGAGGGTCTAAAGGAAACCAAGTTTATATTGAAAATTCTAGGTTTTTTAAAGATCTAAATGGTGTTTTGAACAAGCCTCTATATTCTCATTATTATTTCCTTGATTATGGGATAAGTCTTGAATAGAGTAAACATGGTTTTAAATGTAGATTTCTTAAAATAATGTCATGCCGGCATAAGTTTTTATTGAAAGTTATAGACTTTCAAGAAAACATAGCTGAATATAGTGTGAGAAACATTCTTATTAGCATAAAATAGATGATTATAAAATTAAAAGAGGTAATAACACATATTTTATTATTTTGACAAGAAGAGGTGTGAACTATAGGGGTGTCATAGTCTTCAGAATTAGTACCCTTTTTCTATGTTTATAAAGGAATTTTTATCTTTAGTAAAGATTAAGAAAATTTTTATGTTCATAAAGGCCCCTTTATATCAATTTTTATATCAGAGATATAGTAAGATTATCATTTTATCTACATCATTTGGTATTAGATTTTAGATAAGCTCTTGGATAATGTTGGGTTTTTATTCTTAATAATGTTTCAGTCGCTGAAGTGTAGCCCCAACAAGCTAGCATGTTGGCCCTTCATGCAAGACTGTGGTCTTGCATGCTCACCTAAAGCATGCAACTAGAGACAAATTCCTATGGGTTATGTTGTGAAGTCACATATCAATCATATTATTTGGGTTAAGACTTATATTTTATTATCAGTTACATATAAAAAGAGACATACTACTTTGATCCTAGTATCATTACACTCAATAACAATAATTACACAAAGAAGTTTCATTAATTTTATAGAGTGTTACTCAAAAAAATAAAAGTATGCATAGAAATAATATTAATTAAAATTATAATTACTCAACACATACCTACCACATGCATAATTATTACTTCATTATAATAAGAACATCAAAAAATGACTAAAATATCTAGAACTCTTATATTATGCTTCAACAAACTATATCCAAAATCTATCACATCCAATGCTTACATACAGGGGTATTTATACTTGTTTATCCTTGACTAAGTAGTTACAACATAAATTATATGAGTAATTAGCCAATGAACTCTCTATGAACTAAAAATCATGATAGTTTGTTAACTAGTGTCTCATAAGGACCTGGGCCTTTGTGACCCATATATACTAATTTTATGCTAGATCATTACTATCATGTGTTTATCTCTATGTGGTATTATGAAAAAATCCCAATGGATAAGGTCTTGGTGACCCTTGATAATCACTCCTTAACCATCTCCCACTTCCCATGTGCTCCCCAAGTATTTTGCTATTTTTTTGAGTCCTATGACCTCAGGTTCCTCATGGTTAACTCTCCTCTTAGATTGGGTCCTCTCATGCTAGTGAATTTGCACCCATGTCATTTCATGCTCTATTGGTTAATGCTATAGTGCTTCTAGTCCAGTGTAATTCCACTCCATAGTCTTTCTACACTATGTTCCTTTTGTGTCATGTTGGTTTCATGCCAAAATATTAAAATACTTGGCCAAAATTTGGGGTCCAACATCACCCCACACTATGCTCTTAGTCTATCTTGGACTAAGTCTTGGTGGTGGCATCCATCAAAAATTTAGGTGCTATTTACTCAATTTTCTTCTTGACATTATCCTAATGTGACAATGTGTTGAGTAGTTTTGTAGTTATTTCCTCAATGACCACTTTAGACTTCTTCATCTTCATGGGTTGTTTATAAATATTATTGGCTTTTTTGACCAATTCATCCAAGGATAAGCTGAAATCCTTCTGGACTTCTTCCAATGTTATTACTTCTCTAAAAACCTATCCTTAGAGGGTTGCAAAACTAACATTTAATTGTTGGTGATGTGTATTTATCTCTCTTCCTTTATTTCCACATCTTTGAATGTTTTTGTGTACTTGACATGATCCCTTATTAAGTGGGAAACATTAGCCATTTGATACCTTTGGGATTCCTCTACATGTATCCAAGCTTCCATGATTTTATTTGGTCATGTTATTAATTTAAAAATCCCATCCAAAATGGGGATGAATTCCCCAACTCTTTCAAGGGTGTGCTTGTATACTTCGATCACCTCAGTGAATTACTCCACTAGTACTAGTACCTCATTTTTTGGTGTAGGATACTCTTTAAAATGATTCAAAAGGATATTAATTAATCTCTCTAGTTTACTTGTGGCATCCTCATTTATAGGATTACCATCCACTAAAGTTGGCTTTTGTCCCAAAATTGTCTTACATAAATTTAAAGTCTTGACTTTGGCCTTCGTGGCCTCCTTTACTTATTTTAAAATAACCACTCCTTATATGAGTACCTTCTTGGTATTAACCTCTTTCTCATACATACCCACCACCTGGGCATGTTTCTTCTCTACATCATGTACATCAGAATATGATAATATATTATGGCATGTGACTTTAAGAACCATCTTCAAAAATGTAGCACTGGCTTGTAGAGGGGTGATCTTTTGGGGATCAACCCATAATGGTTTAGATAGTTATAGAATATTAGGAACTAAGAGGAGGTTGTCTTGAGGGAGCTCAAAATAGCATTCCTCATTGTACATGTATAAAAGGAAGGACATCTACCTCTTTATATCCATGGTTGTATCTTGGGGAAGGAAGTATGGCCATAATTATAACATCTTATTAGGGATGCTCATTTGATTTTAGATGCAAAAATTGGTAGATTCATCAATGATAGCTTCTTTTTATACTTGACATTCTCCTTTCCTTTCTTTAGTTCACCCTCTAATATCTCAACCTCTACATCAGTAGCTAAAGAAGTGCTACCAATAACCATTCCACTCATCTATTGATCATCACCATCCCTCTCTTCACCATATGGATCCCTAATGTCCAATGGAAAATATTGGAAGGTGGATTCATCCTTGTACACTAGGGAGGGTGTCTTATTGAAATTGGTATCTGAATCTTCCTTATGGACTATAGGTTCTTCTTGCTCTTTCTCTTTCTCAAGTATTTTTTGAGGTGTAAATCTTGATGGTGAAGATGCCTGTGAAGTTTTAGGATTTGAAGATAGGGGTAGAATAATATGTGGGGGAGAATGTGGAGGTGGAGGTACCTATGGAGGTGAAAATTTGGGTGGAGAAGGTCAAAGAGGAGAAGGTTAGGGTAGAAAAGGGTAAGGTGGTAAATGGTGAGTTAGAGAAGATTAGGGAGGAAAAGGTCTAGGTAGAAAAGGGATAGGCTATGATGATTATGTAGTACTCTACCATTTTAGAGGACTTTGATGTGAACTGGTGTTAGCATCATGCCCAAACCACTTCTTCATCAGATGAGGACTCTGAGATCTTTTCCATGTATACTCTGCACCCTTTAAACTCTTATACTTGGGCCACAACATGTAGAATAGATTATATACCTATCCTCCTATTAGTATTGGCTTGAGTTTGATATCCATTTGGTTATTCTCCTTCTTCTCCCTATAGGCCTTCTAACCTAGATAAATGTACATCTTTTAGAGAGTGTGAATCTCCAAGTTGATTTTGTCTATCTCTAAGGCAATAGGCTATGCATCATAAATGCATTTCATTGAGTCAATGAAGTACCTTGCTAAAAATGCATAACGTATCTTTAGCCATGTAGATATTTATTTGAAAGGGACTATATTGATGTGTACCAATGAGAAGTTTTACTTCACAATGAATAAATCTTGCTCACTAGCAAGGGTGGGAAAGTCTTTTAGAATGTGCCATTCATTCTGAATGCCTCCTTCATCCCATCAAACCAAGAATTTATTTTTATTTTATAGGATGGGGAAATATGACATATGAATACCTTATAACTATTAGCAAATACTTATTTTCATGTGGGTAAGCCCACTTTAACACTCCTATAGTGTAATCAGGTACACTAATCTCATCAAACACCATTAACAATAAAAATACTCCCTATAGAAACCTATAACCTAGTATCTGATGGGTCTTCTTTATATCCTCAATGATTTTTTGGCTAAATTACATAGCCCAATTATAATTCAAGCCCTTAGTAACTTGGTGGGTGATGTAGATGTAGGCCATGTCTACCTCTTTCTAATGATCGTTGCCATCGATCTTGGTCATTATAATACACGTTACAACCTAGAGGGCAAGATCCTATAGGTTATTGATATACATGGTGTGGACCTACTTTTAATAAATCAACATCATATCTATTTTTTCAATATCATTAGTGTCCCCTAAGTCATATGATACATCCAACCCTAAACACTATAGCCCTAACACCTTACTTATCCTCTTGGGTGTGATCTTCATACTGCACCTGCCAAAGTAGAGGTAGTCTTCATGGACATGTGAGATTAGGAACTTGATGGCCTCCATGGTTTTATATAGTATGATATATTTAATAATTAGAACAACCTCACAACATCTAAGGTATTGAAGATCTTAAAATTATACACTAATTGGTTCTTAGTGTTCTAACACTCAACCTAGTAGTCATTTTATAATTTAACCTCATTCCTAGGTTAACAATGGTTGTAATCAAAGATTTTACAAGTGGGTATCTTTGAGAGCCATTTATTTATGCATAACACCATCTCTAGGTACTTCATTTCTTTGATCATCAATGGTGGTGGTAGAGATGATTATGTTTTCTTTGCCTAGTGCACCATACTAGCTTCTTCTCTTTATACATGTTGTGCCTATTCTTCAAGTATTTATTCTCTAATGAATACTATTTCTCCCCAAGGTGCTTCCTCTTCCTATAATATCATTGGTAATGGATTAGTCCTTAAGGTCTTCTTCTTAGGCTACATCACCTTCTAAGGAGCCTAAAAGTTGAGGCATGTGCATATAACATTCCTAAATAAATACATGATTGTTGTGTTAAAAAATTTGTATTTTCATGCTCCCTTTCCCTCTAATGGTATACATCTATCCCTGTAACCTAAAAATATAAGTCCTCCCTACCATGGTCATGTCTTATATTTTTCCCTATGTTTTACTTATGTAGCTTGATGTTTGGCTCAATGCCTATCTTAAATATTTGTGATGCTCATTTACTCACTCTAAAATTGATTTGGTTTTCATCACACTTGGTTTTGTAATCAGAAATGGAAGTAAAGGTAAAACATAAAAATTATTTAACTTGTCTTTTTATAGTCTCATGGGGGTTAACCCACATTTACTATCCCCTTTCTTTTCATTCATCACTTCTTATCATTAATGCAATTTTAAGAACTATCATTTTTTGACCATCACTTCTTATCATAAATACATTTAATGATATTATTTTATCATGAAGTTAGAATATTTATTGTAACCACTATTTTTTACATTAATAACACATCCCATCTTGCACCTTACTTTAAAGTGGAATATAATTATGTCCCAAACTTTTCTTGGATTAGAAGATAGTTGTTCTTATTTATTTTGAATTTTCAAACTATTTGGTGAGAACACTCTATCCTTAGGCTATGTACTTTGCATGCATTACATAAATTACATGCCTTAAGTAACTTGCATGACTTAAGTAACTTGTGAACCATAGGTAGATTGCATGCCTATGTTTAATAATAAATCTAGATACCGTTTACCCCACACTAAAATCATGTTGTGATCATTCATGAAAAATAAAAGTATGAAAATTAAGTAAAACTACATTAAATAAATGTTACATGCCACAAAGGTAGCATTTTTATTAAAAATAAGAAATCTTAGACTAATATCATAAGCCTTATTGTTACAAAATCTAAACTATTTAGAGGCAAAATATGATCAGAGTTGACTTTCATTATAATGCCGCGGAAGGAATTGGCTATCCAACCTTTATAATCAACAAGTGTCAGTAGGTCAATTGTTATGAATTATAAAGGGGTTATCCCAATGAATTTAAATTTTTCCAAAATGGCATGAAAACTTGGAGTTGTATATCAAGACTTTCATCCTAGGGGTAAATGTTTTATGCTTTATGTGTCAGTTATGCCATTTTTTATATATGTGACTCTCCACATACTGACCCTAATGTGCAAGGAAATAGGCTTTATTTAACTATAATAAGGTATTCAAGCATGCCTTTAAGGATGACTCCTCATAAAATTATCCAACATGCACAATATGAAGAGATGGCACCAAAAACTCGACTGGTAGGACTGTCTCCTTTCTATATACTAATTTAAATGGTGTGTTCTTGTTCAAGAACTTATAGGTTATTCAGTAAGCCCATAGTACCACATATAATCTATCATCCCAATCATTTTAACTAATATTACAAATCTTCATCAATGTTGTGCCTAATATTTTATTAAATGGCTTGATAGTTCCATTGGCTTGGGGGTGATATAATGTTATTTTATGATGAGCAATCATGAACTCATCCAGTAAGATGCGAATGGTTTCAATTAGGTTGTGGGTGCCATGATCACTAGTGAAACTTAGTGGGAATCCAAATTGAGTTATGATATGTTTTCAAATGAAACATGCAGTAATAATAGTAGTACAATCCCTCATTGGCACAACTTCATCCTAGTTTGTAAGATAATCTATTGGATAGTGGAGCCTGATCTTATTATAATGCCTAGTTATCAATAAGGGGTGTGTGGGGGGTAAATGCCTGCCCCCCCCACTATGGTCACCATGGGGGTCTAAGGGGGGTGGTGCATTTGGGGGTAGCACCCTCAAAATCAAAACTTAGTTAAAAATGAATTGTAAAATATTGTAATTTTATAGTAAATATGAACCATTCACTATTAGGTTGCAGATCTAATGGTAGAAATTATGTTTGTGTGTTTTCCCCTATATGTAACCCTATTTTTGATATGAACGTATTGTAATTATGATGGCATACTATATGTGAGTAAAGAGGATATTGTAGTGGTTGTATTGTAGGATTTTACCTTCATTTGTTGGACTAAATAATAAGGACTAGCTATTTCTATGTGGACGTAGCCCATATTGGATGAACCACATTAAATCTATGTCTCTATTGTGTTGTATTTTTTGCATTTTATTTTCATATTTAATTCATTAATATTGCTCTATGTTCTATATTATTAACAACTAGTATCAGATTTAAAGGTTTATTTGGTAGATAAACTCATAGGAAAAAAGGGTTCCTAGTTCATGTGGGAGCAATGTAAAAAAAGGAAAGTTTAAGGTCAAAAAGTTTAGCGGCCAAAATTATCAGCTATGGAATATGAAAATTGAGGACTATCTATTTCAAAAGGATCTTTCCTAACATTGGGTGGAATAACAAAGAATCTAGTGAATATGAAGGATGAATAATGGGAGGTTGATAGAATGGCACTAAAAACAATATGACTATGTTTGGCAACATTAGTGGTCTTTAATATTTCAAAATAAAAGATAAAAGTGGATGTGATAAATCATTAGATAGAGTGTATGAAAAACCCTCAACCTAAAAACAAGGTATTTCTTATGAAACATTTATTTAATATGGAGATGTCATAAGGTGGGTCTGTTGTTGATCATTTAAATGAATTTAACACAGTCATAAATTAGTTAAGCTCTGTAGGAGTAAAATTTGATGATGAGGTTAGGGATATTTTGATTATATGCTCATTTATAGAAATATGGAATGACTTGGTCATTGTTGTGAGTAATTTTATCTTTGGTTCAAACACTTTAAAGTTTGATGATGCTATTGGTGTTATTCTCAGTGAGGAAATGTGATGAAAAAAATAGGTGAGACATCAAGTAATGATTTGAATATGGATAACATTGGAAGATAAAAGGATATAGGAAAGGGCCTAAGAAATTATGAGAAGTTTAAGAAGGGTAGATCCAAATCTAGAGGAACATTGGTGTGCTAGATTTGTAAGAAGAAAGGACACCTAAAGAAAGATTGTTAGTTTTAAAAAGGAAAACAAGGAGTTGGAAAACAAGATAAAAATTACGAAGAAAATGTATATAGTGATGTGTTTCAAGATGATTTAATCCTTTTATTAGATAATATTAATGATTCTTGGGTGTTATATTTAGGGGCTTTATTTCACGCTACATCCCATAGGAAATATATTCAAGATTATGTTTAAGGTTATTTTGGGTGATGGTGAACCTTGTAAAATTATTGGAAAGGGTAAGATATATATAAAATTAACGAATGGAAACAAATGGCTTCTAAAAGAGATGATGTATGTTCATGAGTTGAGAAGAAATCTAATTTCAATAGGGTAGTTGGGAAGTGAGGGTTGCATAGTTACATTTGAAAAAAAATCATGAAAGGTCAATAAAGGATCACTGGTAATAGAAAAAAAAGAGAAGGTAGGTACATTATATTTATCTATTGAAAATGTTAACTCTTCTATTTAATTATCTTATATAGAAGCATATACAAAATTATGGCACCAAAGACTTGGGAACATGAGTGAGAAGGGGACGTAAGCTCTCCACTCAAAGAATTTGTTTCTAGATTTGAAAAATGTGGATTTGGAATTCTGTGAGCATTGTGTGTATGAAAAATAGAAGAGAGTCATATTTCTCAGAGTTGGGAAGACAAAGAAGGATAAAAATTTAGATCTTATATATACATATGTATGGGGATCAGCTCAGGTATCATCCCTTGGTGATATTCTTATTATGTTACTTTTATTGATGATGCAACTATAAAAACTTGGGTTTATTCCATATGACAAAAATATGATGTTTTTGATACTTTTAAGAAATGGAAAGCTTTGGTTGAGAATGAGACAATAAATAAGTTAAAGTGTGCTAGATCAGATAATGGAGGTGAATACTATAATAAGGAGTTTGATAATTACTATTCATTCCATGGGATTCAAAGAGAGAAGACAATTCTAAGAACACCAAAACAAAATGGCATCTCTAAAAGGATGAATAGGATAATCATGGAGCATGCAAGGAGCATGAGATTGCATGTAGGTTTCCCTTATAGTTTTGGGTAGATTTTATGGATATTGTTATTTACATAATAAATAGAGGGACTTTAATTCCTTTAGGTGGTAGCATTCTATAAGAATCATGGACATGTAAAAAGGTAGATTATTCCATTTTAAATAATTTTGGTTGTGAAGCATTTGTCTATATTGAAAAAGAAAATAGAACCAAGCTTGAATCAAAATCTAAGAAATATAGTTTTACTGGATATGGAGTTAATGATTTTGCTTACCATTTATGGGATTTTGAAAATCACAAAATCATTAGGAGTAGAGATTTGATCTTTAAAAATAAGGTTATGTACAAAGATCAGTTGCAGGGAAAGAAATAAGAAAAACCAAATATAGAATATGCAGTACTTGATGAAATCATAAGAAATGAAATTGCAAAAGTGCCAAAAAATTAGAGTGTGTAACAACTACAACAATAAAAAGTACCTCAAACTCTTGAAAGTGTAGTTAGAAGATCTACCAGAGTAAGTAGACTCCCTGAATGATACTCTCCTTCACTTTATTATTTATTATTGCCTGATGGTGGTGAGTCAGAAAGCTATGAAGAAGTAATGTAGGTAGAAACTAGAAAGAAGTGGGAGCAAAGCATGAAAGAG
The DNA here is from genome assembly GCA_037957365.1 of Torreya grandis. Classification (NCBI taxonomy): domain Eukaryota; kingdom Viridiplantae; phylum Streptophyta; class Pinopsida; order Cupressales; family Taxaceae; genus Torreya; species Torreya grandis. Next base: position 945,680 of record JARHVA010000419.1, read on the forward strand.
GAGATGGACTCCTTGGTACATAACCAAACATGGGATTTGGTTTAGTTACCTAAAGGTAAAAGAAAATTATAAAATAAATGCGTTTATATGTTGAAGGAAGAAGATGGAGGCAAAAGGAGGTATAAGGCTAGACTTGATGTAAATGGGTTTACACAAAAGAAAGGTATTGATTTTGATGAAATATTTTCTCCAGTTGTAAAAATGAATTATACCAGAACTATTTTAAGTTTGGTAGTAGTAGATGATTTTCACCTTGAAAATTTAGATGTGAATACTACTTTCTTTCATGGTGATTTGGAGGAGGAAATATATATGGAGCAACCATAGGGATATGAAGTAAAAGGTAAGGAGAAAATGGTGTGTAGGTTGAAGAAGAGTTTGTATTGCCTAAATCAAGATCAAAGGAAGTGGTATTTGAAATTTTACATGTTTATGATATAAAAAGGTTATAATATATGTCATTTTGACTATTATGTCTATTTTAAGAGATTAGATAATGGAAGCTATATTATCTTGTTATTATATGTAGATGACATGCTTGTTATAGGGTCTAACATGTAGGATATAAATGAGATCATAAGAAAACTATCATATTCATTTTAAATGAAGGATTTGGGTACTAAAAATCAAATCCTTAGTATGATAATAATAAGAGAAAGGAAAAATAGAAAATTTACATTATATTAAGAAGAATACATCAAGAAGGTGTTAGTCAGGTTCAATATGCAAGATGCAAAACTAGTGAGTACACCTTTGGGAGGGAACTTAAAATTAAGAAAAGAATATTGTACTAAAATGTAGGAATAAATAAATTACATGTCCAAAGTGCTCTATGTTGTATCAGTTGGAAGTTTAATGTATGATATGGTGTGTACTAGACTAAACATTGCACATGCAGTGGAAGTTGTTAGTAGGTTTATGAATAATTTAGGAAAAGAGCACTGGGATGTTGTCAAGTGGATTTTTAGGTACTTAAGAGTGACCAATGATACATGATTTTTATATGAAGGTTCATATGTTACCTTATAAAGATATGTTAATGTAAATACAATAATTAGTTTGATTTCAAAATTGTAGAAGATAGTTGTTTTATCAACTACAGAGGTAGAGTATATTACAGCTACATAAACTAGTGAGGAGATGATATGGATGAAATGGTTCATGGAAGAGTTGAGGCATAAGAAGGAAGATTTTAGGTTGTACATTGATAGCTAGAGTGTGATTCATTTATCAAATAACTTGGCATTCCACTCAAGAACCAAACATATATAACTCAGGTATCACTTCATTCATTTAGTTTTAGAAGATGGTCAACTGAAGTTGGAAAAGATCCATACAAGTTAGAATCATGTATATATGCTAACAAAAGTAGTCACAAAGGAGAAGTTGGAGATTTGGTCAAGTTTAATAGGTCTTTAAGGATAACAAGGAGGATGAAAAACATGCCAAGGTCAAAGTTTAAATAAAAGTCCAAGGAAGAGTTGTAGAAGTGGAGTTGTAGCAATAATTCTCCAAGTGGGAGATTATTGGATGGTGGACCTTGATCTTATTATAATGCTTAGTTCTCAATAGGGGATCCAGTGGGGAAATGACCCCCCACTATGGTCACCATAGGGGTCCATGGTGTGGTGGATTTAGGGGCAGTGCCCTCGAAGCAAAATTTAGTTAAAATACATTATAAAGCATTATAATTTCATAGTAAATCTAGACCATTTGATATTAGGTTTTAGATCTAATGGTAGAAATTATGTTTGTACATTTTTTACCTATATATAACCCTCTTTTTCATATGAGGGTATTTTAATTATAGTGACATATTGTGTGTGAGTGAAGAGGATATTGTAGTGGTTATATTATAGGTTTTCCCCTTCATTTAGCTTTCATATGCAATGACAAATGTCACACTGTCTAACATATAGCTTGGAATCTTTAAAAATGGTAGGCCACCATAATCTAGCTAGTAGAAATTTGCATATTGTATCTTCCCTAGCATAATGTCCACCTATAATGCCTTCTTGAATTTTAGGAATACCTCAGAACATTCATGTTTCATGACATAACATCGAAGAATTTCATCACGTCCAAGCTTGTAAAGGTCCCCTCCTATGAGTTGAAAGGGTGATACATAGACCACGAGTTACTTCTTAGCCTGTAGAGTTAGATAGTTGGGTACTATGCTACTAGTTAGAAAGGTTATAATATCTTCCAATTCCTCAGGTACACAGGTAATAAAAAAAAGTTGAACATTAGAAAAATCATATTTAATAGTGTGTGGTGGTTCTTTGGAATCAATCTATGAGAGGTGATCAAGGTCACAATTGGTTTTTCCAAGTTTGAACTTGATGGAAAATTAAAACTCTTGGAATAACACTATCTAATGATAGATTCATCCATACAACATAAGTTTGTTTACAAGATACTTTGAAGCTTCATGATATGTATAGAATATAAAGGGAGTTTTCAAAAAGTATTGTAATTTTTTTTGCAAAGCATAAACCATTGACAATGCTTCATGATTTGTGGTGGTTTAATTCTACTCAGTTGGATTAATTTTCCTACTAGAAAAGTACATCGGGTGATCAAGGTGACCTTCACTTGGTTGTGGAAGGATTGGACCAACTAACATTCTAGAAGCATCAATATGGAAATGAAATGGGCTTATCTAGTTAGGGAACTAGAGGATTAGAGTGGTACCTAGTTTGTCCTTTAAGGCCTTAAAGGATTATTGGTAGGAGCAAGTCTATATGAAGTACTTGTTATGTTTTAAGAGTTCCTCGAGAGGTGTGTAAATCTTTGCATATCCATGAATGAATTTCCTATAATAACATGTATGTCCTAGAAAGGTGTGGACCTCATGCCTAAACTTGGGCACTAGAAGGTGAAAAATGATGAATACATTTGTCAGGTCTACTACAAGTCCATGCTTACAAATAATATGTCCTAGAAGAACACCAAAAGGTGGAGAAAATAGACACTTCTTTAGACGTGGTGATATTTATAAGACTTGAAAACACTCGAGCATGAGTCCTAGATTTGAGAAATGGTCCTTGACCAAGCCATATAATATCTAGTCATCCAAGTAGACTTGAAGGAACTTATGGATGAAATCCTTAAAGGCTTAAAAACTATACATGAGAACACAATGGGTACATTATTCAACCTAAAAGGCATGATAGTATATGCAAAAGATCCCCATTTAGTAGAAAATATAGTATTAGGTTGATTATCCTCAGTGATCTAGACCTAATGGTACCTTGAAAATCCATCTATAAAAGTATATATTTCACACCTAGTGATGCCTTCAAGTATTTATTCTATGAATGGTGTCAAGAAGGGATCAATGACATAATATGCATTATGTACTTGGTAATTAATGAAAATTTTAATGAATCTATATTTATTTATACTTATCACCATGGGAATGACCCACTCAAATTCATCAATTGAGGTGATTACTCCAATGTGTAACATACTATCATCTCTTTCTTTATGCGCACCTGTAAATTAGGATTCATCTTATATGGTCTTTTCCTAACTAGTTGAGTGTTGCCAACTAGTTTAATACGCATCATACCTAGGGATGGATGAATTCATTTCATCTCATTGTATCCTCTTAGAAAGACATCTTGGTATTCTTTTAATAACTCAAATATCTTTGAAATTTTAGCATCATTCCAGTAATTACCTATAATATCTAGTTTTCATTTCATCTTTATGTTGATGTTACATTAGATAGTTTGAATGGGCATGAAGTAAGGGTAATATATATTAGGACCAATGTCATGAATATTTAATGTGCCATAGTCCATAGGGACAGCCAAGTGTTTTGACAAAATGTCAAGTGGGTTGGACCCTTCACCTTATTATACCTAAAACACTAGCTTCTATTTTCCTAGATGTGTCTCTTCATGTCAGTCCTAATCAAGGACTGGTTCTACTGTAGAATCAAGTTATACCAAAGGTTCATTAAAGAGAATTATACCTTCTTATAGGACATTATTGATATATCTCAAGTGATATTCAATGGGACTAGGGTCACCTATAATTGCTTTGTGCATGGCCTAGAGAGTGAGGCATAAATCCATCCTTGGAGAGGAATAAGATAGTGTTGAGTTCATGTTTTCATTTAATAGATGCCAAAACTAGGTACCCATATGTCACTCTTCATGAACATACCATGCCCTTTCCTAGGTTTTTAAAGTTACATAAAAAGCATGTACCCATAAGTACTCTAGTAAGTAAGACTATTCAACTTTTCATATTAACTCATAGGCCTCTATATGAGGTTTAGGTGCCTATACTCCACTATAGTTGATTGTTCCCCTAACTCATTTATCATGTGGAATCAATGATGCAAAGTAAAACATACTTGATCCCACTAGAGTAGTCACTCATGATGGGTTTGCTACCATCTTACAATTATATCATCAAAGAGGTGAACCAAGGATTGTATATGATCATTTTCAAAGTTATTAAATTATTTAAGGTGTTGGACAAAGTCACACACTTCGATTTGTCCATAAAATCAAGGGGCTATATCAAGTATTTCTAAGGGTGCATCTATCATTGGTACCCTTATGAATTGACTAGTCATAAGGTAAATGAAATTATGACACTTACGGTTGTGGCATGCAATGTTCTCCCAACTACCAATGGTACTACACACTCTTCTATTGAGGTCATAGTCACCATGCACCCAATAATTGCAAACATTTCTTATAGTAATAGAAAGGGACTAATTCTCCATCATCAGAGGATGCCATCAAAAGTAGGATCATGTTGTTCACCATATCTGGTAGTGATATTATAAATGTGTTTAATATCTTCTTCCACATTAATAGGTTCTACGTATTGGGGCCCATGTGCTTGATCTAGGGGAATAAAAATGTGTTGATCAACATTCTCAAAAGTGATGTAGTGATTTTTGAAAATTTATTATATATTGTTTTCATAATACCATGGTTTCCCTAATAGAGCCAAGATGTCATCAACTTCTACTAAATCAAGAACTTCAAAGTCAACCTTGAAAGGTACTCCAAGTATATCATCAATTACATTCTTAAAGACACTAATAGGTAAAACATAAGTTTTAACATCCATGAACAACATGTGTGATGAAGGTTGTAATGTCAGACTATCCATTTTATTCCATGCATCCTTTGTGAGGACATTAAATTTAGTGCCAGTGTCAATTAGGATGTCCTGAATTACCCAACCATTGATGGTATCATTCACTAGTATTTCCTTATCTCCAGGAGGGATAGGAAGAATATGGGTATCTTACTATTGAGCATGATTTAAATGGAGATCCTTAATCTATTGACTTATTTAATTTTAAACATCAATTTGTGCTTCTACTTGATTCTTAAGACAAATTCTTAGTTATGGGATAATGCCTTCATTCAACATATGATTGTAAATATTTTAAATATCATCTCGCATTGTGTTTTGAGGCTCTATTGCCTTCTTCATATCAACACATTACATTATTTCTTTATCCTTAAGGAATTGAATTTCTCCTTTTAATTCAAAAACCAACATTATAATGTCTTGGAATGCATCCTTTTTTTATTGGGAATTAGGATACTTCCTCAGCCAAGGTTCTTCACATTGTACCTTCTTAGTAGAAGTAGATGCAGATTGAGATTGTCCTCCACTATGAATAGTGATATTTACTTATTCAACTATTGGGGTACTTGAATATGTGTGCCAATTTGGTTTCTCAATACAAATCATACTTGAAACTTTTTCATTTCTCTCTTGAGTGATGGTTGTGTATAAATCAAAACATTCTTCCAACTAATGGTCCTTTTAAAAAAACATATAGGGTAAATTAGATAATCTCTTTGATAGTGGTCTGGGGATCCTCACTTATAACATGTTACTAGTGGGAAATGAACACATCCTCATCCTTATCCTCTACCTCAACCCTGATAGCCACCATTATCCTAATTATTAGATAGAGTGGTTTGGTATGTACCACACATGCATGCTTCATAGATATCACTAATTAATTGACAATCATTTGTGTCATAGGCATAGGAGTCACATATTTTATAATATCAAGATACCTTATAATGTGTTTCTCAATACAAAATAGGATAGAGCATGCATTATAATCTTCATAGTAGATGTTTTTTCATGGGCAATTACTTTAGTTATGTCCTTCAGATTTGCAATTGGTGCACCAAAGACCATTACGTGTATCATATGTATTATTTATAGTTAGTTTTTAAGATGTGATGTCATTGAATCTATTTGGGCTTCTATGAAGGGACTAATGCTAGTGTAAATATTACTAATATATTCAAAATGGAGGGTGGCTTCCAAAGCTTTGTGTGAACTAGTAAACGTCTTAGGGATAGGGTTCATTAAAAGGGAAACAATAAGCCTCCTATGAACCATTATGCATGTTGAGTAGTATTGATTTAAAATTATAGATTTGACAAGAGTGTTTTGAACCTTGCATCATATTCCTACACATATTTAGTAAGTTCTTGTTTTATATCCTTCAACATGGCAATAATTTGTTATTTAAATTTGAGAACATCAAATTCTTGAAGGAATGACATTTTGAGTTGATCATAGTCAACCATCGCTTATTAAGGGTCAAAATTTCTATACCATTTATATGCTCACTCTAAAAGTGTAGTCATGAATTGTATGGCTTTTCACTCAGAATAAGTAATACCTCATGCCATCTAAATTAATTCACACTTATGGATGTGTTTTCTAACATTATCCATGCCTCAATATTTAGGTAGGTGAAGCATCATTTCATAATATACCATTAGCAACTAAAGTGTTTGCGTTGGTTATTTTTGAGAAACCCCAGATCCAGTCCCTTGATGGGGAAGTGCACCACTTCCTCCCATACCACCTCCTAGTCCACTTGCAGCAATAATGACCTTGCCAAGGGGTGTAGTAGTTGGTTGATTAATAATATTTAGTATCATACTTTGTCCACTTTAAATGTTAGGTCCTTTAGGCATTCCAAGTCAAGCCATGAAGCTCCCTTGAAGAGGGAAAGAAAGTGTTAGTTTTATATGAGTTATAATTGGCTCAGTTACAATATCCCTTATAGGATCAGTTTTTGATTCCATGATATATGTATCCTAATTATGGATTCATAAATCATCTAATTTAAAATCATGAGTGTGCACTATGGTTGGGGAACTTGGTTGGTTAAACCTAGTTCTTGAATTTTTTATGTATGATTAGTTTCTCCTTTATATGATAAAAGCAACATGGGGTGTAGTTTGAAAGTGATGGGGTCCTATTTATGTGTTTCTTCTTCCCTATGGATCCTAACAACACTTCTTGAGTTCTCCCTGTCTCTTTTTGTGCCACTTAATCCTATGGTCCTCTACCGAGCTTCATCATATTTTTTCTTCCATAATGCCCACTTACTAGCTACTATTCTAAACCTAAAATCCTTTACCAACTCTTCTCTATTCCCCTTAAAAATGTGTGGATCATGAAAAGAGGGATTTATGTCTCCATTGGCATGGTTTCAAGTCCACAATCAATAATCAACTTCTTGATTTCTAATGAGAAATGTCTAATATATCAGCCATGTTGTTATCTAAGGAACCAAAACTTGACTTATTTAGGATAAGAATAGGTAGTTATAACATACTCTAGAATGTATCTATTAAATACTCCTCTAAAAAAATGTTAATAATTCATGTCCATGGTGTTCCTAGTCATTCTAAATTTCCTTACCATTCTAATGTCCAATACTATCTTCTCCTAAAGTTTCATGATCAACATTGAGCAAACACAGATAGATAAGTATGCAAATGAACTAGGATTTCAATGAAGAAAGTTTTGTATGATGAATTTTAGAGATTATTTTCTACCCATTAACATGTGAAAACTCCTATTTCAAGGTAAGGAACCAAAAAATCATCATTAACACCAATAATCCATTGCTCAATACCTTCAAGGGTGATATTTTCAAGCATCTTCCATTATTGTGCAACAAGTGCTATGGGTTCTAAAAATAGAACCAAAATGTTGGATTTTTATTTTTTTTAAATTTTTTGGGTGCTGAAGTGTATCCCTAAAAATCTAGTGCACTATCCCTTCATGTAAGAATTTGGTCTTGCATGCTCACCTGAAGTGTGCAGCTAGAAACTAGTTCTCATGGGTTATGTTACACAGTAACATATCAGTAATATTATTTAGGTTAATACTTATATTTGATTAGTAGTTACATATAAAAAGAGATAAATTAATTTGATACATATTTTATTAGTATTTACATATAAAAAGAGATAAATTACTTTGATCCAAATATCATTATACTCAACAACCATAATTATGCAAAGAAGTGCCATTAAGTTTAGAGAGTGTTACTAAAAAAAGTAAAAGTATGCATAGAAATCATATTAAGTATAATGACAAGTACTCAAAACACACCCAACATATGCATAATTATCACTTAATTATAATAGGAACATCATAAAATGACTAAAATATTTGAAACTCTTATATTATGCTTCAACAAATGATATCCAAAATCTGTCATGTCTAATGCTTACATAAAAGGGTATTTATAGTTATTTATCCTTGACCAAGTAGTTACAACATAAATGATATAAGTAATTGGCCAATGAAATCTCTATGAACCAAGAGTTGTGGTGGTATATTAACTAGTGTTTTTTTGTCATTCAAAACATGCACCCATGGACGCTTCATGGTGTAAGGGAGCTTTGCAATGGAGTGCTTAGGGTGAAAGTCTTGCATGAGGCACAAAAATCTATGGCATTGGGCACAAAAGTATTATCACTCAGTTACATACACAAGAATTATTTGTCTCATCACAATGATGGGAATGTCCCCAAGGCATAAAACCCTTGCACTCCTTGGGATGAGCCTCTAGAGCAGGGTGGATTCCTTCTATTTTAAGCACACCTAGTTTAAGACCAACATACAAGCCTAAAGAGTGGAAATGTAATAAATCTAATCTAAACCTAATATTTTTGAGGAACAAGGAGGGAGAAGGTAAGAAATGTTGAAACATAAAGAGGTGATGCACCCAGAATAGAGCAAGTGCTCATACTATTATTAACATAGTACAAACCTTTAAGAATAAGACAATATCACATAGTTTTTACCAAGTCACTCTAAATACATAAGTTATTCACATAGAGTTATAGAAACATAGTGCAACAATGAGAGGGATGATAAGTGGTCTAAAAATAATAATCAATGTAGACCTGAGTGCATATAGGATATGACTTGCAAGTGAGTTCCAAGTTCAATGTTGAGGTGCAGGAAATGGACAATAATGAGAGGGGTGAATGTTACCCACAATCAAGGATAAACAAACATAAATAACACATAGAACATTAGAAGAATATAAATATGTGAACATAATTATCATTGATCTACAAGATTTAGTGAATACAAGTGCTCATGGAGGGAAAATTTCAACAGTGTGAGGTTGTTAAAATGTGTCAAACTTTTACAAGTGAAAGACTAGGATTTTATAAAGAACAAACCTATTTTACAATACATGTACCACTTTAGGTAGTGGGCATAGATTTAAATTATTTTGTGGCTCTATGACCATGCTTTTTAAAGTCATATAATGATTAGATATAGGATTAGTAGTATGATTACTTCTAGGTACATGTGTATAGGGGAATGGAAGATTTCCCTGATAAAGTGAGAAGGTGGCATGCATGCACATCCCAATGTCAAGTATCTACTTCTATATTTAATCAATCTGACAATGTCTTAAGCTTCCCTCAACTTCCCCAATGACCTTCTTTATATCTTGTTTCCCCTTGGTATGTGGCACTCTATGATCAATCTCAAGTGTGGTACTGTAGGGGTGACACATGTCACCATGATAGGAATTTAGCAGAATCATTTTAGAGCTTTGGATAGAAGCAATTTATTTGTGACATGTGGGTGTTACTTATTTTCTATGGTCACTTAGTGGGTCCTCCTCTACTTTTTCTTTGGCCAATGGTGCTACTTGAAATTCTACCAAAAAGAACCATTATTGAAAGAGCGTCAGGTTGACACATGAAGAGCTATAAATTTTACTAAGAGAACCATGGAATTTTTGTGTTAAAAAAGCATTGAGATACCATGTGACATTGGTGTAAGGAGATCTATATAGTACACCATTCATGGGTGTAGATGTATGATCCTATGTATGGGTGTGGAATTACATCGACTAAATATGAGGAAGATTTTTAATAAGGGTCATGGAGTCTTTAGGTCTTATAATTAATTTCATCTATAAATGCACTAAATATGTACTTTATAGATTCAAAATGGATTTATACTTCACTTGAAAAAATAAGAACTGTACCAAAAGGCACTTAGAGGAAAAAACTAAAGCTAAGAAAACACTATGCACAAGTGCTTAAAGGAATTAAAACTATTATACAACAAGGCTCATGAGGAATTTTAGGAAATGAAAAGCATATACTCTATTTATTTACAAACTATATATAAATATTAATAGAGGCATTTCTTGAGATGAATCCCATTGACTGAGATAGGCAACTTTTCTCCATTCATTCTAGTGAGTTAGAAGGTATTAGATGGCTTTTAGCTAGTTATGGTATATAAACCAATCCATATTACATCAAAATTAGTGTGCCATCTAGCCTTTTCTCTATCTATGTCCCATTTTAGTATTAAGTCTCCATACAATTCTTGTCACCAACCTTCTTCTCAAAGATCCTCTTGGTTTATGCCTATTAAAGCTTCATAGTGTATGCAACTTACACTTTAGTTTCTTCAAGCTCCATTATCTTGGATAATATTACCTCAAGGGGATCACTCTCAAGCATATCTAATTGATGTATGATTTATAATAAAGGTAAATTGAGGGATGTTGGTAATTTTTCTTCCCTTACATAAACTAGCATGAAAGGTAAATTTCTCAGCATTCTCTTGGGCATGATCCAATCAGCCCAAAGAGCAGTTATGAGCTTAGTTTTCAAGCTCATTGGTTAAATTCTATGGTCCTTTTTATGATGAAAATCAAGTTCTTATTGGTGGATTTGGCTAGACCATTACCTTGAAGGTAATAATTTGATGATGCACTCAAATAGATATTGTGTTTAATGACCCATTTGTTGATTTTGGTTCTAAGGAAGGCCTGTGCATTATCTAAGATATTGGTGGTAGGGATGTCAAATATCATCATAATGTCTTACTATAAGTTTAGGATGGATGTATCATTAGCCTTCTTGAGTGTAACCACTTCTGTCCACCTTGTGAAATAGTTAGTGGTTATGAGAATCCATTTGTGCCCATCATTTGATGGTGGGTTAATCATGCCTATGAAATCTAAGCCCCACTACATGAAGGGTTGATCAGCTTGAATCAGGTGTAGTGGTAAGGCTTCAAGTATTTGTTTTCCTATGAAGGTATGTTTCTTATAATTTCACACATATGCATGCACATATTTGAATAGATTTAGTCAATAATAGATAGCTTGCATGATCTTCAAAGTAGTGGTCTTGGGTGAATAATGGCCTCCTAAAGTACCTTCATGGAATTCTTGAAGAATTTTTCTTATTTTCTTTGGCTCTATGCACCTCAAGAGAACCCTATTAAGATAACTCCAAAAATGCACACCATAAATGAGTACATAGGGAATGGACTATAGTCTAAAATGCTTATGCTTAGCTTTTTCAAGGTCAGGTAGATATATGTTATGTTGAAATAAAGTATTCATATCCTGCACCTAGTTGGTCACAACTTCTTCATTTGTGTAGTCTTCTTCTTGCAACACTAATACTGCACTATCCTCTAGTTTCACTACCTCAACCAATTGCTCACTGAGTCCCTTTCCTTGTACTATCTTGGTGACCTAGATGTATACATTGTACTCCATCACTGTAATGATCTAGCTATCTCTTTTCTCATTGATGTCCCTACTAAGCAAGAACTCCTTAACACTTACATGGATGACCATGAGCTGGATCCTATTATTAGATATCATATGCCTAAATTTATTTATCACTCTCATAACTATGAGTGTGTCATTCTATATGAATCTATAGTGCAGCTCATAATCCTTTATTTTCTCCAATTGTTCTTTGTTTTATTGTGTAAGGATGGCTGAGATGCCTTCAACTCCACCAAATGCATAGAAGATAAAATCCTTGTTGTAATTTGGGTTGATCAAGGTGGGAGCTTGTATGATGGTATGCCTAATGGTCTCAAAAATCTCCCTACCCTCATGCATCTAATTAAACTCATCATTATTATTTAACATCAATGTGAAGGGATTAATCAAGATGGTGAAAATAGTCATAAACCTTCTCACAATGTTGATTCTCCCTAGGAAACTTTGGAGACTTTTCTTATGTCTTGGAAGAGGAAGAAATGAGATAGCCTTTAATTACTCTAGATCAATCATGATCCCTTCTTTAGAAATAATTTTCCCAAAGAGAGCACCTTCATAAACTATGAAGATACATTTGTTCGGGTTCAATGATATTCTGAATTCTTAGCATTTTTGAAAGACCTACTCTAGATGGTCTAGATGATCTTCTGCATGCTTAGAGAAAATGATTATATTATCAAGTTATACCAAGATGAGCTTATGTATGAGATATTTGAATTCCATATCCATGAATCTCTGGAATTTCATGCCTACATTTGTTAGACCAAATGGCATGTATTGGTATGTAAGGGTTCCCCACTTAGTGGTGAATACGGTTTTGTAATGGTCACATTCTTGCACAAAGATCTAGTTATATCTTGAGTAACCATCCATCAATGAAAATATCTCCATGAATATGAACATATGTAATATTTACTTCATTGGTGGGAAAGGGTAGTGGTCTTTGAGGGAAGCTTTGTTTAAGTCCCTAAAGTCCATGCAAAAATGTATCGCCCCATTCTTCATCTATATTAGGACTAAGTTGATAACTCATGAGGAATGCTTGATTAGAAGTATTATACTAGCCTCAATGATTTTGTAGAGATACTTTTGCATTAATGGCTCCAAATTCAAATTAATGAGCTTCTAATTTTGGTGCACAAGTTTCATGCCAAGATATAACTCAATTATATGATGTACTAAGCATGGTTCAAAGCCTCTTAGATCCTTATAGCTCTATACAAACATATCATTATATCTTCTACTGAGTTGAATAAATATCTAAATCTATGATGTGGAGTAAACCTTACCAGCTTTAAGATATTTTTATTCTTAAATGATTATGGGCATAGAGATATCTTCCTTGGTTGTCATGTTGCACCTCTCTCTTTTAAATTGGTCATCAAAATTGAAGATATTTCCTAGGGTGACCAGCCCTTTTGGTAGCTTATTTTCTTTCAATTAGAAGACTTGATCTTCATATTGGGATCATAGCTATGCTTGGTTCATGGAACAAAAATATACCTCATCCTATAGGAAATTGATGATTTACTCATCCACTTTCAAACACTTGCCAACTCTCCACATTGTCAAAAATTGTTGGTCTAACCACTAGCTTGATGAGCTGCTTAGACTCTTTCATTATGTCACATAGTATATCATACTATGCACTGATAGTTACAAGCCTATCTACTTCAATATTCTATTTTCTTGGTATGGAAATGATGTTTAACATATAAAATCCCTCTATCAGATTCCACACTTTATGTTTATAGGATTTCATCAAGCCATTCTTAGTCATGATTTGCACTCTAACCTAGTTGATAACCAATTCACTATTACCCAAAGATTACATCACCTTAATCCCTTTCTTATACACAATTCTAAGGCCTTAAAATAGTGATTCATACTTAGTATCATCATTCATGTAAGTGAACCATAACCTAAAGGAGTGGAAGTATTTTTCTTATTTGGGTGAGATTACCATGACACTAGATCCTACACCATTCTTGCTCTAGGAACCATCAAAGTAAAATTACCATATACCCTAAGGGTTCATGCATGCCTTTATTAGCTCAAAAATCATGACATTTTATTCCATGATGTAATATGTGCCTAGCCTAGTCTCTGTGTCATCATATGGGTCACACTTAAATAGTTCATGCACCCATTCACCCAACAAATTATTTGGGGTTTCTTCCAATGGTGTTGTGGCCTCATGGAGAATCGAATCCTCCTATTGGTTAAACATCATGTAATTCTACTCAAATAGGTTATGAATGTATGGCTCAACATGATTTTTTATGATATGCTCTACCTTGATGGTTATTTTGGTATTGTATCTAGTTATCAATAGCATGTGTGACCAATATGAGGACAAATACCCAACCATTTTTTCCATGAAATCTTAAGAGAGGAAGATGTCAAAGTAATGGGGTAAGTTGATGACTATGATATCCTAAACAATAGAAAGATTGGGTGGGCATGAAACATTAAGTTCAAATCCTTGATTATCCCTACAAATTTAACTATTATGCCATCAAACTTGACTACTCCTTTTACAATAAGGGTGAATGAAATTACAAGCATATTTGTAATCTTATTTGGCATTACAAAGTTACTCATACTAAAATTGATCATACAATTATGCAATAGGTGTTGTCTGATGATTAGGGAGATGTAGAATGGGGGTAGATTATTGATATTATACACCTATGTTTCTTTCTTTGGTTGGCACAGACTTATAGAAGTAGATGGTGATAGTCAGGGAGCCTTACATTCTTGAAAATGTTTTACTACATCTTGAAGAAAATTATATTGGATAGAATAGTAAGCACATACCACATAGTGACATTAAGGTTTGTATTCTTCATCTACTCAACTATATTGAAAGGAGCCTAAGGTACTTTTGATTGTAGTTTAGAGGGAGTAGCTTATTCTAGTGTTGGCACACTAGTTTGAGGTGATCCTTCCTTTGCCACAACTTTTTCTTAATGTGAGGGTTGTGTAGATACCTTGGATTATGCAATTTCATGGATGAATTTGGGTGATATAGTTAAAGGCATAATAATTGGTATAACATCCTTCATATCTCTTCTTTTAAACCTTGTATTGAACTAAATTTGGGTGTGTCATCCATTAGATGCACTAGTTTGGTTCACATAGCTAAAGCCCTCTTATCTCCAATAAATGAAGGCTAACCCATCATATGGTTGGACTAGAATTTGTATCCTTTCTTCTTTTGAAGTTACACTACTTGATGGCTCTTGTAACTAAGGCATGATTTTCACCATAAGTGCTTGGTTTAGAACCTTGTTTGTATAGATGGCTTGATTATGTGATTGGTTACATGGGAAGCACCACTTAGAATCCTATGCTATATTGTTGTATACTATAACAAGGGTTTTAGAAGTGTTGAGAGTATCAGCCTTCAACACATAAAGTACTCTATATTATGCGAGATGATTTTGCATTTATGTACTACATTGGTAGGGAGGCCTATTTGATTGTCATTATTGGGTGAAGGGTTGGTGATGTCTAGGATGCTGTGCTTGATGCCTTTTGAGGACAACTAGCTCATTATCAAAACTTTTCAATAGTGTCTTCACCTCATGTAATTAATTAAAAGGAGTAGCAAATAGAGTAGGTGGGATCACTATAATAGGGATAGGTGCTAGCATAGGTTGTGCAGTTGCTTAGTTAGGGGGAGGATTTATGAATATGGGCATATGGGGTCTAGGCATAATCTTTCCAACTTGGATCAAATAATTCTCTATATGCACCACCACTTCATAAGCATTAGGGAGAAATGCACCTCCCATGGATTGAATCATCACTATTAAGAGCCTTTAAGAAATATAAGAATGTAGTGTTGGGAGATGGATTACACAAGGGTGGGATTCTATCCCAAACTCTTTGGAATCTAAAGTTGAAATTGACCATCATTTCATGTGGCACTCACTTTATGGTCATGAGCTGCTCTATTAGGTATAAGTGATCACTTTGATCTTCAAATTATTTTTATAACTCTTCACCAAGGTCATCTTAGTTATGAATAGAGTTTGGTATCAAGCCTCGATAACAATGAAGGGATTTTAATTTTAATGAGGAATCAATCATTCTTACTATGACATTATCCTAAGTCATATGGTGCATTGAACAGATATTTACAATGTCTTAGATATGTTCCATAGGGAAAGTTGAATTTTTATACATGAAATAGGATAAGATTTTTAGATCCACCACCATAATGTCATCATACTATGGAAGGACCAATGGACTACCTCTATTTAAGGGGACAAAAACTTGATTCCTTGGCATCATTATGAATAGAATGGGGAATAGGCCTCTTTTAGGCATGGAAAATGTTCCAAATGGAGGGGTGGACTATGCCCTAGGGGATGCCTACTACTCTTGATAGGGGACATAGATACTCTAACCCTCCTTATTTTAGGTGGAATTGGAAGATCAGTGAAATGGAAATCAATGGATCTTGTAGATGATCTTGTTCTTCTTGGCATGTAAAGAGGGGGATTGTATTTATGAACCAAAGATGTTTGGAGTTTTTAGGTGCTCTTGCTAAGTCCCTGCTATACTTATTAGCTAAAGACAACACTAATTTATTATCTCTTCTTCAAATTGGTCCCATCGAGCATGCTGAAAATTATTATCATTTAAATTGTGAACCTATGGATGCTTTGCAATTTGGGGGAAATTTACAATGGAACACTTGGCACAAAAGTCTTACATCAAGTGCAAAAATCTATACCACTAGGCATAAAAGTATTATCACTAAGCTACACACATGAGCATTGGTTATCTCATTGTAATGATGGGAACTTACCCAAGTCATGGGACCCTTATGCTCCTTAGGATGAGCCTCTAGAGTAGGCCATATTCCTTCTATTCTAAGCATACCTAGTTTAAGACCAGTGCACAGGCCTAAAGAGTGGAAATGTAAACTAATACTAATCTAAACCTAGTATTTTTGAGTAAAAGGGAGGGAGATGGTAATAAATTCTAAAACATAAAGAGGCAATGTGCCCAGAATAAAGTGAGCCCTTTTACTACCATAAACATACTATAAAGCTTTGAGAATAAGACAATATCACATAGTTTTTTCCATGCCACTCTAAATGAATAAGTGATTCACATTAAGGCATGAGAATACAACACAACACTGAGAGGGATGAGAAATGGTCCACAAACAATAATAAATGCAAACCTAAGTGTGTACATGATACACCCTACAAGTGAGTTCTAAGTTTAATGTGGAGGTATAAGGAATAGAAAACAATGAGAGGGGTGAATGTTACCCATAATCAAGGATCAACTAACACAAATATCAAATAGAACATTAGAATAATAGAAAGAGATGAACTTGATTCTCATTGATTTGCAAGATTTAGCCAATACAAGTGCTCATGGAGGGAAAATTTTAGTAGTGTAAGGTTGTTAAAATATGTCAACCTTTTACAAGTGAAAGATCAAGTTTTTATAGAGAACAATCTTATTTTACAATAAATGTACCACTTGAGGTGTTGGGAATAGCTTTAATTTCTTTTGTGGCATTGTGGCCATGATTCTTGAATTTTGTCCAAGGATTAGATCTGGGAGGGATAGCAAGATCACTTCTGGATACATGTGCATAGGGGAATAAAAAATTTCCCTGATAGAGTCAGAGAATGCTATGCATACACATCCCAATTTCAAGTAGCCACTTCTTTATTTAATTGATTTGATAGCATCTTGAAATTACCGTAACTACCCTAACAACCTTATTTATATCTTACTACCCCTTAACACATGCCACTTTATGATTAAACTCAAGTATGGTACTATAGGTGTAACATGTGTCACCTTGACGGGCCTTCAAAAGAATTATTTTGGAAATTTAGATAAAAACAACATGGTTGTGACATGTGGGTGTTAATTATTTTTTATGATAGCTTGGTGGGTCTTACTCTCCTTTTTCTTCAGATAATAACATTGCTTGAAATTATACCAAAAGGGACCATCATTGATTGAGTGCCAAGTTGACATGTGAAGAGCTAGTACTTTTCTTAGGAGAAACACTAAATTTTTATTTTAAATTAACATCAAGATACCACATGGTAATAATGGAAGGAAATATTTATATTTCACCATTCATGGGTGCAGACGTATGATCTTGTACATGTGTATAAAACTGCATTGACTAAGCATGGGGAAGATTTTTAATAAGGGTACATACAAGGATTTAAGATCTTGAGTGAATCTTTCATAATTCATATTGCTTCACATATTTGACCTTAACCATTCTAAAACCCACAAACCTACATCCTTAAATTCAAGCTCTCTTAGACTTGTGCACCATGGAATCCTACAAGAAGACATGTGTTGAGATATTTATGCAAACATGAGTTATTACTGCATTATTATGCAGACCTGTGCCTTTATTTTGGGCTCAAGTATATATTGGAAGTGTTTACATATGCTTTACTTGGAACACTTAGGTCCTTATAGGTGCACAGATCTTCTATAGGGACTTAGGAAGCCTTGCACTAACCTAGGGGTTACTTAGAAAGTCAATAGTTTCCTAAGGAACCAAGCCTTTATGCTCCCTATATACTCATTGTATGCTAGATCCTTGTTTCCATGTGTTTATCTCCTTGTAGTCTAGATCAAAACTCCTTATGGATAAGGTCTTGGTGACCCTTGAGAATCGCTCCTTAACTATCTCCTTCTTCCCATGCACTCCCCAAGTCTTTATATTTTATTCTAAGTCCTATGCCCTTAGGTTCCTCATGATTAATTCTCCTCTTTGATTGGGTAATTTTGCACTGGTGCCTCTGTACCCTTGTCCTTTTACACCCCATTGATATTGTGTTATAGTGCTTTTTCACCAATCTAGTTCCATACCATAGTCTTTTTGTGCTATGTTCCTTCTATGCCATGTTGGTTCCATGCTAAAATATCAAAACACTTAGCCAAAATATGGGGTCTAATAGGTAAAGATGATTAGTTTTTAGTTTAAATTATTTTAGCAATATTTTCATGATTTTTGAGTTGGATATAGGTTGTTATTTGAAGGACATAGTGAAGGAGATTAATAAAAATCTTGGAAAGCTTAAAAAAGAGGCAAGAAGGTTGTTTGAAACCTTAAAAGGTAAGAAAAAGTGATTTTCAAGCCCTAAAACCTAGTGAGGTTGAAGAACATAGAGTTGGTAGAATCTTCAAGGAGATAAAAAAGTCCAAGGCAAGGACTAGATATACTACCAAAATACTAGATAAGAAGAAGAGAAAGTCTAGGTGAGGTATTGAGAAGAGAGCAAGGTGAAACATACTTGTTAAGAAGAGAATATGGAGGGATCATAGAAAAAGAAATGCCACAAGAAGATGGAGAGATATGTTAAGAGAAGAGAGATAAATATGGAAAAAGAAATTATTTAGATTAGAGTGATCTTGGAAAGCATA